>JAEMWC010000442.1:490000-647500 GCA_016490735.1 Pachyseris speciosa
TTTGAAGGTGTTCTTTCGAGCAATGTCGACACATTTTCGTTACATGGCCAATGGCCGTTTTTATGCTAGAGACGTTAAAGTCGTCTGAGACGTTAAAGTCGTCTCGAGACGACTTTAACGTCCAGTATAAAAACGGTAAATAAGACAGACGCATTTAACGTCTGACGACTTTAACGTCTTCATTTAAGTGCGTCGTTTAGACGCACTTATCAGACGACTTTAACGTCTCAGACGTTAAATGCGTCTAGTATAAAAACGGGACGACCTAAATGGGACGCATTTAGCCCTGAACTCCTTTGTTAATCAGCACTTTGTTCCTTCCTTGCTCTCTTGGTCTCAAAGGCGGACAAGCCAAGTGCTTCGGCCATATCTGTTTCCTCGTCCATCGATTGAAAAAAACGATTCCTCGAATGAATTTCTTTGTCAAAAACATTTGCATCTCCATTTCTTGTCTTTCTTGACGACATCGAGAATCAGATTTTAGAATCTGCAATTCCGCCATGTTTATTTGTTCTTACACTCGCGTATTTGAAGTTTATTTGGCACCGAGTTCACTCGTGCCTATTGTCTTCCGAGAATAGAACCCAGTCTATTTTTAGACAAGTCTTGTTTTTTCTGTTATGTCGTCTACTTTATGCGTCCCGTTTTTATACCAGACGGTTTTAACGTCTCAGACGTTAAATGCGTCTGGACGACTTTAACGTCTCTAGCATAAAAACGGCCAATATCAAAAGTTGAAAAAAGCCGTGGAAAGGTCTATTCTTAATCTGCAGTGATCGCTCGGTGAACATACACTGCACGCAATTTATAGTCTTTACCACCTCCCTCCAGTAACAAAAGGCCGTTTTCTTCTTTTGAAGCTCTTATTGGGGTTGATCTAACAAATCTTGACTGATTTTTATTACTTGGTGACATGAATATGGATATGGCCTCAACCAAATATGACAACGATGTTCGTCAGCTAACAGATAATGCTGATACTGTATTTATGGCCTCCTGACCAAAATATTTCTCAACCTACAAAAAAATCTTCTACTCAGATTGAAGTGGTCTACACGAAATGCTCTTAGAGGGTAGTCTGTTTTGGAGTTGCCCACATCAGTACTGGTATTAGTAATCACAGCCGTATTTATATATGTATTCCGGCGTTATGTCTCAATTGATTTCCCTAAGGGCCACACATCAATAATGTACAGGAACTTTAAAAACTTCAATGATGCTAATTTTCATAACGACATCCGTAATGAAAATTGGCAATTCCTAAATTCAGCTGTTAATCCCAATCAGATATGGACAGAACGGAAAACTAAATTTCTGCAGATTGTTAACAAACCTGCTCCGATTCGCACTAAAAGCATCTGATCTAAAAATTCCTTTATGAATTACTGCTGATTTATAAAAGAACGCACGCACAATCATAACATATTAAAGATCAATGCAATTAAGTCGAACGATTTGCATGATTGGGCTAACTTTAAGATAAATCAAAATTTATGCCAAAATTAAAACTGCTAAAGATTTTTTTTACATTTATAAGTTTATCAATGCCGATCCGCGTAAAACGTCGCAAGTGATCAACGAACTTACTTCGCGGAAAACTCGGAGAGTTTTTTTTAATTAAATCGTCTGACTTACAAGTCAAATGCTTTCAACAATAATTTGTCATCGTCAAAACTTGCTAATGAAATTCCATTGTCTAATAGCAAGACACCAGCTATCAGGAATATGTCAAAGGTATTGATAAAAGATTCGAATTCAGTCCTAAGTAGTAGACAAGTCTTAACCCTACTAAACAAACTAAGCAAATCGAAAGGGGCTGGTCCCGATAATATATCAAATCGGCTTACTCGTGAATGCGCCGACCTTATCTCACCACATCTTTCAGTTATCTTTAATTGTTCTTTTAACCACTGGCATATTTCTTTATGACTGGAAGTCTGCTAGAGTTACCCCTAAATTTAAACATGGTGACAAAAGCGATATGAATAATTATCATCCAATTTCAGTAATTTCTGCAATAGCTTAAGTCTTTGAGAGGATAGCAAGGGCGTGGCGTGAGATTTTGAAGGTGCACGCACAAGAAGAAAATTTCGAGCGCCGAAGGCACTCCAAACTAGGGGATCTGGGGGCATAATCCCCCAGAAAATTAAAAAAGTTAGGGTTTCCGAAATGTCATTTCCCACTATTTTCGAGGGACATTTCAATAAATAAATGCGAAAAAAATTGGGGGTAAAACAATGGTACAAATAGGGGTTTACAAACCAAGGGCATAAACAAGGCGTCTATCCTTCAGACGCGCAAACTCTGTTACAACATGATCAATGTCAGCGGCCTTGTGCTTGTGAATGTGCGGAATTGCTAAAGAGCTCAATCTCCCGTCTATCATGGTACTTTGTAATCGAGTGCAAGTTGCATGACACAGGATACGTGTGGGGGCCTCGGAGGGTAGGGTTGTTTGCTGTTGTTTTAAGTCCACATTGCTTTTCGTGCCGTTTATGGATTAATGAAAAGATACCGGAAAGACTTATACACAGAGAGACACCAGTATAATTTGACATCTAAAAATCAAACCGATTTTATGTTAACTTCAAAAATGCTATCGGGGAATAAGAAAAGTATCTTTTTTTAAAAGACTACTATTTGACATTTTGAAAACTGAAGTATGGTGGCCGAGGACTGCCACTAAGTTTTGAGGGCCATTTTTGCTTTTTTTAAGCAAATAAATGTGAAACAAAATGAAAATAAAATTAAAATCAAATACAAATGCAATGCAATATAAAAGAAAATGCAAATAAAGTCAAAGTCAAATGCAATTAAATGTAAAACAAAAAGCAAAGTACAAATCAAAATCAAACTTGATTCAGATTAAAATTGAATACATTTTTAAAAGAGGATCTAAATTCGAAGTTAAAGTAAATTAAAATTGAATACACTTTGAAAAGATAATGCAAAACAAAATTAGTGGCAGCGCTCGGCCATGCGAAAATTTACTTTCGTTTGAAAAATTATTTCACATGGCCGAGCGCTGCCACTACCATGATGCTTTGCGCGCTTCAATGCTTCGAGTACCGGAGCAACTACAGAACACAGGGCCAAATTTTGAGTGTTTGTCGGTGGCTCGCCGGCTGGACAGTCGCTTCAGAACTTTAAGAACGAGATAGATATACTAAAGAGTGGCTTGATAGCTCGCCGGCTCTGCAGAGGCTTGAATGCTGAAGAACGAGGTAAATATGTTTTGGAGAGTGGCTTGGTGACTCGATGGCTCGGTAATGACTGGCAAGCCACCGAGCTGGGAGAAAAACCCTACAAAATTGGTCCCTAGCCTGTATCTTGTAGTGAAGCCGAATCGATGGTAGTCTCAGCTTCGCAGCCCAGTTTCCGTTGCGTGACATCTCAAAAACTAAAGCGATTAGCCAGCCACCGAGCCGCACTGAAGCCGCGACTAGCGAGCTGGCGAGCTTTTAGTGGTCTTTAGTATATCTGTATATCTACCTCGTTCTTAAAGCACTAAAGCGAGTAGCGAATCGAACCGGCGAACCACGGAGCCACTCTTTAGTGGTCTTTAGTGTATAGAACGAGGCGAGGTAGAAATACTAGAGTGGCTCGGTGGCTCGGTGGCTCGCCGGCTTGCTAGTCGCTTTAGTTTTTGGGATGTCACACAACGGAAACCGGGCTGCGCAGGAGACTACCATGGATTTGGCTTAACTACAGGATACAGGCCAGGGCCAATTTTGTAGGGTTTTTCTCCCAGCACGGTGGCTTGCCAGTCATTACCGAGCCATCGAGTCACCAAGCCACTCTCCAAAACATATTTACCTCGTTCTTCAGCACCCAAGCCTCTGCAGAGCCGGCGAGCTATCGAGCCACTCTTTAGTGTATCTACCTCGTTCTTAAAGTTCTGAAGCGACTGTCCAGCCGGCGAGCCACCGACAAACACTCAAAATTTGGCCCTGTGTTCTGTAGTTGCTCCGGTACTCGAAGCATTGAAGCGCGCAAAGCATCATGGTAGTGGCAGCGCTCGGCCATGTGAAATAATTTTTCAAACGAAAGTAAATTTTCGCATGGCCGAGCGCTGTCACTAATTTTGTTTTGCGTTATGTTTTCCAGGCGTATTCAATTTTAATTTACTTTAACTTCGAATTTAGATCCTCTTTTAAAAATGTATTCAATTTTAATCTGAATCAAGTTTGATTTTGATTTGTACTTTGCTTTTTGTTTTACATTTAATTGCATTTGACTTTGACTTTATTTGCATTTTCTTTTATATTGCATTGCATTTGTATTTGATTTTAATTTTATTTTCATTTTGTTTCACATTTATATGCTTAAAAAAAGCAAAAATGGCCCTCAAAACTTAGTGGCAGTCCTCGGCCACCATACTGAGGATAGTTACATTGAAATCGATAAAATAATATTTGATCTAACGAATCATCAGAGAACTGAGACACAACTGCAAGTATTCTTTGTATCTCAAGCTCTTTTATTTTTGTTCAATCTCTCACAAATACACACAGTATCTTTTTTTTTTTTTTTTTTTTTTAAATCCTGTACTGTTATATAATTGCCTCTGTTTCAATATACTGGCCTGCCACGATTAGCTAAGTTACCTGCAGGTCAGTCTAAACTGTAATATTTCTAATCATTATATTTTAATAAACCTTTATGAACCTTTTACCAGATTATGAACTCTACGCCCCTGGATAGTCTATAATCAGCTCTCCACCTTCTTATATGAACATAATATTTTGCCAAAATACCCGTACCTTTCATTCCACTGTGACCGCTTTATTACTGAGAGGCCAGAGATAACTGGGCCTTAAATATAGATCGCAGTTGCATGAACGCTGTTGTCTTTTTAGATATAAGAAAAGCCTTTGACACTGTTAACCACTCTATTTTACCATCCAAATTAAATATCTATGGAATTAGGGAAAATGCCCATGATTTGCTTTCCTTAGAGAATCGCATGCAAAAATGCGTTATTAATAATTTCCTTTCTAAAAGCTGCGCACTGACATGCGCAGTTCCCTAGGGAACAATAGTAGGACCTTTGTTGTTTCTCTTAAAGGGTGCGTTCCTTTGGGGTGATCCGAGTTCGGATCAGTGATCCAAGATCTGTCTGGATCTGTCTGGATCATGGTGCATCAAAGGAACCGGCGAATCCATGACCAGTGTGGATTCGCCGGTTCCTTTGATGCACCATGATCCAGACAGATCCAGACAGATCTTGGATCACTGATCCGAACTCGGATCACCCCAAAGGAACGCACCCCAAATTCTACCCAATTGTTTATCAAATTCGGAGCCAAGAACGTATGCAGATGATAATAATGTGACTTTTGAAGATAAAAATATCTGCTCCAGTGAGACTTCTTTAAATCAAGATCTGTCAAACATAAATTGCTTTCTCATCGCAGGTAAATTGGCTTTCAACATAACAAAACCGAATTTATGTAAATACGTTCAAGACAAAAACTAAACAGTTTACCCGCTCCACAAGTTTTGAAAACGAATGTCGACTGCGCATCACAGGATGGTCTAAGAGAATTGGCATTTTTTTAATGACTCTTTATAATAAATCGAGTGGGCATTGTTACACGTGGTTACATATCCCAGCAAGAAAAGGGCTGCTGGAAGTTAAAAAGACAACTAGAAGAAATAACACATTTTTTGAGCTAGTTAAGGCTGGTTCACAAGAGCTACCCAAATGCAAATGCCAAAGCAAGGAAATACACGTGCAAAAGACCGTCACGCAAATGGAAACGCAAGAAAAAAAAAAAGAAATGGAATTTTTTTCATTTTCTTGCAATTGCATCTGCGCTTGCGTTTGCATTTGACACGTGCGAACCGGGGCAACGCAAATGCAAATGCAAATGCAAATGCAACCGCAAGGTATAAAATAATTGGTCCATGCCGCCACGGTTGAAGCAGTAACCAAGATGGCGTCTCCACTGTTATATCAGACGAGAGTAGTATACTATGTTGTTTTTACTCCGTTTTGGTGTCGAGCCAGGTTGAGTTAGGTCGAGTTAAGTCATTAATATGTATAAGCTGGGTTCCCCTTGAGTCGAGCCAGGTCGAGTTAGGTCGAGTCAATGACGTCACCTATTGTAATAACCTAGGGAAAAAATGCGTTCCTCCATATTAATGAAGTGTCTAGCTAACTAGGTAAAAATACTAATAAGCGTCGCTCTAGTACAATGAAAACAATAGACCTGCCCAAACTTGCCCGGGCTCTTTTTAACCCTGATTGGTTAGTCAAGAATCTATTATGACTTCAAAATAAAAGCGCGTAGTTTAACGAAAGCGCTATCGTTCTTGCAATCGCTTTGCTAAGGAAAGTTTATATCCGAGATTATCGTTCGATTTTCCGAAAGTGTTAACAGTTTCACCTATAAAAATAAAATTCGACTTAGCTAACTTTAACTTTTCCGCTCCGTTAGTCACTAATTATTCAAAACTAGTGATCCAAACTACCCTATATTTGCATACAAACTCTAAAGTATAAAAGCCCATGGGAGAACCTTCTACCATTCAACAACGACAATAGAGGGCTTAAGTTGTTTGGAACGATCAATATAAACACGCGACTAATATGAATTACACGTTTCTTGAGTGACAGACATAAACTTTATTGTCTTTTCTCAGCGAATACAGAAACAATACAGAAAGTGATTTGAAATGAATAAACGTCAGTCATCCTCTTGAACTTCGTGTTGAGGAAAAATCAATCGCCTTCTTGATATTTGCAATACTTGTAAGGTGACTTCCTGTGTAAACGTCGAGATCGTCTTGAAAGTTTCTTCGGTTCATCGTCCATGTAATTTACAACTTTTAATTGTGGGCGTTTACGCTTTCTTGCTGGCGACAGCGTTTCGACTGTGGGAGGGGGTGTCAAGATCGACGGAGGGAGGGAGGGAGGTGCGGGCGTGGAGGTTGTTATGGTAGATAAGGGATGTGGGGCTGGTTCCTTTACCGTTGGTTCAAGTGCTGGCGCTTGACCTGGAGTTGGTGGCACTGTTGGCAAATTGTTTACCATAGCCTCGTTAGAAATGTGTTCCTGCCCTTGAGGTTGAGGCAGAATTGTTGCTTCAGGTGTTAAGGAATTGAACTGGTGTTTATATGTTAATAATATACATGAAAAAATTTCTCGATTCTGATTGGTTAAGAGAAATGCAGTTTTTAGGAAACACCGGTGCAGAAAAAAGGTAATTCGGTGCAGAAAAAAGAAAATACAGTGCAAAACAAGGTAAAAAACTGAGGATTCTGATTGGTTAATAAACAAAGGCGCTGCGATTGAGCCAATCAAACGCGGCCTCTGAATGGCGCAAAGTCTGAAGAGCTGCAAGCGACTCTGCGAGCCAAAACAATGGCTGGCTTTTTGAGCAGGTTTTCTTTCTTCGTGACCGCAATAACAGCAGAGAAGCTGCAAAACAGCTCTAAAAAGGAGAAACGGCTGCGAAAAGCACTGTATTTTAGCTGTCTGTTTGGAAACGGTGTCCAGAGAAGGGAATTACCGACGTAATTGGAATTACGAGTCCGTTGATGGAGTGACGCCGAGAATAAACAAACAAGGACAAACAAGGCGAAGATAACGAACTAGAAAGCCTGAAGGTAATGATTACAGCGCTTGATAGACACTTAGCAAACAAAGTAGCCTTATAGCTATAGCCTGTAATTGTTTAGCCAGTTTTCACAGCTAAAAACGCTTTAAAAACATCGAGAAAACTGTTGTTTTGGTTCACCTTAGCTTCGTTGCGTTGCTTCTGCAACGTTAAGAAGCTATCTCGCAATTTTTTCATGTATATTATTAATAAGTAATCACATGATTTTTCTCGTGCAATTTGGAATAAATAAGCACTTGTAAATTTTTTCAAAGACCACAAATTGCACTCGCCCTACGGGCTCGTGCAATTTTGTGAGTCTTTGAAAAAATTTACTCGTGCTTATTTATTCCAAATTGCACTCGAAATCATGTGATTACCTATACTAAAAACTTGTTTTGCAACTGCATGTACTGCCTCGCTCTTTCGTCGTCTCCAAGGTTTGTACGATACAGAAGGTTATCCATATTATTCTGAATGCGCTGCATCTCCGGAATTACCGGGGGAACCATCTGGGTTTGCTGCTTGAGATACTGGAGCAGTTCCTGGGAAATGTTACTCTCTTCGAACCCTTTGTCGAATCTTTCTTCGCCGGGTAATACATTTGTTCGCAATCTGCAACTATCTGGAGTCGTTGGCTTGAGATCAACAAAAAGATACCCAAATGGTCTTCTCACCGCTTCTTCGTACTCTTTTAAAAACAAAGCAGTTTGTCTTGGGTACATTTGTTTGGCTAAAGTCAAAATCTGCAGTTTATCCCGAGGATTCTTGAAAAGGACCAAGTAATGACTGTTTAAGCTGATGCTTCGGTTGCCTTTGCCTTGGTGAAACAGATTTTGTACAATGTAAATAACGCTCAGGTTTCGATGATGGGATCCTTTTGTAAACAGGTTCACGATCCGATTATCACTTCCTGCTTCAATCATTTGGTCGTCGATGACAATCAAGTTGCGTATGTTGATATCCAAATAGGAATCATTGTCTAGAGAAGGCGGAATCCCCTTGACAAATTCGATTGTCGGTATCACCATCAATAACTGGGTGTAAGCGGGTTGCCACTGTGAATAACACCAGATTATTCTCTCCGGTGGCTGATCGATCACGGTTTGAGCTTGTTGCAAGAGTGATTGCACCCAGAACGTTTTTCCCGAGCCAGTCATCCCTGCAACCATGCAGGTAAATGGGTGAAGCATTTGAAACCGCTGACACTTTTCTTGAGACATCGGTATAAATGGAGAGAAACCGGAATAACTGTGTTTACTCTTCATGTGTCTTTGCATGTTATCTTTCCTGGAAAAATTCTTTTGACAAACAGTACAGGACCAACTCATGTCAACTGAATCGAAGCTTAACTTCAACTGACAAAATGTGTAATGTTTCACAATGATATAGGTTTCAGCCACCAGAATTCTATTGTTTTCCCTCCTCCTCCTCCTCCTCCTCCTCCTCCTCCTCCTCCTCCTCCTCAATTCTATTCTTTTCCCTCCTCCTCCTCTTCAATTCTTTTGTTTTCCCTCCTCCTCCTCCTCCTCCTCCTCAATTCTTTTGTTTTCCCTCCTCCTCCTCCTCAATTCTATTGTTTTCCCTCCTTCTCCTCTTCAATTCTTTTGTTTTCACTCCTCCTCCTCCTCCTCCTCCTCAATTCTATTGTTTTCCCTCCTCCCCCTCTTCAATTCTTTTGTTTCCCTCCTCCTCCTCCTCCTCAATTCTATTGTTTTTCCTCCTTCTCCTCTTCAATTCTTTTGTTTTCCCTCCTCCTCCTCCTCCTCCTCCTCAATTCTATTGTTTTCCCTCCACCCCCTCTTCAATTCTTTTGTTTCCCTCCTCCTCCTCCTCCTCAATTCTTTTGTTTTCCCTCCTCCTCCTCAATTCTTTTGTTTTCCCTCCTCCTCAATTCTATTGTTTTCCCTCCTCCTCCTCTTCAATTCTCTTGTTTTCCCTCCTCCTCCTCAATTCTTTTGTTTTCCCTCCTCCTCAATTCTTTTGCTCTATCACTATATTGAAATCAATATAAAGCGAGACACTGGAGAAAGTATGTCATTTGAGCTTGGGAAAGTGTTTCTTACACTTCATTTTCGTCAGAGCAGAACCTCGAACTTTTAAACGCGATGAAGAAAATTTACATTCCAAATACCAAGTTGTACGAAGACTATTATCTAAACCAAGCTAAGCAAAAAGGAGGTAATTTACCGGCTTTCCACGGATCCCGATTTCAGCGGGGATATGGCTTAGGTTCCATATTTAAAGGTTTGTTTCGCTGGGCAATGCCTCATTTACAACAAGGTGCTAAGGTACTCGGCAAAAAGGCACTACAAACAGGTGCTCAAGTCGCTCAAGATGTTCTGGATGGACATCATGTTAACACAGCGCTTGCAAAGCGAAGTAGGGAGGCTATTGGTGATCTAGTATCTCAGGCTGGGAGTGGCCAGAGTTCTACAAAAAGAAAAGTACAGTTTCGTGGTTTACCTCCAGGGAAGAAACGTAAAACAGTTGTGTTGGATCAAGACCAAGACGACTTTGAACTTTGGTCGTAAATTGAGCTGGGCTCTCTATAAAATACTGGCGCCTACCATCCTTAATTCATTCTATGATCATGTCTCGAGTAGTAAAGAACAATCACGGCTTCCTTGAACTCTTAACTTGTTGCCCTGAACATCAGCGTCAGTTTCTCCTAGAGACAGCCACTCCACAACAGATGCACGCATTAGTGCAAATCATTTATAATGTGCTTCGTGGAAATATTCCAGTCTCTGAAGAAGATAAGCGTAAAATGATTCCATTCAAGGATGCCATTCTTAATCTTGCTGAGCCAAGTATTCCTTACAAGACAAAGAAGCAAACCCTTGCTCAAGAGGGTGGAGGCTCTATTCAAGATTTGTTGATACTAGTTGTAACTAGCTTGGGGCCCCTAATCTTATAAAAAACCGCGAACTACTCTGTAGTGTGTTCAGTTGGTTCTTGTCGTAAGCGAGTGCTGGTCAATATGAAGAGAAAAGTCGATTGGGATAAAGAGGAAGAGAGTGATTATGATGACACTAACACAAGTGAAGAGGAAAGTGATGACGAAGAACCTCGAATTAAAGATGTTTTAGGAGGACTTTCCCAAGCTGATTCCAGACAACAGGCCGCCGATTTATTACACAGCATGGCGGCTTCCAAGGATATCTTGTTTTGGACACCTCGTGGACAGTTACTTCGAAACCAGCGAATAATACCAGTGACCAACATCTCAGAGCTGGTTGAATATGTGTTACTCCCTTATAACGACGAGGTTGCCAAACCCCGCGCCCTCAAAACATTTATAGACGGGTTGGCAGAGTTAGGAATTAATAAACGGTATATAAAGAATAAGAAAACTTTGGCTGAGCTAATGGAAAAAGAACGAGCCTATCGAGATGAAGAAGGTGAGGCTGGTGATGAAGAAATGGTTTCCGAAAGCAGTGATGTTGAAGATGGCAAAGAAACCGAAAACCCTGCAAATCTGGAACATGAAGGAAATTCAGACGTTGAATGTTCTGAAGAGAGCGCAAGTCCAGAGATTTTGCGTCAAGGAAAAGGCTCTTGCTACCATTGTAACGGAGGAAACATCTACCAAACTGCAGTAGTGAAATGTCCAAGATGCCACTGGCATGATGGTTATAAGACTTGTCCGATTTGCACATACAAAATTCCTGTTGATCGTAAACACTCGACGGATGGATTTATTTGCTGCGCTGATCGTCACGCAGTGAAACACATTGATTCAGAAACTTTTAAGAAGAGTCATTATCTTCCAAGCGAAGATGAAGACGATTGATTTTTCCTCCACACGAAGTTCAAGAGGATGACTGACGTTTATTCATTTCAAATCACTTTCTGTATTGTTTCTGTATTCACTGAGAAAAGACAATAAAGTTTATGTTTGTCACTCAAGAAACGTGTAATTCATATTAGTCGCGTGTTTATATTGATCGTTCCAAACAACTTAAGCCCTCTATTGTCGTTGTTGAATGGTAGAAGGTTCTCCCATGGGCTTTTATACTTTAGAGTTTGTATGCAAATATAGGGTAGTTTGGATCACTAGTTTTGAATAATTAGTGACTAACGGAGCGGAAAAGTTAAAGTTAGCTAAGTCGAATTTTATTTTTATAGGTGAAACTGTTAACACTCGGAAAATCGAACGATAATCTCGGATATAAACTTTCCTTAGCAAAGCGATTGCAAGAACGATAGCGCTTTCGTTAAACTACGCGCTTTTATTTTGAAGTCATAATAGATTCTTGACTAACCAATCAGGGTTAAAAAGAGCCCGGGCAAGTTTGGGCAGGTCTATTGTTTTCATTGTACTAGAGCGACGCTTATTAGTATGGAGGAACCCATTTTTACCTAGTTAGCTAGACACTTCATTAATATGGAGGAACGCATTTTTTCCCTAGGTTATTACAAAAGGTGACGTCATTGACTCGACCTAACTCGACCTAACTCGACCTGGCTCGACTCAAGGGGAACCCAGCTTATACATCTTGTGGAAATGGACTTCGAGTGCACGTGCACCTACGTATCGTATCTTCCTTGTGTTTGCGTTCGTGCGAACGTCGTTTGCATTTGCGCTGTACATGTGAACTCTGAATATGACAGATTTTTTATTTTCCTCATCCAAACTTTACCGTGTTGTTGAATGGAAACCGCAACAAGTTTTTCTTAAAACAATTTTCTTGCCCGCTTTTTTGCCCGTGAAATTTTACTTCCGGTGGGGTAATTTACCGCCCGAAGGAATGGAGACGAGAAAGATTGGAAACTAATATTCTACTGTCTATAAACGGCTTTAGTTGTAAATAGTAACTTCTTTGCTAAAATAAGTCTATTTCCGTGTAATTTTGTCGTTAGTTGTAACTGAAAACATACCTTACTTTGGCAGCGGATGTTAACTCATAATTTCTACTGTTGACATAAGTAAATTCTCACTGTTTGCACACTTCATTTCAAAATTCTCATAAATCCTGGAACTGTCCAAATGTACTGGGCCGAGAATGGAATATATAGGAAGAATTTGACATTGGGTAGTTTGAGAGCTTCAGATATCGTTTACAATTCCATCCGCTTGAACAAATGCTGTGAAATACCAGTCTCGGTGTCACCGATTCTCGGCTTGTACTGGTCCACCATGTTGGATAACTGATGTGACACTCGAACCATTGCCTCCTTTGATCTCCTCGTTTAACCTACGCTATGTTTTTTGGGACATCTTCTGGATATTCACGCATAAAAGTTAAACAGGCCTGTAGGGAGGGGGGAGAAGGTGGAACAGGTGCGTATGTACCCCCTTCTCCCCCTTACCTCTACGGATCGCGAAAGTCCGTCCGATGACGATTTGTACCCAAATAATTTACCTCCTCTTG
This sequence comes from Pachyseris speciosa, assembly GCA_016490735.1. Classification (NCBI taxonomy): domain Eukaryota; kingdom Metazoa; phylum Cnidaria; class Anthozoa; order Scleractinia; family Pachyseridae; genus Pachyseris; species Pachyseris speciosa. The sequence goes on from JAEMWC010000442.1 coordinate 502,983, forward strand.
GAGATTTGTTGCACAATTCCAGCCACCAGCTGCGAAAGTGAAAGGAGCGCAAGTGCGCTAAGACGGCTCCACGCTTACAACAGAGCAAGCATAGCTCAAGGAAAGCTCTCTTCGCTTACCTTCGTTTGCGTTAATGCACATTCACTACGGTAAAGACATAAATCTGGGCGAAGTGGTAGATTTGTTTGCCTAGAACCATTTAAGGAGGCTTGAGCTTCGCACTTTCATGAAACATTAAGCCAATAATCCATTTCGACCTGAAACGTTTTCTTAAGTATTGATTTTTTTACGTTTGATCTTGACTGTCTGATTTTTCTTTGTACCGGTCTTCAAAACGTGCAAAATCAAGTCCCAGATAACCCAATTTTTCAATCAATCAATCAATCAATCAATCAATCAATCAATCAATCAATCAATCAATCAATCAATCAATCTTTATTCCTCCTAAGATAAAAAGACATATCTTAAGTTACATCAGCAGTTGGGAGTCCAAAAATAGATAAGACATACTGTACTCAAATAATAATAGAAAGATAAAAATACCTTAGACATACTGTATACAAATAGTTCGTTTCAAAGTTCACAAGGGTAGCATGCCCCCGGACACCCTCCCCCCCCCCCCCCGCCCTAGAATCTCGCTGTCGCGCACCCAGCCCTCGCTGTCGCGCACCCAGCCCCCGGCTGCGATAAAACCTGTCTACGGGTCTGTGGATGTTTTTCATTGTTGCTGGGCAAGAGATACAACTTCTAGACCTTAAAGTGCATCCCCTTTTCAGAATAATCAGAACAAGTCAAAGAAAACGGTCCTTAACCCTTTTTGTCTCAATTTTTGTTACCTCAATAGAGTTAGCTCAAGCACACCTATTCAACCAGTAGGAGCCATTTCTTCGGTGTTTATTAACCGCATGCGCATAGGCACAGAGACCGATATTCGCCTCCCATAATTATATTAAATAGTTAAAGCGAGAAATAATAAGTAGGAAACTGACTCACTGATATTATCAGTAAAACTGACTCACTAATATCATCAGTCAATAATCGCCGAGCACTCGGTGGTAAAGAATGACGATCTCTGAATACCTATAGGGCTCAATGCGTGTCTCATTTCCTGGCAGGGAGTTCTTTTCTCTAGGAGAACCTAAGGTGGTTTCGGTACGCACCGTGGTCCCAGGTGAATAACTGGGGGTGCTCAGACATAATAAATAGGGGGCCTAAGTGAATAACTGTGGGTGCTCAGTCACACGTAAGTGTGACACTTGTACAAGCAAGTCGGCGTATCGGCTTCAGCAGCCACGACCACCTGCTTGGTGAGCAGGTAAAGTCCCCATTGGGCCACTTCCCAATTAGGCAACAACAGCTCCGAGCGCCTCAGCCTGGGGTTTTGTAATTTTTGTTATCAAAAACTTTTTGTGTAAAGAAAACTCCGGTATCAATTTTGGAGAGCTCCGTCGTTGTTTTTAACTTCACTGCTGTCTCTCTCTTTCCTGGCATTAGACTGTCTTATCCTATTGTTTAGGATTTGCCATTAAGTCTGGCATCATATTTGATGTATTTCCCATGAGAGGGCCCACAAACTGTCCAAATCACGTGGATCAACGTAATTAGAGCGATATCCGATGTAAGTGCCGAATTGAGTATGAGAGGGACATAATTTTTCATAGAGGGGGTAAAAGCAAAATAGGAGTTCAATTTGAACGACACCTCTTCTGTTAAAAAGCAGCCAAGATACCAGTCCCAAGCAAACAATGAATTTTCTTACTTCCCACAAGCAGACGTCTCTCCCCTTTCATGGCGTCAAAGTTTTGGCGTATAAAGAGATGGACGATAGTCTGCAAATAAAATAAATTAATTAATTAATTAAAAAAAAAAACACGATATGAACATCTCGTCATCTTACAGCTACATTTAATAGTTACCTGGTAAGCCAGTGTTATGAAAGCTCTTTTAGCCTGAGACGTGGCAACGTATCTCCGCTTTATTTCCTCTTCTTATATTTAAATCCAAACAGTTGTGGTCTTTCTTAGAACAAACCAATTTGTTTGTTTGTTGTTAATTAGGGGAATGGACCAGTCTTTGTCGTGAGGGAGAGCGTGATTTGAGATCCCAAGTGCAGGATAGAAGTGATAGGAGTTACACTGTTTTGTTCCAGGTAAAGGACATAAGATATAGATAGATAATTTAGAACTTATATAGCGCATTTTCCATGTGTATATGATCAAATGCGCTTTACAAGCAGACGAAATTGGAATTTGGATATGTTGGTTTTTGTGGAGAGGGGAAAACCGGAGAACCCGGAGAAAAACCTCTCGGAGCAGAGAAGAGAACCAACAACAAACTCAACCCACATATGACTTCGAGTCCGGGAATCGAACCCGGGCCACATTGGTGGAAGGCGAATGCTCTCACCACTGCGCCATCCCTGCTCCCCAAACTACGGTGATCTTTTACACACTCATTGTGAATTAGACGATACAAGTCGAGTTTTCGTCACTGAAATGTTGATAGCTCGCTCACGCACTGTTTACAACTGCATGTTCATGCTCGATGCATTTTCAATATGCTTTATGAGAAAATTATCACGTCGCTATATTCAATCATTCTTATTCCCTATTCTCCATTTATGAAATGCCTGTACATAGATATAAATCCAATTTCACTATACACTTTAACGCCCAAACCTCGCATCAGTGACTTTCCCAAGCCGAAATTTTAAAAACGTTATTCAACCAATGAGCAACACAGCGGTCTTCGTACAATTTTTCTACATTTTTTCCGATCTTAATCTAAGGCATCGTCTTTCGTGATCAGTACTGTCTGATCAAGATAGCTATTTACACCGCCAGTTGGTAATAGATGATCTTCACACAAATTACATTTTGAGACACTGGGATCGAGGAATACAGCTTGAAAATAAAGTCGATATTTGTTAGGCAAAGGTTAAAGTTGATCACTTGAATGAAAAGTTATTCATGGTGTTGCTTGTTGGCTTGAATTACGCACGATTATTGGTGACATGACGAAATCGAATGTTGTTCGCTACAATTGGATGTCCGGTTGCAGCTTTGATTTTTGGCAGAACTGGAACACCACAGTTTAAGGACAAGAAAGACTATCATGACAAAATGGACGCACTTGTTAACGGAAAACAGACTTAAGAAGAACTTAAACACGACCCGACGCGAGCACTTCAACGAAAACTCAAGAACAAACTACTTGAACTTAAGAAGACTGATGCTATTGGCACTCGACAGTACGACAGACTGAGGTTCCACTGCCACTGAAAATTTACGGACCGCCTAAACTACACAAACCTGACATACCTATGTGACTCATAGTCTCTGGCTGACGACTACCGACACAAACTACAGTCCACCGAAAACTTTATTGACGTTATCAAGACACTACAAATACTTGACAATTACAAACTAGTCTCTTTTGATGTAAATCACTGTTCAACAGTATTCCATTTCAACTGGCTCTAGACTACAATGAGACCGCCATCAAGAACTCTACTCTACAACTGACAATTTACCTGCAGGCAACTTACTTTGCAACTTACGAACTAGCGCTACCACGGCCACATACAGTTTACCAAGGAGATCGAGGAAAATGGTAAGATACCCTTTGAAGACTTCTTGGTTACCCACACTAACAACAGATTACGGACGACGATTTCATGAAAACCAACAAATACTGACAGACTACTTGACGAATCATCTTACAACCTTACTTCACACAAAGCAATGACAATACGGACGACAACGAGATGAGCGCAACTAGTTTGTGACTCGAACGTAAATACTTAGATAGCATTTTTAGTAAGAACAACTACAACCGCGACTTTCTTAACGTAACACGTACAGCACAGAACATAAAATTACAAACACTAACCCGACACCTGTCACTACAGCAACTATATCCTATATCAAAGGCACTTCTGAAGCCATCGCACGGATCCTACAGCCTTACAGCATCCACGTTGCTCACAGACATATCGCTGTCTTACGACAACTATTGACGAAAGGTAAGGACAAAGACGAACCGATGGACAGTTAGAAGTTTAAATGCTGCGAATGACAGGCCACTTATATCGGTGAGATAGGCAGAAATTTGAACGCAACACTGACTGAACACGAACGAGCATAGAAAAATGGTGAAATGGTGATAGCAACACTAACACTGTTGAACACTATTTAAAGACAAACAACAGAATCGATGGGGACTCTGCTGAATGCGACACTTACAGTACTAAATACTTTCAACGTACCGCGCTGCAAAGTTGGTCTATTAACTTAGAACAGACACCAATGAAGCGTTGCAAACAACCTCCCGCACTTTACAAAAAAAAAGCGTATCGACGATATCAACAACAGACAAACTAGACAAACCTAATAATTTTGCTAACAATACACCTGCAGACATGTGACTGACCAAAGACAGATTTTCACTGCATCCCAAGACCAGCCAGGAATTTCTTTGAGTGTTCAGATAGCTTTCAACAGCGCGTTATGATAAGCTTTATACAAAGACCACACTTCACAAAAGAAAAAATTTTCACAGGGCCTCCATCACACCAATGGCCGATCAAAAGGAAAACGTCATAGGGCAACTGGAAAGACAACTGAGTGTTGCCAAGGAAACCAGCGATCGGGCAGCAGAAGGATGTGCATATGGCCATCTCGGCAATGCGTATGACTCACTGGGTGACTTCCAAAAGGCCGTAGAGTACCATCAACAACATTTAAAGATTGCCTTAGAAGTGGGCGATCGTTCAGGACAAGGAGTTGTCTATAGCAATCTCGGCAATGCCTATCAGTCACTAAGTGACTTTCAAAAGGCCATAGAGTATCACCAACAACATTTAAAGATTGCCAGGGAAATAGGTGATCGCTCAGAAGAAGGACGTGCCTATGGCAGTCTCGGCTCTACTTATGACTCACTGAGTGATTTTCCATAAGGCCATAGAGTACCATCAACAACAGTTAAAGATTGCCTTAGAAGTGGGAGATCGTTCAGAAGAAGGAGCTGCCTATAGCAATCACGGCAATGCTTATCAGTCACTAAGTGACTTTCAAAAGGCCATAGAGTACCATCAACAAGATTTAAAGATTGCCAGAGAAATGGGTGATCGCTAGGGAGAAGGAGGTGCCTATTGCAATCTCGGTAACGCGTATCAGTCACTGAGTGATTTCCAAAAGGCCATAGAGTACCATGAACAACATTTAAAACTTGCCAGAGAAGTGTGTGATCGTTCAGGAGAAGGAATTGCCTATGGCAATCTCGGCAATGCTTATGACTCACTGGGTGACTTGGAAAAGGCCATAGGGTACCATCAATAATATGTAAACATTTCCAGAGAGGTGGGCGATCGTTCAGGCGAGGGACGTGCCTATGGCGGTCTCGGCAATTCATATTAGTCACTGGGTGACTTTCAAAAGGCCATAGAGTACCACAAAAAAGATTTAAAGATTTCCAGAGAAGTGGGAAGGAGAAGCTCGTGCCTATTGCAATCTGGGCAATGCATATCAGTCACTGGGTGACTTCCAAAAGGCAATCGAGTACCATGAGCAACATTTAAAGATTGCCAGAGAAGTGGGCGACCGTGCAGGGGAAGGACGTGCCTATGGCAATCTCGGCAATGCTTATCAGTCGCTGGGTGACTTCCAAAAGGCAATCGAGTACCATGAGCAACATTTAAAGATTGCCAGAGAAGTGGGCGACCGTGCAGGGGAAGGACGTGCCTATGGCAATCTCGGCAATGCTTATCAGTAGCTGGGTGGCTTGGAAAAGGCCATAGATTACCATTAACAAGATTTAAAGATTACCAGAGAAGTGGGCGATTGATTAGGAGAAGGATTTGCCTATGGCGGTCTCGGCAATGCTTATCAGTCACTGGGTGACTTCCAAAAGGCCATAGAGTACCATGGGCAGCATTTAAATATTGCCAGAGAAGTGGGCGATCGTTCCGAAGAAGGAAATGCCTATGGCGGTCTCGGCAATGCTTATAGCTCACTGGGTGACTTCCATAAGGCCATAGAGTACCATCAACAAGATTTAAAATTGCCAGAGAAGTGGGCGATCGTTCAGCAGAAGCACGTGCCTATGGCAATCTCGGCATTGCTTATCAGTCACTGGGTGACTTCCAAAAAGCCATAGACTAGCTTGAACAAGATTTAAAGATTGCCAGAGAAGTGGGCGATCTTGTAGGAGAAGCACAGGCCTATGGTAATCTCGGAAATGCTTATGACTCACTGGGTGATTTGGAAAAGGCAATAGAGTACCATGAACAAGATTTACAGATTGCTATAGAAGTGGGTGATCGTTTGGCAGAAGGAAGTGCCCATGGCAATCTCGGCAATGCTTATCAGGCACTTTGTGACTTCCAAAAGGCCATAGAGTACCATGAACGAGACTTAAAGATTGCCCAAGAATTGGGCGATCGATCAGGAGAAGGCGTTGCTTATGGCAATCTCGGCAATGCATATCGGTCACTGGGTGACTTCCAAAAAGCCATAGAGTACCATCAACAACATTTAATAATTTGCCAGAGAATTGGGTGATCGTTTAGGAGAAGGACGTGCCTATGGCAATCTTGGCAATATTTATCATGAACTTGGCGACGTCAATGAAGCTATAACTTGTTACGAGTCCAGTGTCAGAGTTTTTAATATCATGAGGACCCTCTTCAATCTGAGGATGCGTGGAAATTAAGCTTTCGCGAACTCTATAAGGATATATACACTTCTTTGTGGAGGGCGCTGTTATATATCGGGAAGACTTATGAAGCCTTGTGTGCTGCAGAGCATGGACGGGCACAAGGTTTACTGGATGCCTTTAAGATAGAATATGGTCTTACCACTTTCTTTTCAGCGGTACTTGAACCGAGAGAGACAATTCCTTATTTGAATCGTACACTGGACGAGCCGAGAGGTGATCAACCACCCACTACAAAAGCCGATGAAGAAAGAAATGGGTCATCCAACAGTGCCGGAAACCCTTTACAGCAATTGTATGATTTAATTATCAGTCCCATCTCAGACCTGCTTCAAAGTGACGAACTGATTGTTGTCCCAGATGGTCCGTTGTGCTTCGCTCCATGGTCCGCATTGAGCAAATCTATCAGGATCCGCATGGTTCCCTCGCTGACAAGTTTGAAGTTGCTCGCATGTGTACCTGAGGACTTCCACAGTAGGCGTGGAGCACTTTTAGTTAGAGATCCATGTACTAAAGAACTTCAAAAGCGTCTACCTGAGTTGCCGTGTGCGAAAAAGGAAGTACAAATGATTGGAGAAGTTCTTAATATCCCACCACTCAATGGAAACGAGGCAACCAAAGCGGAGGTGCTGAACCGATTACCATCAGTTGGTTTAGTTCACATTGCTGCCCATGGAAAAAAGGAGACTGGAGAAATAGCATTGGCTCCAATACCTGGCTGGACATCCAAATTTCCTCTGGAAAAAGATTACATGCTAAAAATGTCAGATGTACAAGCGGTGCGTCTTCGAGCGAGCCTAGTGGTCTTAAGTTGCTGCCACAGTGGTCGTGGAAAAGTTTTGGAGTCTGAGTGTGTCGTCGGTATGGCGCGAGCCTTCTTGTGTGCTGGAGCACGTTCCGTTTTAGTGTCGCTATGGGCCATTGATGACGAGGCCACCATGGAGTTCATGAAAAGCTTCTACCAAGAGCTAAGAGGAGGAAAAAGCGCCAGTGTTGCTGTTTATCAGGCTATGAAATCTCTTCAAGCTTCTGAGAGGTTTTGCGACACAAAACACTGGGCTCCCTTCGTGCTAATTGGTGATGACGTTACGCTTGACCTTCGAGAGATATAGGGCCTAGAATGTAAGTATATAAATACCAGGATGCTAACTTGTTATGTGCTTGTTTCCGTCACGAAAAAAAGGGTTAGGTTAAAAGCGTCGGACGAAGAGGATTAGCCTTGTTCACTCAGTAACGTATTAATCTGATATAAAGCATTTCCTGCTAAGGCCTTTTTTAAATGAATAGAATATGTGTTAAGAGGAGCATGAACACGAAAAACTAAATAGAATGAAAGAGTAAAATATTTTAATTGATTTCTTTTCATATGGATTTAAATTCCGGTGTCTTTCAATAGGGAGAAACCACTCTTTTTGTACCGAAACGTCTTGGTAAAAATACTGCCTCTTAACAAAGGAATGTTCTTGGGGGAGAAGGGATGGCGCAGTGGTGAGAGCATTGTGGCCCGGGTTCGATTCCCAGAGTCGACTCAACTGTGGGTTGAGTTTGTTGTTGGTTATCTCCTCTGCTCCAAGAAGTTTTTCTCCGCTTAGTCCTGTTTTCCCCTCTCCTCAAAAACCAATTACAACACTTCTAAATCCAATTCGATCCGTTTAATACATGAGCCCCCGGCTCGGGAGATTGGGCAACCACTCCTCTCGCTATCGAGCTTACATAAATTAAATTTGAAATTTTTTTGAGGTTCAAGTGAACAGAAATTCGCACTTCAGTGTTCTCTGGAATCTTAACAAAGCATACACCTGAGACGCGATTAAAGAGCGCAGCTATATTAGCCACATAAGCGATAAATTGGGACAATACGCAAGGCAAATAAAAATGCCCCACTAGCTCGGTACTGTGATTAATTTCAGTATCTTTATAGCTGTCATCCTGGAATAACATTCAAATATAGGTGCTTAATTTTTTTGTACTTAGCGCCATTATGACCGTGCAAGTAAGAGCTTGCTTACGACAGCTAGGCTCGATTCAGAGGCAGTACTTTTCATGAGCCGAACCTAATGCAGGTGCGGATCCAGGGGAGGTAAAATGGGTGAATTTTCACACCCCTTTTTCTGAGCCCCCCCTTCTTTCTTTTTTTTTTCTTATCCCTCAAACACCTCAACCAGGCTTTGGTTCTATTACATTATTACAAAAATTCACCCCCCATTTTAAAATCCTGGATGCGCGCCTGTAATGCATTCAGTTAAGTACATTGTAAAGTTCGGCGTCTGAATCAATTAAGAACGGCTATTTTGATTTGGGACGGCTCAGCCGTTCTTTTCGCCTGGATGTGGTGGGAATTTCGACTTGGTAACGGCTTTGATTCAGACGCCGAACTTTTTATGTGGCGAGCCTAATGCATAAATTATTAGCTTGTATATATTTAAACACTTTTACTCTGAACTAGAACTGGGACTGGATTTTTCTATATGGAGTATAAAAGCCAAACCATTAGCTTTACGGTTCTCTTCCGTTAGGTTCTTATATACCATTGTTTTTACCAATCTCATAAGGCTTTCTTTCTTTTTTCCAGGGATGCAGCATAAATTCAAAAGGTAAACAAACCTCGAGTTTCTGTTCAACGAAGACTGAGAATAGTCTTCATATTTGCAGAAAGTCAGTAATGAGAGTCCTCTTTCAACAAGTCTAGCGTTCATCGCCCCAACCACGCCTATAAATAACCAACTGGTGTGCCTACAACCACTTGAGATTCTTACCATGTTCTGTTGCTTTTGAATTTTTTTCTCATGTGTGTTTCGCTATCCCTGAGAGGGAGAAGAGATAATTAAGATATCGTTATCATTATCATGACTATTACCACTAACACCACCACTCCCACCACCACCACCACCACCACCACCAACATCATCATCATCATCATCATCATCATCATCACCATCACCACCACCACCACCACCATCATCATCATCATCATCATCATCATCATTATCATCATCACCACCACCACCACCATCACCAGCATCATCACCATCACCATCACCACCATCACCACCACCATCATCACCACCACCACCACCATGATCATCATCATCATCATTATCATCATCATCGCCACCAACACCACCACCACCACCATCATCATCATCATCATCATCATCATCATCAACATTTGATCATTATTAGTTCTATTATTGCAATCAAATTTTCAGGAGATTCAAAGTTCTTTAACTGGAATAGCGAGACAAGTAAGAACTTCTAATCAGCTTTCACTCTGAATTCCATTGACAGTTTAAGAAGATGCAACCGAATAAGAAGACGGTGACAAGATTTACCCCTGGAAATAGAAGGGTGAAGTATCGATGAAAAGTTTCATTTAATCCTGTTATTATTTAACCCTATTGCTCAGCAGAACCAGCGTGGCCTAAAGGAGCTATGTCGTAGTTACATTTCTGTCTTTGCCGAGTTGGGGCAACATTTTGGTAAAATCAAGACCAAGAACATTTTTTTCAACAAATTGGTCTTCGATCTGCAACTGCAAGACAGAAAGAAGATCAACGCAATGATAATGATAATGATAATGATAATAACGCTGGTTTTAAGGAGAGGGGTAAACCGGAGTACCCGGAGAAAAACCTCTCGGAGCAGAGTAGAGAACAAACAAACTCAGTCCACTGGTGAAGCCGAGTCCGGGAATCGAACTCGGTACACATTGGTGGAAGGCGAGCGCTCTCATCACTACGACAACCCTGCTCCCCTGTAAAGTAGTTTTGAACAAAACTGGAGCGTAATTTTGAAGCTTCATCAGTAAAACCATGTGGCGTGTTGAAGTAACACCAAACACGCGTGACATAGCCCCTTTACCTCCGTTTTATGCTGTATATATTTTAGGTTTGGAAAAAAAGAAGAAACGAAGAAAAGAAAACGTATTTAAGGCAGACATTTTCAGAAAACGTTTCGACATTGAAGGGCCGGACTCCACTTGTTATCCGTCAAATGTCCTTCACATGCCAAATAATCGAGGTGTCTCCTCATACAAGTAATAAACAGAATAGGACAATCACTTATAAAAACTGTAAATCACTTACCTTGAGTGGTTAAAGAAAAAGCTAAGAGACAGGATTAATTTTTCCATCATCAGGATTTTACAAATCAGGAAATGCATGAAAAAAAAAAAAAAATCCATGAAAAGAAATTCTGGGCCTTGAATTAAAGTGTCCTATACAGCGTGTTGTTCTTATTTTCGTACCTTCACGCTTCCCTCCCTTCCCGTATCTTGCCTGGTGGTTTAAGCACGCACAATTCAAAGCCTATTGATTCTTAAGATCAAAGCTACAATCATGAAAACATTTGAGCAAAATAAAAATAAACGCTAGCCTCCTTTCCTAAGTGGATAAAATCATTTTGTCTATAGCCAAACCCCCTTCTCCCCCTTTTCAATGTTGAAATAGGCTCCGTGGACAGTGTCGTACGTGGTTACAACATTGAAAATAGGGTGAAGGGAGGATCGAAATGTGACAATTAGTGATTGGAAAACTCACGCGTTTAACGAAAAAGATTTTTTTTCGCGGAGAGTCTCAATTACTTTTGTCCATGATAGATGCGAAGACTTTGCTTCGGGTACGAGATAGGTGTTGTTTGATATTTCTATTGTTTAATCAGTGCTCAGCCTTATGAAGGCTCCTAAGAATCTGAATAGAGTTGCAGACTATGATTCGTGTTAATGTCATATCGTATATATATCCTTTTGTTACATTTGTTGCAATGGAAAAGTGTCATGTGTGATAAGCATTCTCCATTCTCCAGGACGAAAGATGTAAGATGACTGACAACAAGTCGTATATACCTACCTTTGAATTATGACATCGACAACCACTCATTCTAAATTGTTTAAAAAGGCAGAATTGTGTATCAGAAGAGACTGCTCGTTTTTAATATTTGGCTAGATTACTACCGAGAATGGCACCCACTCCATTCCCCATGTCCATATGTAAGACGAGTGAAAGCAGGAAGTAAATACCAACTTCCGGATTATAACAGCGACAGTTCTCAACAGAAACTGTTTAAAAAGACAGAACTGTGAATCTCAATTGTGTTTTCCTTTTTAATATTTAATTAGATTACCACTAGAATGGCCCAGCTAGTGGTGGGCGTGATGCTCTAAGTTACAGAGGAAAATATGCAGCCGGGGTACAAACGGATTCTTCATACTGAATACAACAGAGCTGCGACGTTCCCTAGAGATCAAATGTTAGCTCCACGAAATATAACAAGTCTAGTTATTGCTATTGTTCCAAGTATTTCTTTTTATTATATCTTTCACTTAGTACGCGCGCTGTGATGGGTCAATTTTACGGGCCGTATTCTACAGTTCTGCCCGCTTCACTTCAAATAGTTTTCTTTCCCACGCGCTGGATTAACCTCCGAGATATAATAAATATCTTACTAACCTGGTTTTCTCGGTTCGTACTTACCCTTTACCAACCGAGTGCGAGGTCCGTACTGTAAGTTACGGACCGAGTTTTTTGCCGTTGATTTATGGCCCAAGCGCGAAGCGCGCGGGCCATAAATTAAAGGGAAAAAAACGAGGATCCGTAACTTACAGTACGGACCGAGAAAACGAGGTTAGTAAGATATTTATTATATCTCTGAGGTTAATCCTGCGCGCAGGGAAAAAAACTAGTTGAAGCCAAACTGGCCGTACTGTAGAATACGGCCCGCAAAATAGACCAATCACAGCGCGCGTACTAAGTGAGAGATATAATAATGTAAGTTACGGATCCGCGTTTTTCCCATCAATTTATGGCCCGCGTGCTTCGCGCTTGGGCCATAAATCAACGGGGAAATACTCGGTCCATAACTGTAAGTTACGGACCTCGAACTCGGTTAGTAAGAGGTATGTAAGGCCCAGTTCAAACGTCGAACTTCACATGTGCCGAATCTAATGCAAATGAGAAAAATCTATTGTTTTCGGTCATTTGCATTACATTTGGCACATGTGAAGTTCGACGTTTGAACCGGGCCTAAGGATTGTGATTCCTCAAGTTTGAATGAGGACTCTATGAAATGTTATCTCCATGAAACATAACAATTCTAGTTATTGTGATTGTTCAAAAAATTGTGCCAGCACACCAAGTATTTCTTTGTAAGGATTGTGATTCCTCAAGTTTGAATGAGAACTCTACGAAATTTGGCATTTTTCTTTGAAAAACAAATATAGAGGGCCTGAATGTGGACACGGGTTTTGATGATTTAAGTTTGAATGTAAGAATGTTACGCCAACCGCAAGTTGTACTATGGAATTTGTTGATACTGCATACAAATGAATTCGTTACTTAATACAGCATATAATTCACTTCGGTAATAATGTACAAAGATGTTAAAGCACATAATGCTGTAAAATTCGAGTACTGTCGCCTTTAGACCTCCGTTCCTCTGTGGATGTGGTGGAGTGCACCCTTAAATGGCTGAGTTGGTTATAAAGTTAGTCTTTATTAGTTATTTTCCTGTGTTTCCAGTTTGCTGTATGGCCAGTAAAGTCAAATTTTCTTACTCAATGCAATTCGATCTATTCCGATTCTTCAGATGAGAAGTCCAGACAAATGTCTTATGGAAAAATCATTCTTATTCGGAGGATTTTCGAACTGCTGCCAGCTTAGTGAAAATCCTGACTGGCCGCCTTATAGTGTCCTATAAACGAAGTGATTGCCCCTGTAAAACAAAAGTAATTCATCGTCCAGTAGTGAGAAAAGCTGCGCGCAAGCCTCTCTCGCTTGACGAGACCTCTTATTCGACCAACGCAAAAGTACGGCTGTTTTGCAGTCTACCGAGCAAACACGTAACAATCTAAGTTTATCATTATGCCTATAGTTTGGTGCATTTTGGTTTGATTTATATATTTTGAAAAGCCTCGAATATAGTATTGAAAACCATGCACTTTATTATAAGCTGTCACTCAGAGATTTTTTTTAAAGCACAGTACGTCACTGCCTCGGGAAAGCTAAAGCTGTGCTTTCGAAGGGAAAAGAAAAGTTTATTCTCGGCCAAAACTGGAGAACAATATGATCTAGAGAAGATGGAAGCAAAGGAGGAAAAGGCAAGCGAGATAGTCTTGTGAATGATATATGAAATGAATCATATATGAACTGCGGAAATGAAATCAAATGAAGAATGATCCTCGCAGTTGTGAACGCAATTTATTCAATTGCGAAAAGAAGCCTGAAAAATAAATTCAGGACTTCAACGGGGTTTGAACCCGTGACCTCGCGATTACCGGTGCGATGCTCTAACCAACTGAGCTATGAAGCCACTGACGTTGGGAGCAGGTCAATTGTGGGTTCATATGTTCCCGTGAAAGAAATGAGTGTGAATGATATATGAAATGAATCATATATGAACTGCGGAAATGAAATCAAATGAAGAAAGATCCTCGCAGTTGTGAACGCAATTTATGCAATTGCGAAAAGAAGCCTGAAAAAAATTCAGGACTTCAACGGGGTTTGAACGCGATTACCGGTGCGATGCTCTAACCAACTGAGCTATGAAGCCACTGACGTTGGGAGCAGGTCAATTGTAGGTTCATATGTTCCCGTGAAATTTTTTTTCAGGCTTCTTTTCGCAATTGCATAAATTGCGTTCACAACTGCGAGGATCATTCTTCATTTGATTTCATTTCCGCAGTTCATATATGATTCATTTCATATATCATTCACACTCATTTCTTTCACGGGAACATATGAACCTACAATTGACCTGCTCCCAACGTCAGCGGCTTCATAGCTCAGTTGGTTAGAGCATCGCACCGGTAATCGCGAGGTCACGGGTTCAAACCCCGTTGAAGTCCTGAATTTTTTTCAGGCTTCTTTTCGCAATTGCATAAATTGCGTTCACAACTGCGAGGATCATTCTTCATTTGATTCGAGATAGTCTTGTCACTCAACACGAAAAAGACTGTTTGAATTGGAATTTCCTTCAAAAGAACACGGTCACCTTCGTTTTCTTATCTTGGAATATTCTTTTTTCAGGAGTTACCTCTCACCTGAGAAATTTTAGTTAAATTGTGATGAAAAAGGAGTTATACGTCGTGAAACTTTACCTCAATCTTTTCCCACTACTGGACGATGAATTACTTTTGTTTTACAGGGGCAATCACTTCGTTTATAGGACACTATAAGGCGGCCAGTCAGGATTTTCACTAAGCTGGCAGCAGTTCGAAAATCCTCCGAATAAGAATGATTTTTCCGTAAGACATTTGTCTGGACTTCTCATCTGAAGAATCGGAATAGATCGAATTGCATTGAGTAAGAAAATTTGACTTTACTGGCCATACAGCAAACTGGAAACACAGGAAAATAATAAATTGAATTTGTTTCTATCATATCCTCGTTGGATACCTCTAGAAAAGGACCCCGAAATTGCTGGGTGAAAGGTGATGGTACACGGAGTACACAGCAATTAAAAATATAACGATTTAAGGCTAAGCCGACCGTATACCCTGAAAAAGCACGTTCACCGATTGTCGAGTGTAGTTTCTACAGACTAACTAGTTACCACGTACAGCGGTTAGCTACATGTATATAGGCTCAAATTCATTTTAGTCAAACTGGTTTTTTGGTCCTGCGTAGATCCACCAACAGGCGGAGACTTTTGGCAGTGTCAGTGATTCATGAGCTTTAGAAGACAAGTTTCATTACAACTAAGTCGCATTGATTCACATTTTACTTTACGTCAAAGGAGAGATTTGGAATGTTGCTCACCGCAAACCATAAAAACAACCATGTGACTGTGATTTTCTCGCATTTGCCATTTCGTGTTTGCTATTTGTACACGAGCAGTTCTCGCGTAAACCACAAACCAAAGAGTCATTTTGGGTGGTTTTCATATACGCGTTGATTCTTCTCAGAAAACTAGTAAACAATAACCAGACGTCTGCTGTAAAGGTGTTCCTAAATCTCTGTAATGGTAAAGTACATGAGGTTCGACAAATGGCGAACAAAGCTCCTATACAAAAATGGCTGACTTTAAATTATTTCATTGTTCGTATTCACAATAGCTTCACTAACTTCGTTTTTGGGATCAAAATTCTAAAGAATTTGTTATCTGAACCAGGTTAGGCTATTTTGAGGCGAGGCTATTTTGAATATGAACAAATGAATAATTTAAAGGAAGCCATTTTTACATAAGGTGAATTGGCAGCTGCAATAACAGGCAAAACATTTTTTTAATTCGAACTGTTTGTGTAACAAGAGTTTATATCTAACATTTAACATTGTAATTAAAACGTTTTACTTTACCATTACTTCTCTGTTGTCTTTTCTTTGACTGATGTTAAGATTAGAACACCCACCGACCCCACGTTAGCTGTATTTCTCCGACATTTTGTTCAAGAGGACTTCAAACTTCATTTTTCAAATTCATTAATAATTCATTACAACTACATCCATTTACGATATTTCACATATTACAGGATTCACCTTGTACAAGTCATAATCTCTGTAAAGACCGCTACAACGTGATCTAAAATTATTACTTTCGTCTCCCCCTCCAGCTGCCATTGTCCAAAAATGTTCAAAGCATAATAATAATAATTAAATAAAAATATATAATTATAATAAGAACCTTCCCAGAATCCTTTGCAGCTGGAAAATCGTCAACCCCAAATAACTTGGTCAGTTTGAGGGTAGCAAGACCCCCACGTTGTCTAGAAATAAGTCTTACCATAAACTAATTATTGTACAAGACTAAGGACGATGACGTCATTGGTCACGTGACTTTGCTCACAAGTGCGTTTTTGCTCACTGTGACGAAATTATTTTGTTATTGAAAAAGCAGTCAACGTGGTTTGAAGCACAATGGTGTGAGCCATTTCGGACTGCCCGGGTACCGAACAAAATATAAATATTAAGGGAGATATATACAATTTTCAAAAAGTAGGAGTCTGGGTACAAGTGCTATCTCGCGTTACATTAAACGTGAGGAAACAAAAATTTGGATATTGGTAGATATTTCTATGAAATATACATTTTTGTCATTTTTAATGCTGTGACGTCATCGGTCACGTGACCAGAACGGACCGAAGTTTAATATTCGCTCTAAAAGTTTACTAGAACCTTTCTCCAAGAATATTTTTAAGCGAAGTTGTAGTTTAATAAATAGTGTTTTAAAAAATGGCCAGGATTGCTTTTTCCTAAAAAAGTGCGGCAGTAGAAAATCTAACTGAAAAGTTTGTCAGCTTCCTGCTCAACGACCATTTGAGGTAGGAATAAAAGAAAATTTTGCCTAAGGCTTGAGAGTATGCTCTTTATGATGGCGTTGTCAGTTTCTTCTAATTTCAATTGCTTTTGGCGAGGATCGATGTTTAAGATTTTTTTCAGAGGAGAGGGCCTGGAGGAAAGAACGAAAACGAGGCTATACTTTCGCGCGCTTTTTGTTCACTGCGACGCCGCGCCACAAAAGGTTAGCTAGAAAAAAAATTCCAAGGACTGGACAACGGACTGGACTTGCATTTTCTTTAAACGGAACTTTTGACGACTTTTTTAATTATTTTTTTTTATGGCTGCTGTCTGCTCAGGGACAATGTATACTTGAGAAGGTAAGTTGATACAGATAGTTGTTGCTGTTTGTTAAAAAACAAAACAAAAAAAGGCGCGTTTGTGGTACACTTAAATGCACTTCCCACCTAAAAAGTGTTGTTTAATTCTTGAAATTATAAAACTTAAACTAGAAGTTGCAGCAATGCGAATGAAATCAAATTAATGCTAACATTAAATGAAACAATTTAAGTTGCTTAAGGCAACCGATGCAAGCTCAGTAATTTTACTAAATATGATATTTGAAGGTTAAAAACGTATCTTAAACAGTGAGGGAATAAATGATTACTTTATTTTCAACCGTTACCTATTACAATTATAAGAAAGTGTACAATAAAGCCATTATTCAAAGTATTGGCCTAAGAAAAATAGTTGCGCATAAACAACTACTGGAACAGTTCGTGCTTTCAAATGGATTACCCTAATGAATTACACGATTTCGAAACATAAGTTTAATTTGAGTGGCGAAACATTTTGTTGTATCTGAAAAATTACTGTACTACAAAAAACGTTTTTACAGAGGTTGTAATGCATGGAGGTTCAGATAATTCAATTCAATTTTATAAAGCTAAAAATTGTATGTCAAAGATTCAGCAGAAACAGAGAAAAGTTTTAAAATCACGGCTGTTTCTGCGAGTTCGTGTACGTGCGCGCTAAACGCGGAAAGTACCTAAGCTTAATAACTCTGAAGACGTCAAGTACTTGAGTTTATGTCAAAACCGACCAAGAAACAGTCGAAAAAAACAAAGAAAGATTAGCAAATAATTGTTTTAATAGATTTGGCAGTTTTACAAAGTGTTACGCTTCTGGTTTGTGGCACCTATTTACAATAGTAGTCTGAGGAAAAACCTTCTTACAACAATGTTTAAATTATAAGTTTAAGCTTACGGTAAATTTCATTTGAATCTATTTTTTAAATTGAGGGGAAATTAAAATGTAATTTGCTATAAGAATGGGTCCAACACAGAAATCCTGAAAACCTTCTTCACAAACAAACTGACGATAAACTTGAAAACCAAATTTGAGAGTAGGCTTAACTTCTTGCCGAGCCATACAAAAGTTGGGCACATAAACAAAGACAACGCTTATCTGGCTTATCGGTTGACCGTTAGTTTTTTGAAGAAAACGACTAAATAAAAGGTCAACGGTAAATACCTTCTCCAATCGTCGAAAAGGCTACATCGGACCACTGCGTAAATCGCACATCCTTCGCCTTTAGTCATGCTCAAAGCACGGCGGGAAAATTTATGTGTTGTCGAATGCAGTCGCGGCGCGAATACAATCCCTTTCACAACGCTTTAGGTACATCCAAAAAGCCGTCCATCAAGCCTTGATAGAATTCTTCCCAGAGTGGCCAGTTAAAAATATTTTCACAGTTTAACACATCTTCAGGTGACCTAGTCGAAGTGGCGGAAGGAGAGTGGAGTCGAACGAGGTATCGCACAGCGTTGACGTGGACGTCGTTAATCGTTAATCGTTAATCGTTAATCGTTAATCGTTAATCGTCGTTGATCTAAAGTTTTATGCTTCGGACAAGAAATTTTCCATTACTTAGTTGAATTTGACGGCAAATCTCCCATTTTGGCGACCATTTCAGCTTTTCACCACAGCCCTTTCACCACACAAATCTTCCACAGTCTAACATATCTTCAGGTACCCTAGTCGAAGTGGCGGAACGAGAGAGTCGAACGAGGTATCGCACAGCGTTCATGTGCTCGTTAATCCACTGATTTGGTCTAAGGTTTTATGAGACAGGATGAACCAAATTTCAAAATCATTTCATCGTTTTGAATGTAGTTAAGCTTCGGACTAGAAATTTCCCATTACTTTGTTAAACTTGACCGCAAATACCACTTTCACCACAGCTACAGCCCTGTCGCAAGCAAACCGTCGCTTCGTTTCAGAAGGTCGATTCACTTTCTGTGATTGGTTAAACAAAATAACGTGTGAATCGCGAGGTGTGGAGAATCTACGATTCGATGACAAACATAGCGGGCAATGTCTTCCTTCGTAATTTTAACCAAAGAAAAAAATTGCAAAACATTTAATTTTTGGTTTATCGTGAACAAAAAAAACTGTCAGAACAAGAGCGGATAGGCGTGTTTTCAGAGCATCTCTCTCTCTCTCTCTCTCTCTCTCTCTCTCTCTCTCTCTCTCAAATAACACTTGTGATTTCTGGTATGAATGAATTAATATGCAAAAACTAAAAAAGGTAAAAATAATAAAGAAAAATTGTCAACTATTTTCCCAAAGAAGTACAAATACACTTGCCTCGATCCAAGCCCACTCATAATAAATATCCACAAAAATATGAATACAATCTTCCGTCTGTACAACATTTAACCTCCAAATTTCAATACAACCATTTTTTTTTACATTTATTAGTAAGCTCTGGCAAAAATTTAAACTATTTATATTTCTTTTTTGTTTTGGTAGCCGCTTCAGTACACGTCTATTATTTCTATTTCTGTATTGTAACCGTTTTCTCCATTTTTACTTTGCTTCAGTGTTGCCCCTGAAGAAGGTTAGTCATGTCTCGCCGTAATATATGGCATTAAAAGTTACCCTTTTCGACCATCATTTTGTTTCTTTGCCTTATATCTACCTTTTTATGGGATATATAATTATATATTGTTATTTCCGGTTTCACTTGTAATAATAATAATAATAATAATAATAATTAATAATAATAATAATTGCCTCCGCAGGGTTTCGGCCTAATAATAATAATTTATTACTTAATCTGTTTTGTACTTCGTAGAAGCAGGAACGGCCTCATAAGCTGTAAAGTTTTCCTCAGATAAAGTTTTAGAAGGACGAAAACGACTCACTGCGTCCTTGATCTCCGCCATCATATGCTAGCTACACTGAATGACTGAATGACATTGTACTATCTTTTTCATTCTCCTTTCTTGCCTGTTCTTATTTCCACGACTGCACTAACGTAAGTGAACAAACAGGTCGAACAAACTTATGGCGAATCATGGAAATGTTTCCCGTCGACCATAAGTCTTATGTTTTGAAATGGCCAAATGGCATCAAACTAAATCCTTAGACAAACGGGAAATGTATGGTGACCAAACATCGTCAAACATTGTTTGGTGTCCAAACATGTTGATGTCTCAAGCCCTGGTCAACGGTTATGAAACACTACTAAACACGATCAAACAAGACCATAAAACGTGGCCAAATGGTAAAATGTTTGATGATGTTCGGTCTCTAAACATTTCCTGTTTAGCCGGGGTTTAAGACAAGTATACCGTGCATCAAGACTTGCATCTCGGTTTGTTACACTACAATCCATCTTTGAAAAACTGGCCGTTCGGGCTACAAATGGCAACACACTACAATTTCATCTTTCGTCGTCTAACCCTAAATTGAAGAGAGAGATAACCGTTAATACAGCTAATCTCTCGTTTCCCAATCAGTGTTTCCCATCGGTTTCCCTTTCCCCTTTTCCCTTCCTCGTTTTCCGTTTCCCTATCCCAGCTCTTGATTTTAAAAGCATCCGTTCCGGAAAACTTCGTCACCAGAAATAATCACTTTCAGCTGGTAGCATGTCGCTTGACCGTTTAGAATAAGATGATAAGATCCTGATATCTCAAGTTTGACTCCCTTTGCGCCTAAAGTCCTTTGGCTCTTTAGAATAGTCCATTACATAATAAATAATAAAATAAAACAATCTTTAAGGAGGAAGCACCCGTCACACAAATACATGTTTTCAAAGAGGTCCTCCATAAAAATAAAAAGTATTAAAATCTAAAATAAGAAATACAAATGTCACACATCTAAAATCTATCAATAACTACGTACTGTCCCAAAAACTATTTACAAATAATTATCTACCAACACTACGGCGTTCATTTAAAATATTATCCATTATCTAAAAATGTTTATCCATTAAGAACCTTGTAAGGTTTTTCTTAAAAATTTGCGCATGGCATTGGCTTTCTTAAAAATATTGGAAGGGACATCCAGTCATTTATAAAACGGAAGTAGGACACTCTCTTTCCGCATTCCGTTTTAGGTTTAGGCAATCTAGGTAAGTAGCCATTTCTAGTGTTGTAGCCATGTGAACTTCTTAGTGTCGATTTAAAATTTTCAAAATGTTGCGGAATGTTTCCTTTGATTGCATTTTCTACGGCGGTACATCGACGAGAAAGACGTCTTCCAGCCAGGGGGAGCCAGACACTTCAGACACTCCAGAGCGTCTGAAGAAGACATCTTGCCTAATTTAATTTTCCTCGCAAATTTGTTCTGAAAACTTTGCAATTTTTCCATTTCTGCTTTTAGACCAGGTTGATCTACCCACACTGTGTCGGCATAGTCTAGGTGTGGCAGCACTAACCCATTGTAGAAGGCTATGCGAGTTCTATTGTCTAACATATGAAATATGCGATGAACAAAGAAAGGCGATGACCTAGTTTCTTTAGCAAATTGCTGATATGTGGCTTCCAGCTCCAGTGAATTCACGTTCCAGAGCAATTCGAAGTTCTTTTCGTGTTGATGCGTCACAAAAGAGGACAGCATCATTTGCATACAAAATCATCCGGGTCTTTTTAACAGCAATGGCATGCTATTAATGTGCACATTAAATAGTAAGGGGCCCAAAATGCTGCCTTGTGGCACGCCTAGTGTGATGGTGTATGGCTCCGTTTACAAATGTATGCTCAGTGACCTGGCTAAAGAATGGAATTGAGGCTGATGGTGACCTTGTTTTGATACACACCTCACTGTCCACATTTACATGCGAAAGACAGAGGTTTGTATCAAAACAAGGTTACCTCCAGCCTCGCTTCTACTAAAAGGTCAGGTTACTAAACACGCAACTGTAAAAGGGGATATTGAGTGATCTTCCTCTGGCGAACGTTAAACCCTTGGTTAATATTAATATTATTAACATTAACATTCTCGCGCGTGTCTGTTTTCGCTTTTAAACATGCGCGCGAGCTATTCTAACAGAACAGGAACAGGATTTACAAAACGGACGTGCGAAGTAGGCAAGTAGAGAAGGTATTTCGATGGGATGAGTTAAAAGGCTGGGTTTTATATTACGCTCATTGCGTCACTATACACAGTCGGACGGGGTGAGGGGTATGTGTATGTGTGGGGCGGGGGCACTCTAAATGGGACTTTCGTTTTCGTTTTTTTTCGTTGAGATAATGTAGATCTGCCGCGAGACTAGGAAGAGGCATGACCATGAGGCAGTGCTTTATTAACCCTCAAAGCCCTAAAAGTGACCAGCAGCAAAATTCTCCCAACAAAGAAGGTACTTGCTCAAGCATATTGGTCATGATAAAGAAGGAAATGATCGCAAGGATATACAAGCATATGATTGGTAAAACAAAACAAAAACATGTGGTTCATTGTTGTGTCAGTTACGTCATTCCTTAGCGGTGCCTTGCCTCCCCCACTCCCAAGGCCCCCCCTCCGAGAAAATCCGCCCCTCAGCCAACCAGAAATCCGTGATATGCAGTGAAATAAAGGTGGAATCCGGAAAACAATCACACACTGAACTCGAAAATGAAAGTGAATACGTATAAACAGAAGGAAAAGAATGAGCAACTAAAGTGAATGTCAGTAAAATTTGTTCATCGTTGCGGCTATGCATTAAACATCTTCAGATATAGCCAGTTCACAGTATTGCAATCACTCAATTACAAAAACAAAACCACTTGTTTCCAAGTTGTAATAAATAAATAAAAAAACTGAATTATTAAAGTGCTTAGTTATAACATCGGCCACCAATAACCTGTCAATGATATATGAAATGAATCATATATGAACTGCGGAAATGAAATCAAATGAAGAATGATCCTCGCAGTTGTGAACGCAATTTATGCAATTGCGAAAAGAAGCCTGAAAAGAATTCAGGACTTCAACGGTGTTTGAACTCGTGCCCTCGGGATTACGGGTGCGATGCTCTAACCAACTGAGCTATGAAGCCACTGACGTTAGGAGCAGGTCAATTGTGGTTTCATATGATCCCGTGAAAGAAATGAGTGTGAATGATATATGAAATGAATCATACATGAACTGCGGAAATGAAATCAAATGAATTGCGTTCACAACTGCGAGGATCATTCTTCATTTGATTTCATTTTCCCAGTTCATATATGATTCATTTCATATATCATTCACACTCATTTCTTTCATGAGATGCCATGAAATTCTTAGAGCTATTGACTGTAAAACGTAGAAATTTAGTTTAGAAAGTCGAATAAAGGAAGTCGGATAAACAACGAGGAAATCTCTAATGTTTTCGTTCTCAATTCGAAAGATCAGGCGTGAACGAGAGCAAAATGCAGAGTCTAAGGCGTCAAACGTTTTGCCTTCGTATCGTCATCGGTTTACGCCCGTGACGAGCTTTGCCCTAGAAAAAAAGTTATGCAAATTAAGCTAAGGGTAGATTGAATCTACCCATGGCTTATTATTAACTGTAATTGAAGATCTTAATTTCCGCTTTAGTATGATCAAGGTGTTGCTCAGGCATTCTCGGTAATTACTTTTTTCACACTTTTTGGCGTCCAAAACGCACGCCGAGAGAAACACGAAACCTTTTAATTTAGTATTTCTTGACATAATAAAAATGTTTTCCAGGTATGGACACCCGTAGTTGTCGGCGTCACTCGCGTGGAGATGTTATTTAAGTTTACCCCTCGCGCGTTCAGCATGCATAGTATGTTTACTCTTTCAGTCTTTTAAAACCATAGACGATAACTAGAAAAAGGTTACAAAAGAACTTTAACAATGAATCGATTTTTGGTAACTCAAGATAATCAAACATCGAGGAACAAAGACATAAATTGTCGAGAACCTAAAACGGCCCTAAATCTAAAAGGAGGCTCAATGAAAATGAAATTACTGATTCACAAAGACTGTAATTCCGAGAACAGGAACGAACGAAATTCTCGTCACATAAATTTATAGACATACTTGTGAAAAAATAACCCGAGAACGCAGTTATAAACTCATGCCTTAATTAATCTCCGTCCAAGCCAAATGTTCATATTTACAGCACAGCAAACAGTTCCTTTAACGAGGTTCGTTAATCGGGGTTATCGCAAATTGCACTTCTTGCTACCTTTATTGACCTTACAGTCGCTGTAGGGAGCAAATCTAAAACAACCCAAAGAGTAAACGTCCGATAATAATAATAATAATAATAATAATAATAATAATAATAATAATAATAATAATAATAATAATAATAACGATTTATCAGTAGTACTTCCACAAGGTGGCTCTTCGCCTACTAATTACAAATCTCAAATCAAATCAAATTAAATCAAATTTTGGTTTTTGAGGAGAGGGGAAAACCGGAGTACCCGGAGAAAAACCTCTCGGAGCAGAGTAGAGAACCAAAAAACTCAGCCCACATATGACGCCGAGTCCGGGAATCGAACCCGGGACACATTGGTGGAAGGCGAGTGCTCTCACCACTGTGCCAACCCTGCTCCTACTTTGTCTGCCACTTCAGTCAGGGGCAATGTGAGAATATCGTTTCCTGTATTCCTCTTGTTCGGTGACTGACAAAGACTGGCTTGGGATGCAAAGTAAAGCGCGCTTTGCCGAAATCTATTATTACGAGATTGCAATCTTGCTCGCGTTTCTCCATCGCAACGTTGTTGCCTTTGAAATATAATAAAACGTTGTGTGAAATACCACCAGAGTGTACGTGGCCAAAGCTTTGATTAAATTCTACATTATTCCTCTTGCCTCTTTATGGCGCTAAACAAAGTTAAGCTTCCGTCTTTCTGGCCGTGAAACATCGTTATCATACATAAGGGCTCGCTCTTAGTTACAACCGACATAATAGGAGAGGGACGCTGCGGTGATCTTCCCAGTGGTTGACCATTCTTGCCTCCTGGCGCACTTCTTTCTTCAGGTTAGGTAATAGAAACTAACCTGTCCAGGTTTAAATACTTTGATGGCCACCAAGATCCCTATAACAAGTCAGGTAGCAATTTCCACATGTTCCACAGCCCAAAAACGTTTCTGATCTCACGACTAAGGATGGTCAAGCTTCCGCACGTCTCACTGAACCAAAACTTGTCTTTTGTTCAATTCAGTGTTTTTTAGGCTGTTTGAATTCAAAAATAACTCATGACCAACGAAACTTGTAAAGTGGCGAATAATAATAATGATAATAATAATAATAATATTTATTAATAATAATCTTTATTCAAATTGTCATAATTTGTAAGAACTATCGAAATAATAATAATAATAATAACAATAATAATAAGTTTTTGTAGTTACTGACTTTAAACATGTTTAAACCAGTACGCCACTATGTATGTGATCAGAATCTGTAAGCCAACAATTTCGGATTGTGTTCGTGATTCCAAAAATAGCCGAACTGATGTCATTTTCTTCTCGGCTGACCATCGTTGAGTCGGGCTCAGCGAGAAATTGAAACTCTGGAACTCCAAAACTACGGACTCCGGACTCCGGACTAAGGACTCGAACAATGCCAATTCAAATGGTTGCTGGGTATGGGGAAGGGAGGACAACTGGAGAGTTTGAAGTAATCTGGTGGCGTGATCACTTTATTAAAATCTCAAATCTTTCTAGTCTACCACAGATGCTCTACTAACTGGGGAGACTAAATAAAATCAAATCTAAATAAAGTAGAATCAAATCAAATCAAATGCTGGTTTATGGGGAGCGGGGAAAACCGGAGTACCCCGAGAAAAATCTCACGGAGCAGAGTAGAAAACCAACAAACTCAGCCCACTTATGATGCCGAGTGGTGGAATGCGAGCGCTCTCACCACTGCGCCAACCCTGCTCGCCCCAATTACAGGCTCATATTCTTCAGAAAGTGTGGAAAGTTTGAGACATGATTATGCTATCGACTGTGGAGCAAGCCCTGTGTAAAAGAGAAAAATAATTATTATTAATAAAAGCAAGCTTAATGGATTGGTCTTCAGATAACAAAAGCATAAAATGGACTGACTACTTAAGAGAGACAGAACTGGTTACTACAAAATAATGATAAAAGAAAATTAGGTTCTGCCTTCAGATAACAACAGTCCAAAAAACCCCGCCGTTATTCCATGGGCTAAAAATTAATAAAAATATCACCCTGAGATGGTGTCGGGTTGTTGGGTAGAGCTATGGTCGTGCTTTGCCCGTCGGAAGTGCCGGTTCAACCTCAAACCGGAGGGTGAAAAAAAAAACTTGGTCCCAATCGGGGTCTGATACAGCTCTAAGAGCGGTGTGATGGTGGGCAAAAAAACAAACAAACAAACAAACAAATACTTGGCCCAAAGGGTCTGATAGGGCTCGAGCGGTGTGGTGCTGGGAAAAACAAATATGATAGTGCTCTAGCCGGGTGGTGGTGGGCAAAAATTGGAGCGCTCCAAAAACAACAACAACAACAACAAAAAAACCTCTCATGAGGGACGGGTGGAATAAATTAAAAAATGGAGTCCCTCATGAGAGGTCTGGTGGCCACCAGTTTTGCTTTTTTTCTACAGGATTTTTTAATTCAACCTCTGTTTTATGAAATAAAGGGAAAATTTTGTTTTTTCCACCTCACAAAGGGGCGCCAACAACAATTCCCACCCCCGTAAGAGCAGAGGCGAGACCGCTGGAAGAAAGGGCAACCGATACCCCGCCAAGGCCGACTGTGAAGTAGTGGACAACTTTCCTGGCCTTTTTGTATTTTTTTCAACACAGCCCTGTAATGTTCCTCCTCATCAGCGATCTGTTTCTCAATTTTGCTGATCTCTGTCAGCCGGAAACTGTTTGGATCCACATCTCTGGATTGGAATTCTGGTGTTTGCACACCCACTGGGTGCTGCCCCGGAAGGTTTGGATAAAGCTGTGCATAATGTGTACCACCCTCAGGCGGAGCGGTCGGCAACACATTTGCAGACGACATTGTATTACAAAGGCAGATTTATTTTTTCAATTGATCGACAACTCAAAGTGAAGTTTTTGACCACGAAAGTCAAACAGCTCTCCATTTTCATCTTTGACTGAAAGAGTCACACTGTTCACACAACCGCCATTTGAAGCTGCACGAAAGTATGCCCTCTCAGCCGTTTGATAGTTGGCGTTTTCGAAAGCTTTTCCTCTGATTCCGACTTTTGCAAGAAGGTTTGACTTTTTCCCATTCATCAAATTGCGGGCTGGGTCAACCAATTCACAATGAACAAAGTAAGTAGTTGGTGTTTGTAGGTATTTGACAAATGTCATTATCATTAAGTTTCGGTTAATACCAAGAAGCCCGGCAAGGTTTTCATCAAGTTGTATCTTTCTATTGTTTTGATTTTAAATAACCAGCGAGCCAACAGGCGAATGTGTTTCTGTTGGCAATAGTTCCGAGTATTCTTTTAAAGCGTTTTCAATTTCTTTTGCCATTCTTTCAACTGTGTAATATCCTGGGAGTAAAATTTTTCTTTTTTGAGACTATCATCCGGATTCAACCATTTTATTGCCCCGCTTTGTTTCAAATTGTGCCATGAATTGCAAAGCGAGCACGAAATAAGCCCGACGTAATCGGCTTTCGGAATCTTCTCGTCAAAATAGACGGTGCAAGGGTTGTCTGTCGTGACAATTGTGATAACAACCATATTATTTCAAGCTATATTAACATTTAATTAAAAATGTAGGCATTGAATATAGCTATAGACGCTTTGAGGAAATGGATACAATCACCAGAAGCGCAAAAAGCAGCAAATGGGGCAGAGGCAAAGGCCTGGGCCGATTTTGTCACGAAATTTCCTTATGCTGACAAGAGCAAATTCAATGCACAAACCGACTTTGCCGATAACCACAAAGCAACGGCGGAAATTTATTTCAAAGTGGGGGACGGTCTTCAAAAAGCGTTTCAGGTTCAGACAGAAAGTACTGGCCTGAAGCGTTGAACAAAAGCTCCGGGATTGGAAAACAATGGTGGTTTTCCACAACAGCTGACAGAAAACAGGTTGAAAGGCTCAAGTTTGTCAATCCCAGCAATCCCCTTTCACGAATCAGCCCAGAGTAGTTTGCTAAAAATATTCAATAACTCAACTGACATTTATGTAACACCAAACCACTATTTCACGACAAAATTCAGAGAAATATTTCAGAAAAGCAAAATTACACACCATTTAGGAAAAGAGGCAAGAAGATGGATAGCGGGTCCAGATATGAGCTACTGGCCGCAACTGCTTAACTTTGCTGTGTGGTGCGCGCAACCGGATGCGGCATTAGCCGTGAGATTTTCGAAAACTCTTAGTTTGCCGCCCCAGATAATTTCTTTCTACCACTTCCACGTCTGTTTCACTATCAGGCGGATCCTGTTTCAGATGGGTGGGATTCAGAACATAAGCGCTTTGCCCGACGACCCCACTTTCAGTCCGACAAACAACAAGTATGACGTAGCTTCATACAAAAGAATTTGTAATGAGTTTGGGATTGATCCGTCAAGCGATTTTCGTTTCACAAGAGGCGCGAATCATGGGCTGGGCAGTGTTTACATTTGGGTCCGCGGCCCCTTACAAAACGGGAGCAAAATACCCAGGCTAAGATAAGTTCAGTGGTGAAGGTGGTTCTTCGAGCAAAGGGAAAGCAATTCTCTACATCGCACCTGAAAGTGTTTCCGAAAGGCAGGCGGATTGGTTCTGCCCCAACGAAGCCAACGGCCTTACACAGGCAGGCTTGTCCAGAATAAACCAGTCGATAGAGGTGTTTGTTTACTGCATTTTGGGCGCCAAGGTCAATGTTAGAAGCAGCATTCTGGGAGACGGAGGGCGCGCGGTCTAGGTGCGAAACGAGTTCCTTGTTTTGGTTGAAGATGCGATAAGGCAA
Organism: Pachyseris speciosa; assembly: GCA_016490735.1. Taxonomy (NCBI): domain Eukaryota; kingdom Metazoa; phylum Cnidaria; class Anthozoa; order Scleractinia; family Pachyseridae; genus Pachyseris; species Pachyseris speciosa. The sequence goes on from JAEMWC010000442.1 coordinate 532,087, forward strand.
CCAGACATGGCCAAGAGCGTGCAACGTTATCAGTTGACTGTGGATAAGGCGAAGGTCAGACTGATCCTCGCAGTTTGTCCAGACACATGGCTTATTCCGGGCAACATAATAATTAACACAGGAAGCGTGGCTGGTTACAACAACAAGCTCAAGCAAGCCGGCTCGGGAATGAATCTCGGGGTGAACGACGACGTGAACCAGGGCACACAAAAAGCAGCACTCCACCTGATGGCGGGCGGGCCTTCAACAGCCACCCTCCAACCCCATCCACAAGGCCCCGGTCCAAGCGCAAGGCCTGAAAGGCCAAGACACCGCTCCACAAAAAACAAAAAAAACCCACCTCCATCTGCAAGTATACACAAAACTTTGCAGGAAACGGAAAAAACTCCTGCAAAAAACATGGATCTCCAAACACCAAAACCAGTCGCCGATGAGCACCACGAAATAAACAAGATTATCATTGGGGTGGGAGCCATTTTGATCGCTGGAATTGTGTTTGTTTCGATTTACTCGCGGAAGAAGGGTAAATAAACTTATTTAATGAAATAAATTCATTTCTTTTTCTTTACATACCTTTCAACCAGAAAAGCAATAACAGCCAGAATAATCAGCCATGTGTGCTCGGCCAGAAAACTGATTGCCTGCCCGGCGGTTTTAAAAAGGAAAGAAACGATCGAGCCAATCAGAACGGGTAGAAAACAAACCGTTTTTTTTTTTGCTGATCTCTTTCAGCGCGTTTCCAAACCCTTTGCCGAGAGCTTTCAAGGAGTCGGTTATCGTGCCAATAACGGCTCCAATTGTTACCCCTGCGGCTAGAATAACTGCTGTCAAGGTGACCCCGTAGTTTTTAAAAATCTCTTTAATCCTTCTCGAAGTGGGAGAGCTCTTTCTCTTTCCGCTATCTGCGTTTGCAAGCGCGCGAGCTCTTGTTGGTTTTCTGCAACCCTTTCTCGTGCGGGCTTTTTATCAGAAGTGGGCGCATCGGGGTCATCAATTATTGCGTGATCTTCGTCAATTTTTCTTTGAATCTCGGCTTCTTGCTCCCCCAGGTCATCGAGCGGTTTTGTGCTATTAAGGCGATTTTTCAAGTCAGCGGTTTGTTCCCTCATTTTGGCGAGTTTTGCGCTTTTTTCTTCAATATTTTTTTTTCCACTCTTTCTTTGGTTTCGTTTTGTTTACGGATTTCCGCAATTCTTTTTTTCTCATCGGCAATGTCTTTTTAAAGATTATTTTCCAAAATTTTTTTCCTTTCAATTTCTGTTCGGGTTTCAATTGCCGAACCTCCGTTATCCTCCAACTGTTCACGTTGAGCCTTTGTTTTTGAAAGATCGTTTTCAAGTTTTTGCAGATTTCGGTTTCTTCTCTCAAGTTCTGCATCTACTTTTTGATAATCTTTTAACTGCCGCCTTTCAGCAGCCAAATCCTGCTTCGCTTGCCGGGTTTTTTGTTTGTTTGCCTCTATCAAATCTTCGGCTTTTGGGCCGAGAAGTTTGTCGTTTTTCAAAAAGCTGGATGACACGTCGAAACCATGCCCCTTTTTGACAATGATTTTGGGTCCCGATTTTCCACCCCTTGGGCCAACAACTATTACGTCATTTTTACCGCCTCCGCTATTCTCCACATCCCTGGTGACAATTCGTGGTAGCGTTTTTTAGTAAAATTTATTACAGCTGTTGGGGTTCTCGGCTCTGTTTCTCTCAAGAAACCTAAAAATGAATCCCTTTATCTGCTGAGCGTATGCCCCGATTCGCCAAAACCTTTTAATGAAGGAAAAGTTTCATCATAAGACGTTTGGGGCAGACCGCTTTCTTCATGTTGTATCGTTTGCATTTCAATACCATCTGCACCTTCCCCTCTGTACGATGTGGATGTGGCGCCAGGACCATCAAAAGGATAGGTTCTTCTTGCTCTTCATCATCGTCATTATCCTCTTCATTCCCCAAAAGGGGGTTCTCCATTTCCGCGCCATAGCCGCCTTCCACCATCACAATTTATTCACCACAATTAATTTTTACTTGAAGATAAGACTTTGGCAGAGCATAATTGCATGAAAAATGTCTGTGCAGGAAAACCTTCTTCCGACATACAAAGGAAAAACGCTCGGCGCGATGAAACCCGAGCGCAAGGTGAATCGCATAACGTTTGACAAAAGCGAAGCCAGCCCCGGCGAGACTCTGTATGTCTCAGTTCCCCAGCTGAACGAGAACGAGGTCCTCGTCCCCGGCTCGCTATCCCTGCTGATCGACATCGACTTGGCCGGGGGGCACGCCAACAACTACCTCGTGCAAAACCTCTCTCGGGCGCTGGTCGACAAGTTGGTCGTGAAGTGCGGGGGCACCATTTTGCAGGACACAGTCGGCTACGACATTTTCAAAATCTGGGAAGACCTTTTCCTTTCCCAAGAGGAGTGGGACAACATGCTGCTCGAGGGCATCCAGACCCATAAACTCAACAAGATTCACTCAAATGCTGGAGATAAGGAAACCTCAGGTGTCGCTGCTGAAACCAATCTGGAAACCATTTACAAGAAAAAGTACCGGATCCGGCTCGACACCAGATTCTGTCCGGCCACGGAATCTTTTACCCCCAAGCCCTTTACAACAACCTTGTATTCGAGCTGACCCTCGCGAATGCTGACAATGTCGTGAAAGGCTCGGACACAACGAAACTCAAATACAAGCGAATTGTTGGCCACCGAGGCGCAGAGTGTTTACACCTCCGGGACAGAGTTCATGTACGACCATGTGCACCGGGAAGAAGTTGTCACATTTGCAAAAGGATCCACAGCGAGTCTGAACGTCCGCGTCAACCCGCAAAGAAGGTCTTTGAAAGGAATTCTTCTCCTTTCCATTGAGCCTTACACCGCGGGAGCCAGAGAATCGGAAAAGTTTTTCAACTCCGACATCAAGAAAGTGAGCATCACGGTTAACGGATCGCCCAACCGGCTGTACAACAACGGCATCGACGGCAAGGACATTTGGGAGGAGGTCAGCGGCTTTTTCATGAAAAAGACGAACAAAACGCAACACATGAATTTGACGAAGTTTTACACAGGCGACCGCTTCGGGCTTCTCATTGATTTGCGGTCAATGGCAGACCAGGAAATGCACGGCAGCGGGGTCCGACTCGTGAACACAAAAGACGGTGTGCAGCTTGAAATCGAGCGGACGCCAGCGGCTCTGGAAATGTCAATTGCCACGTTTTCACAATCATCTACTCGCAGATTAACATTCAGAATCAGTAATTAGATTCTGTCCAGTGTTCATAAAGTCAGCTGTTCGTGAACAAAAACTGTTTGTGAACAACTGTTCGCGAACAAGCAATGAACCCGGCCAACATTCCTTTCAACGCTTTGGTCTTCGGCCCGACAAATTCGGGCAAATCCCAGTTCGTCGTGGATCAGCTGTACGGGCCTTTCCGCGGGAAGGTTGACTTCATCGTGCTGATCTGCCCGACTTTCGCACACATCAAAACCTTCCACCCAATCGGCGGAAGGGATCCGAAAATAAAAATCGTGATTTGCGAGTAGCATGAGGTGGAAACGTGGTTGAAGATTGAAACATTTGCGTTCGCGGGGACCAACACCCTTATCATTCTTGATGACTGCGCGGCTTCGAAGGATGTGAAGGGGCGCACAGGCGAGGTGGTCAACCTTGCTTTCTCGGACCGCCACATTTCAATAAGCGTGTGGGTGCTGACCCAAAAGTACACAAGCATCACGGCGTCATTCCGGGAAAACGTTGCGGCGGTCGTTCTCTTGTATACGCCCGCAGCCAAGGCAATGAAAACCATCTTTGAGGATTTTGCCGGCGAGCCTTCCGCAGAGGAGTAAAAAGCCCTCATTGCGCAGCTGAAATTGCGGAAGTACGCGTACCTTGTCTTTTCTCTGCGGCACCCTTTCGCAATCGAGCTAGTGGAACCCCCGCCTTGGGGCAGGAAACCGAATCCTAGCCTCGGGGCGGTAAATTTAAAAATGAAAACATGGTATAGCGAAGAGCAATGGCAGATGAAGAGCAAGCGATTGCAGAAGTCATGAATCTGCTTGAAACTGAACCTGTTGGCGATGCCGCCATTGGCCTTTCAAGCATTACCGCCGGTCCAGACATCCCTGCTCTGCGAGAGCAGCTGGCTGTCCTGGTGTCGACTGGCAAGTGCAAGAAGGCCATCGGGGTTGCGTTGACACACGAGCAGGTCAAGCGTCTCACAGACAAAGAAATCGAGAAGTACAGCAAAAGGTACGAGACCTTCGTGGGCGCAAAAACAACAGAAAGCTTGATTGACAGCTTTATTTGTTTGGTTACCAAAGCCGTCGGAATGGTCGTTGACATAAAAGACGTCGAAGCTTACCAAAAAGAGCTTAAAAAAGACTACATTATCAACAAAGAGCTCTCTAGCCTTGCTGGCGTCCTTGCATTCAAGTGCGGGCGGCTCCTTGCGGCAGCCAATGCGGCGCTGAAAACAACAAACCACACTGATTTTTCCAAACCAGGTGCTGAAGGTTCAATTGCTGAGGAACGCTTACCAAATGTTGAGTGATCCTTACCATTTGAGTAAATGATGCCTCAAGAAATCATGGACGGATTAAACGCAGAGGTGGTGGAAAAGTTCTTCCAAAAATTCTTGGGTGGTGTTTTAACAGTTAAAAATCCGGACAGGCTCAACGAAATCGTTGAAAAATTTAAGGCCGAAGGGTTTGAGAAAATTTTGAAGGATTTGCAGGCCTTTTCCCCAGCAATTCCCCAAGAACTCTGCAAGTATTTTGTTTCTTTCGGCTTGGAACGTTTTTGATGGAAACGGTTGAGTGTGCCGACGGCGAAATTTACGGCAAATTTTTTCGTTTTGAATAAAAGAATCTTTTTGCCATCATAGATGGCCGAGCAAACGCCTGAAAAGCAAACAGCCCCAGAAGAAAAAGAGGGCGAAGACATTACACAACAGGCGACAAACCAGCTTCCTCAAGAAAAAAAACCGAGTAAAAAAACCCCAAGCGGGTGGCTGCAGGCAAATTGGTCGCCGAAAAAACCCGTCAGGCCCGTGAAGCACAAAAAAAGCTGCGGCCGAGGCCGCTGTGATAATAGCGAACGATAAAACGAAAAAATCCCAGCAGCGAAAAGAATCGCCTCCACCAATTACCGCCGAAGATGAACACTCTGATGCGGGGCGCAGCTCATCAGTTCCTGGTCTCAGCACAACCCAATGGCTCATGGCCGGAAGTATTGTCGTCTCGTTAATTGGGATTTACTACAAACGCGAAGAGCTCAAAGCTGGATTCTTTGCTGCTTCGCAGCAGGCGGCCGAAAACACTTTCACCTCCAATGGGCAGGAGACTGGTCAAGTGGTGGAAGAAAATTTTGTTGCCCCTCCTGTCAAAAATTTCACAAGTTCTGCAATCCCCGACCCGAGGTGGGAAATGACAAAAGTTGGATTAAGAAAAATGGATTAATTGAATATTTGTTCAATTGTATATATCGAGATGGTAAATTTCAATCATGGGAAAGCACTTTTCTCCGCTGTAGGAATTTTGGGTTTTTCTTTGTCTGTGATTTATTTTAACCAACTGGCTGTTGAAGTATTAAAAGGACCTTATGACAGCTCCTTTTGAAGAGAATTATGAAACAGATGATGAAGAAGAGACCAAAACAAATTGATAAGATTAATGAAGTAAAGGAACTTTACAAGAAATAAAATCAGCCCGCGAATTAATTTTATTTCATTTTTTGCCACTGGGAATAAACCATGCCGGACAACAAGCTTGTCAAAACTGTCACGGATGCGGCGGTTTTGATCGGTCTCATTGCGGGGATTGGGTGGGTCACGAAAACGGTTGTGAAAGAAAATTTCATTGACGACCCGAGCGCAAACGCAATGAATTACGTGCAGTTCACTGCCGTCACGGCGGCAAGCATGGCTCTCAAACGGTACCTTGAGGGCCAAAAAATCCTCCCCGCGAGCGTTTAATGAGCCAAATTAAAAAATCGGCTTTCATGTATAGCAGACAAATGGCGACGATTGCTATTATGGTTGGGAGAGCAGTTCTTAATGCAGCGACTTTCATTGGGGGGAATTATCTCGCCAAGGCGCTTGGCGGAGGCAATTATGCCGCGCTCGACGATAAAAAGCGCCACGACAAGGCCCTCAGGCGGCTTACGCCAAATACAATCGCCAGCGCATCCAGCTCTTTGACTGGATCCAAACAAACGCGCAGATAAAAGCGCAGGCAACGCAGAACTTCACCAACACAGACTATGACAAGGTGAGCTGCTTTTTTTGGGGTGCTGGAACTCTTGCTGTTGGCTACGCCGCTTTTCGTTTCCTTTAAAGTTTTGGGAAGGAATATATTTGCTGCAAAGCAGCAGTATGGATGCCACCCTTGCAAAAAAAATACTACAGCCCGGGCGGAAAGGGTTGGCAGCGATAAAAAACACTCTCCGAAGCTGCCAAAGTCTCTGACGATGTCGCAAAAAAGTGGCTGGTGAGGCAAGCGCTTTGGCAAATATATCTCCCTGCACCGCGTCGCATTCCTCGTCCGAAATTCGATGTTTTTACACCAAACAAGGTGCACCAAGCCGACCTTCTTTTTTTGCCTCACGACAAGCTACCGCGAGGCCGCAAAGTTTTCAAGTACGCATTGACAATTGCCGACGTGGCCAGCCGCTACAAAGAGGCCGAACCTCCAACCTCGAAAAACTCTGATGAAGTTGCATAGGCCTTTCAGAAGATTTACAAGCGCGAGCCGCTGAAATGGCCTGAAATGTTGCAGGTGGATCCTGGTCGCGAGTTCATGGGCGCTGTCTCCAAAGAGATGGAAAAACACAAAACCTTTATCAGACGCGGACACCCAAAGATTCACCGCGACCAGGCCATTGCCGAACGTTTCAACCAAACCCTGGATGAACGCCTGTTTGGCCACCAAAACGCTGTGGAAATGCGTCTGCCTGAAGGGAACAGATCCACTGCGTGGGTGAAGCGGCTGCCGATGTTGTTGCGGCTTTGAAAAATGAGGAAACCAGTCTCACCGGCAAAAAGCCTGCAGAGGCGATAAAGGGAAAAGTTGTTTCTTCCAAAATATCGAAGACCTGTGGGGAAACACGAAAAACAGCTCTCCTCTCCTGTCAATGTCCGTTATCTTTACCAACCCGGCGAGTTAGAGGGCGGCAAAAAAAGAGCCACAGACCCTGTTTGGTCTTTGAAAGTATTCAAGATTGAAAGAACGGTTGTGAAACCCGACACGCCGGTTTTGTACTATTTGCATGACGGTCCCAAACGCAGTTTCGTTGTTGGTTGTTCCCCCAAATACGGAGTTACCCCCAAAAATCTCATCTAACCGCTCCATAAATTCCTTGTCTTCGGCTTCAGTCGGTGGCGGATTGTAGCCTAAGGCTTTTGTGTTTATCCCGTCTTCCTCTATCCATATCTTTGAATCAAACGCTGACAGAGAAGTCTTGTGGATGTGCATTCCGAATATCTCGTGCTTGTCGCTACGAAGAATGTTCAGTCCGTGTGTCAACTGTTTCCCTCCAAAGAGTGTTTCTTTATAATGCTCATTCATGATTTGCTTCTAGACAACATTCTTTTTCACACCTTTTGCCTTTTTGATGTCTTTTTCGTCCGCTCTGAGGATTGAGTACATTTTCGGTCGCAAGCAGAAGCACTCGACAATTGACGTTCCGGCGCATTCGTCTTTCATATTTCCCAAAACCTTTTTGTTGATGTCTGAGTGGAGCGGGTGCTCTTTCGGGTAGTCGCTCGTGTCGAATATATCCAGATAGGAGCCCATGTCTTTGTAGATGTCTTCTGTTTCGATTTCAAGAAGAAAGCTGTCTGTGTCTGTGTAAAGAAGCTGAGATTTCGGGCCGTACTGCTTTTTGAGGAAGTTGAAGAAAAATTCATACATAAAAATTTTGCTGTTTTCGAGGATCGTCATCCCAGTGTAAACAGGTTTGTTGAGAAGCAATTTGCTTTTGCACATGTCAATTCCGGCAAGGTTATTAGAGACCTTAAGATACTCGTATATCGGTGTACGGGTACGGGTAGTGTACCCGTACACTTAAAACGTTCATCCGCGTAGCCACTTTCATTAAGATAGCCGTAGAGTTAACGCGCGCGGATTGGTAACGATTGTTTACAAAGATGGCGGCAACGGCGGCAAGGTTCGCTCCTTTTCCTCGGAAATAAGTTTGCTGAATTTTTTAATGAAGTCTTGACTATCAAATATATCCAAAATTCTTCCTTACGAATGTTCTTTGTTTAGAAAGTACGCCGATGATATGATTCTTCTTTATGCGCTCGACTCTGAGAATTCTTCTTGTAGATGCTTTGAGCCAAGTTCCATCTGTAACAAATAAGTAATTCATCCATAAACAAGCTTACTGATTAAATCTATCATGGATAGATTTAAAGACACTTGGCGGGAAGTCTCTCGATTCCATAGATAAATCGAATGCATGCCGGCGTGCTCTGTGTTTGCTGACACAAACATTAAACCTCACCATTTGAAACAAATCAACAAACAATCTCTTTGATTGTCAACTCCAGCAGTGATCCCATACAAAATTTTACAATTTTTTCGCATTGCTAGTTCTTCTGGGGGACTCGAAATCTTGAGCATTTCTCAGAAATTCCCAAAAATACCGCCGCAAATTGAAAGCGGTTCAGAGTTCAATTCGTGCATTTGCAGGCACTCGAAATCTAAAATCAATCTATTTTGAAGCGCTCTCTTTACAGCTAAAATTTAAATTTGTCATAAATATCTCACCAGACTTGCAATAACATTTCCAACTAGTCAAACAATTCACATTTGTACTTAAACGTCATAAAAACTTACTCGTTGCTCCATCACGTATTCTCTGCAACGGGGTTGGTCTTCTCTGTAGCTACTCGTAATTCTTCTCCGGGTAAACTGGTGTCTACCCCGGAAAAACGGCTAGGTCTACCGGGTAAGCTCGATGACGTCATCGCAAAATGAAAAAAACATGGCGCTACCCGTTACCCGTACACCGATTTCGGGGTATCTTAAGGTCCCTATTTGCAAAGAACGTGTGTCGTGAGTAAAGAGGGCTGGCAGTCAGTTTTCTGAGTTTAGTCTCCTCGAGGCTGCGCACCAGTTTCACGTCAACACGATTTCGCAGGTTTTCCACGGTTTTCCCGAAAACGGAGTTGTTCATGAGCTTGTATAAATCCTTTTCGAATGTGTTTTCGGCTTTTTTTCGGACCTCTGTGTTCATCTGAATGTAGGGCTCCATCCACGGTTCTTGGTTGAAATCCAGTACCCTGTGCACCTTTTTCAGCTTCATGCCCTGTGACAAATAGAACTGCAGGTTGCGATAGTGCACCACATAGTTGTTTTTGTCCTGCAGTGTCAGCAAGAGTTTTTTTGCAGTCGGGTGGGTTGAGGTTGAGCTCTTTGGCGAGGTTGTTTTGGTATGGTGACAGCCATTCTTTCTTCACCGCTTTCTTCTCCGGCGCAAGTGGGTAGCTGTTGCGCTCATCGGGCAGCTCTCTTGGGTATTCGGGGTCAACCTCAAGAATCCAACCACATTTCGCATTTTCTTTTTTCTTCTGAATTTCGTCTTCTGTTGGCATCACACGCTTCCATTTGAAACCACTTTTGGGTAGCGGCTTGCTCATTGCCCATCCGTAAGGGTTGTTTGCGTCAAAATACGCGATGAACGTGTTGGGCTTGCTTGGGTTGTAGCCAGGCACATGGGGGTTGTTTGCCTTGGCGTGCCTCTTGTTTACCATCTAAATGCCGCCTCGCATCCCTCTTTCCACGAAGAGATGCATGTCGATGTCTGTCAATAGCTCCATCTCGACGCCGGCCCTTTTCAGGAGAGCGTCCCATGGCAGGCCGGGCGAGGTGTAGTAGTGCGCCGGGTCCAAACCGTACTGCCTTTGGCACAAATCTCGAAAGTTTTCGAAAACATCAGCAATCAATGCAACGTCTGTCCGGACATAAAGGTCGTGGTAGTCGCCAGGAGTCTTACAACCGAACGTTTCCCAAACGTTGCGCGCGTGCGCGTATTCTTCGTCTGAGATGTGCCTGCCGGAGAGAGACTGTAAAAGCATTCTTTGGCTGGGAGACTCGTTTCGTCGAACTTTCCCCACGAGTCCATGTACTCATAGGGATAAATGCCTTTTTTGAAGAGAAGATCAAGCTGTTGACCTTCGGCGCTCCAGGAGTCAATCGCAAGGTTTTTTGTAATTTTAAACGCTTCTTTCGGTGTCGCTTCCACAAGTGCGTCAAGGCTGGAAAGCAGAAAGGCAAGGCTGTCGATGAAACGCAGGTTCCCCAAAGAAAATGAAATATATTTTTCCATGTTATTGGCGATACAGTTCAGCTCTCCGGCCCCCTCTGTCTGTGACATCGCTTGCATTAAGTGGTGGGCATCGTAGCCTTTCAAATTGTGGAACACAACGGGAATCGGAATTGTTTGGGGGTTTATCCGCAGCTTTTTGTTGCAGGCGTCATGCGCAGCCCCGCGGAAGTTTCCCAAAACGTGGCAATTGTCTTTCACCGCACCTCTGAAGTTTTTCCGAAGTAGTGGCGTTGCGCAGAACAGGCATTCTTCTTGGTTTTTCTCAATCCATTTGTCGATGGGGTCTTTTTCTTTCTTTTTTTTTCTTGCATTTTCGGTCCAATAAACTCGATTTTTTTTGTGTGCTTCGTAAAAACAGTCTTTGTGGCTTTGCCCGCAATACTTGCCCGTATCTATATCCCACATACTAATCGAGTCCTCAAATTCGGGCTTCACAAGACTTTCATTGCAAATGTGGCAATTCTGAGCTTTTTTGAAGTTCGATCAATCATCAGTTGTCATCACAAGCGGTACTACTGTTTTCAAACTAACCCGCAACCTTTTCTCAGCTTTCAAGATCCTTTCTAGAAACTCTTCAACAGCGTTCTTTTGCCCACCGGCGCCCTGCCTGTATTTCACAACAGGCTCGCTTTTGCCATCACATCTCACAATTGTGAAGGCGAACCCGTAGGCTTCGTGTTTGTCCGTTTTCTCTGTGCAGCTTGTTCTCTCGCGCTCTCTTTCGGGGATGTCTTTAATCAAAGCCTTAGAATCGGCGTAAATCACAAACGGCGCTTTCATCTGTTTGTGAAAATTTTGAAACTTCAGTTTGTTTTTACCCTCTTCCAGCATTTCAATTCTGATCGGTGTTTTGTTCACACCGTTGCAGTATTTTGTGTGTGTACTGCGAGGATGTTTGCTCTCGTGAAACCTGTCAAACACGTTGTGCAGAAGTGCTTTGCATTTTTGTTTTTTGTTTGATCAAAGAGAAGGGCAGACAATCTCTTCACAAAGCAATAATGCGTGTTTTCATCTTTGTGAAGAAGCATCAGGTTAATTCTTCGAATCCTTTTGTCCTTCTCGCTGATCCTGTGTACAATTGCGTGGTCGTTTTCCCACCCAAAAACGGGTTGCAGTTTTGCTTTTCAAGCTTGCCGATTTGTTTCAGCGGTGCGGGAAACTCAATGCCCTCCCAGTTAATTCCGTCGTTGGTTGAATATTTGTTTGTTCTTTGAGCGTCTTTCTCATTACGCGAGGGAAACAAAGCCGCTCTCAAGGACCATTTCAAACATTCATTGTCTCTGTTCTTCACGTTGATGATTGCTTTTTTGTTTGCGAGTTTTTTTTGGGGAGGGGTATGTATGTTCCCCCTCTCAAAGGTTGGTGCTGGGCGACATTAACATATGCAATTGTTATTTCGTCAACCGCCCATCCGGATCCTCGCTCTGACCAGTTTTCCATTTCACCTTTGATCGTGTCAATAAATTCTTCCAATCGTTCGTTCAAATCTTCATCAAGATTTTATTTTGTGAAAACGTGTGGGTCTTCTTTGAAATAGTGTCTATGTTTTTCTTCTTCCATTTCTCCGCGCTCGTTTGCCTTTCGCGCTTGAACTTCACTTCCATAAAACAAAACCAAATCGAAAGGGAAAAGAGAATTTAAAAAGAGGCACCACCACACTCCAAAACAGATTTCAACTCCTTGAGAATACACTGGAGACGACAAGGGATGAGAGCAACGCCGAAGATCACGATCGTGACGACAATCCCGCATGTACAACCATAATCGCTGGTGACTCCATACTGAAACATTTAAAGGCTCATAAAATGTCCAAAGATAACAACAAAGTGAGAGTTTCCACCTTTCCTGGTTGCACCACTAAAGATATGCGTGATCATATCAAGCCCATCCTAAGGAAAAAACCGGATCAACTCATCATTCATGTCGGCACAAACAGCCTACGGGATAGTGAGAGTCCAACTGCCTGTTCTGAGGAAATTATCGACCTTATAAGCTGGGCCAAAAGTGCAACTCCAGAGACTGAAGTCGTCTTATCAAGCTTGACAGCCCGCTCCGCCGATGACCAACTAGCAAGCCAAGTAGAGGAAGTAAACTCAAACCTAAAGAAATTTTGCTACCAAAACAAATGGAAGATGATTGTTCACTCCAACATCAGTGCCGAACATCATCTTAACCGTGGTGGTCTTCACCTAAATAAAATAGGAACATCTCGACTAGGTCGTAACTTTTTAGATTTTCTTAAAAATAAGGATTAGGATATTGCCGTTTGGGAGCCTACCGTACATATCCTGCAGGACGACAAGTGTAACGCTACGGTTCAGGGTAAGTCCTTTTTTGACGAGTTCAAGTCCTTCAGCCGAGGCTTGGTGATGGCTTCTCTTAACATAAATAGTCTACTAGCCCACATCGACGAACTTCGAGTTTTCATGTCAACATCCAGAATTGATATACTTTCCATTAATGAAACTAAATTAGATTCCACTATCGATGACAGTGAACTATATTTACCGGGCTTTGAAATAATAAGGAAAGATCGTAAGATAAATGGGCGTAACGGAGGTGGAGTCTGTTTCTATGTGCAATGTAACCTAAACTACAAAATTCGTGAAGACTTGAGTACGGAAAATCGTGAATGGTTAACTTTAGAAATCACCAGGCCTCGGTCAAGACAATTTCTAGTTAGTACCTGGTATAGACCTCCCGATTCCCCTGTGAGTCTTTTTAACGAATTTGAGGAGCTAGTTAACAAAGTTGACGCGGGAAACTGGGAATTTTTCCTTTTAGGGGATATTAACGTGGATCTTATGGTGGATACGACATCAGCTAACGCCGTTAAACTTAAACATATATTTGATATTTATGGATTGGACCAGATAATCACAGAGCCGACAAGAGACCAGACCACACCAGTCATGGCATGTGGACGTGTCTTGGACAGCTCCGCAAACATTTACCTAAATTTCTAGTTTTCTTTCGCGTAATTTGCTCTATTAGTAATTTGTTTATTCTTAAGAAGTAGCTCTTCTTATTAATCTTCGTCTTTAAGAAATGGGAAGAACACAAAAACAACAATCAAAGGGTGCAACCGCTCTGGATTCTCAACAGGATTCGTCGGTGGATGGCGTCGAAGGAGATTACGTAACTCTAGCCACCGTTCGAGAATTGTTAAAGGTGCAGGAATCCACATTTAAGTCGCTATTTGAGTCAACGATTCATTCATTGACCTTGAGGGTGGACAGTGTAGTGAAGGATGTGCAGGAGATGAAAACTGGTTTGCAATATACTCAAAAAGATGTGAAACCAATTCATGTTAAGCTGGAAGATGTTAACAAAGAACTTGATAAAATTAGCAAGGACCTTGCATCTCATTCTCAAAAGATGGAGTATCTCGAAAATCAAAGTCGGAGAAATAACATCCGTGTGAATGGAATCCCGGAATCTGACAATGAAACTTGGGAAGACGCAGAAGCTAAGGTTAAGCGAGCGATCAAGGATAACCTGGACCTTGAAGTTGACATCGAAAGGGCTCACCGGGTGGAAAGGCGGATAACCAAGTCGGGGCAAGCAAACCGGAATCAACCGAGAACCATCGTGTGCAGATTAAGAGATTGGAAACAGAGGGAGCAGGTTTTGCGCAAAGCTAGGCGGGAGAAGCCTACCGATCTTTATACCAGCGAAGATCTATCGCCAGCAACTCTACAGAAAAGAGAGTGTCAAATTCCTAAACTTAAAGCTGCCAAACAGGCGGGTAAGATTGCATATTTTGTCCTCGATCGCTTAGTTATTCGTGATAAACCTGCAAGTGAATAGTTTATCATCCTTACCATTTTATAATTTAGACGATGATCAATTTCGGCTAACTCTGTTTGAATTCATGAATGGCGGTACTATTAATTTTGATCCTGATAGATTAGCTCAGTTAAAGTTTAATCCTTTGCTATGTGAGTCCTATAAAAATTTTAGTCTTTGTAAAGACAATGATCCAGACATAAATTTTTATTTAGAACACAGTAGCTGTGAGTACTATACCGAAGATAGTTTTAACAAAATGTTAGCCGAAGAGCAAAGTCGCCTAAACTTAAACTGCAGTAGCCTTGAATCAGGCCTTTCTTTCCTCCATATGAATATTCGTAGTATATCTAATAAATTTGATAAGCTTTCAAATTTTCTAGGCCAACTTCGATTGAAACTTCCTATTGTTGGGATTTCTGAGACTTGGCTTGATGAATGTTATCATTTTTGCGACATTGCGGGTTACAATTTTTTGCATAAACCCAGAGTCACTCGCGTTGGTGGAGGTGTTGGCCTTTACATTGGTGAGCATTTAAATTACAAACAACGTCCTGATCTAGCGTTCCCTGTCGACGGAAGTGCTGAATCTTTGTTTGTTGAAATTAATAGGACAAAAGAAAAGAATGTAATTGTCGGCATTATTTATCGACCACCCGACTCACTGTTAAATGAATTTCTGTCTGATTTGGACCTAGTACTGGGAAAAATTACCAAATAAAATAAGCTTGTATTTTTAATGGGTGACTGGAATTTAAATCTAATTAATCACCATTGCCATAAAGCGACAAGTGACTTCTCGGACTTGTTGTACTCTAGGATGCTTTTCCCACTCATTACACGTCCCACTAGAATTACGGCGAACTTCACTGATAGATAACATTTTCACGAACGATCCACTTTGTCCTTCAATAAGTGGTCTTTTTCTCAATGATATATCTGACCATTTACCGATTTTTTCACTTGTTTTGAATAATAATAGCACCAGTGACAAGGACAAATACGTAATCTTTCGTGAAAAAAATGCGCATAATCTAAGTGCATTTAAAGATGACTTAGGTAGGATAAACTGGGCTGAAATACCTGGTTTAGATGATCCATCTTGCGCTTATAAAATCTTTATTGAAAAGTTTGTTTCAATTTATGATCGGTGTTTTCCACTCAAAAAAAAGAAAGTGAAGCGGTTCACTTCTCGTAAGCCTTGGTTTACTAAAGGTCTTGCTAATTCCGTTAAGAAGAAAAATATGTTGTATAAGTGTTTTCTTAATAACCCTAACTCTTCTAATGAAAATGTATACAAGTCTTACAAAAACAAACTCACCCATTCTCTTCGAGTTGCTAAGCGTTTATATTATGAAAAACAAATTGAGAAACTAAAATCAAATGTAAAAGGCCATTTGGAAAGTTCTCAATGAAATTCTTAATAGAAATAAAGGTAAGCGTGGTCTACCATCCGTATTTAGTGCAGATTCTCGTGAAATTTCCGATGCAAAGGAAATAGCTAATCTTTTTTGTAAATATTTTACTAACATTGGCCCTAATTTAGCTAGCAAAATTCCTGCATCAGAAAAGTCGCATAGTTCTTTTTTACTCCCCAGACTAGTCAATTCAATATTTCTTGAAGTTGCAAATGAGGAAGAAATTATTGAAATATGTCGTACTTGTCGTTCAGGTAATGCTGTAGGTCATGACAATATTTCTATGAACTTAATTAAAGATACTATTGATATAATAATCTCCCCTGTTACTAGCTTGATTAACTTATCCATCACCTCTGGTATTGTGCCAAATCAATTAAAAATTGCTCGAGTTATTCCTTTATTTAAATCTGGTGAACAGGATATATTTACAAATTACAGACCCGTGTCTGTTTTACCTGCATTATCTAAAATTCTAGAGAGAGTCATGTACAATCGTCTTTTAAGGTTTCTTAATGTCTATAAAATTCTCTCTGATAATCAGTATGGTTTTCGCAAACATCACTCCACTGCTTATGCTCTAGCTTGTTTGTATGACAAAATCTCTTCCGCTATTGAAAATAAGGAATATACAGTTGGTATTTTTATAGACTTGTCTAAAGCCTTTGACACCGTTGATCATCAAATTTTAATTTCAAAACTAGAGCATTATGGTGTTCGAGGCACTGCACTTAGATGGTTTGAAAGCTATCTAAGCGATAGACAACAATATGTAGAATTTAATGGTATTTGTTCGGATTCTTGCCAAATAAAGTGTGGGGTGCCTCAGGGCTCTATACTAGGCCCCCTCCTCTTTCTGCTCTATATAAATGATCTGTGTAATGTGTCAAAGGTGGTGGACTTTATTCTTTTTGCTGATGACACTAACATATTTTTTTCTCACAAAGATTTTAATTTACTTTCAGAAACCATAAATTCTGAAATGTGTAAATTAACACAGTGGTGTCGAGCTAATAAGCTGTCAATTAACTTTAAAAAAACGAATTTTATGGTTTTTAGACCACGCCAAAGGAGGCAAACACTTGATCTATCTATTCAAATTGACAACAATAAGATTGATTGTGTGAAAGAAACAGTATTTTTAGGTGTTATCCTTGATGAGCATTTGTCATGGAAGCCTCACATTCTTAGTGTCTCTAGAAAAATATCAAAATCTATAGGCATTATTCATAAGTCAAGTTTTTGCCTTCCTAAAACTTCCTTACACTGTTTGTACTATAGTCTAGTTTACCCTTACTTAATATATTGTGTTTCAGTTTGGGGATCGACATATCAGAGTAATTTAAATCGCGTTATTCTTCTGCAAAAGAAGATAATAAGAATAATATCTAAAGTTCCTTTCGATTCCCTCACTGATGTTCTTATCAAAGAAAAGGAGATTTTGAAATTCTCTGACATTTATTTATACCAGATAGGTAAATTCATGTATCTATTCAAAAGAGGTTTACTTCCTAATTATTTTCGTGATATGTTTACTCTCGCAAGCCAGTTACATTCGCATTATACTAGAAATTGCAACCTTTTTTACATACCTCCCTGCCGAACTAATATTCGAAACTTTTCAATTCGGTTTCAAGGACCTAAGTTTTTCAACTCGTTAAGTCATGACATTCAAAACAATGAAAGCATCCGTTTGTTTGGGAAAAGACTTAAAAAATTCCTTCTTTCTTAGGCAAATATACTCATTGTTGAGCTACTTACTTCTTCTTTTTCTTTTTTTTTTTCTTTTCTTTTTAAAATAATACATTTCATATTTCATGCTGTCCCCGCAATTCGTATGATGTATCCTATATTGTCAGGAAGCCTATAGTTCATAAGCCCCCGGCTTCTATATAGGCTTTCTTGTCATTACCACCTTAAACATTTGTAGTCTATTGTCTTAAGTTTAAGTTATTATAAATTTCTTGTGTTTCGTATTTTTAAATTTTGTATTTTTATGTGGTTAATGGCAAATAAATGGAAATGGAAATGGAAATACCCTAAGTTCCCGCTCTTTAATTGATCTTTGTATTACGAATACACCAAGTAAAGTTGCAAAGTTTGGTGTTGTCCATCTTGTAATTAGCGATCACGCACTAATTTATATGACATATCAGGTCCAGCATGAGCGTGCAGGCACAATAATAATCAAAACCCGTGACAAGGATATACCTCACAACTTAATGTGATTTGGTAAGCTGAAGCCACTCTAAAGGCACTAAGGCCACATGGTAGCGGGCATTACCCCTTAAATCTACCAAAGCAAAGATTGAGCCCAAGCATTAGCAGCCATGGACAACTGTTTCGGCCTTGTTAGGCCTCATCAGCATGGCATAGCTAATGCTCAGGCTCAAGTACCCACATATCCATAAAACAAGCAGGGAAACGTAAAGCTTGTGGGATGTGGCTGGAGTGACAAGGATATACCTCACAACTTAATGTGATTTGGTAGGCTGAAGCCACTCTAAAGGCACTAAGGCCACATGGTAGCGGGCATTACCCTTAAATCTACCAAAGCAAAGATTGAGCCCAAGCATTAGCAGCCATGGACAGCTGTTTCGGCCTTGTTAGGCCTCATCAGCATGGCATAGCTAATGCTCAGGCTCAAGTACCCACATATCCATAAAACAAGCAGTGAAAACGTAAAGCTTGTGGGATGTGGCTGGAGTGACAAGGATATACCTCACAACTTAATGTGATTTGGTAAGCTGAAGCCACTCTAAAGGCACTAAGGCCACATGGTAGCGGGCATTACCCCTTAAATCTACCAAAGCAAAGATTGAGCCCAAGCATTAGCAGCCATGGACAGCTGTTTCCGCCTTGTTAGGCCTCATCAGCATGGCATAGAACATAGATTTAAGGGGTAATGCCCGCTACCATGTGGCCTTAGTGCCTTTAGAGTGGCTTCAGCTTACCAAATCACATTAAGTTGTGAGGTATATCCTTGTCACTCCAGCCACATCCCACAAGCTTTACGTTTTTAATCTTGTAAGACAGTGTCGTTTTAATTAATTTTATTAATGTACTACAAACTGAAGATTTTACCGTGTATAAATAAATAAAGTATGCATGTATGCTTTCAAGCTCCCCAAGTTTTCAGTTTCCTCCCCAAGAACTTCTAAAGCTTTTATTTTCATTGTATTTTCAGTGAATCCAAGGACGTCCCTTCTGTTAACGTTTTCTGGGTCGACGTCCATTCTCCAAACCTGAATCCAACTATCAAAATCGGTTTGGGTAACGTGAAACTCATCCCACCCCAGGTTGGGTAAATCCCGAAACTCTGGTGGAGGCTTCAAAATCGGCTCTCCGATGGCTGCCCCCGCTTGCGCGGCCGGGCATAATACTCGTTCAACAACCCTTCCTGCATGCGTGCTGCTGCCATGCTGGTGTGTGCCCAGAGGGTGGGAATATTTAATAGGAAAATATTCTAGCGCACTTTTATGTCCTTGTGAACGCGTTTCTTCAATTGGGTGGCGCTGAGTGGTTAACACACACATGTAAAGTGAGGCGTTCTAGCGCAAACTCGACAGAATAAGGTTTATTTTCTTGTTTTGAAACCTCTTCGTGTATCTTCGAGCTGTGTAACGCGAGAAGATACACGAAGAGGTTTCAAAACAAGAAAATAAACCTTATTGTGTCGAGTTTTTGCTAGAACCCTCACTTTACATGTGTGTTGACGGACCCAGACTTCACGAACAGTTTAGTTGGTGTCCTCATGCGTTTCCACCTCGGAGACGTAGCGGCAATGTGCAACGTGGAGCAAATGTTCCATTCA
The DNA here is from genome assembly GCA_016490735.1 of Pachyseris speciosa. Lineage (NCBI taxonomy): Eukaryota > Metazoa > Cnidaria > Anthozoa > Scleractinia > Pachyseridae > Pachyseris > Pachyseris speciosa. The sequence goes on from JAEMWC010000442.1 coordinate 551,424, forward strand.
TTTCACGTGGCACCAGAACACCAAGATCTCCTGCGCTTTTTGTGGTTTAAAGACAACGACCCTTGAAAGCCCATTACAGAGCACAGGATGACGGTCCGCCTATTCGGGAACGGACCAAGCCCCGCAGTGGCTACCTACGGTCTAAGAAGAACAGTAGAAGACGGCGAGGAGCTCAATCCTGGAGTGAAGGACTTCGTCAAAAGGTACTTTTACGTTGACTATGGCTTGGTGTCCCGACAGACCGCGAACGAGGTTGTTAAGCTAGTGTCAGACACACAAGCTGCTCTTGCCACCGCAAATCTGAGACTGCACAAAGTTGTGTCAAACTCCGTGACCGTAATGGAAGCCTTCCCAACGGAAGCTCTTGCGAAGGACGTTCGTAGCTTAGATCTGCATTACGACGAGGTACCTGCTCAGCGTTCCCTCGGTGTCTTTCGGAATTTGGAAACAGATTCATTCACATACAAGTTATCAGTGGCTGATAGACCGTTCACACGACGTGGACTCTTATCAGTTTACAACCCCCTCGGATTAGCTGCACCAGTCCTGCTGGAGGGGAGGCTCTTGGTTCAACAGCTGGTCGCCATGGGCAAGAGAACAACGAGTGCCCAACCTTTAGGATGGGATGATCCGCTTCCAGAGAGACTCGCAAGCGAATGGCAATGTTGGAAGAACGCGCTCTTGGACCTACAGAAAGTCTCCATTCAGCGGCGCTTTCACCGAAGAGAGATTGGTCCACCTACAACGGCCGAATTACATGTACTTTCTGATGCGAGTCAGAAAGCGATCGCAACAGCTGTTTACCTCCGTCTATTCAACGCCACAGGCGACGTAGCAGTATCCCTAGTTTTTGGCCAGACCAAAGTCGCGCCAATCAACCCCACCAGTATCCCACGGCTCGAACTCTGTGGAGCAGTGTTAGCAGTTCAAGCCGCGGACAAGGTCATGAAAGAGATAGATGTTGCAATATGTAAGACAGTGTTCTACACAGACTCAAGGGATGTCCTTGGCTACATCTGTAACGAGAGCAGGCGATTCCACATCTATGTAGCAAATCGCGTGCAGATTATCCGCAAGATTTCAACCTCTCACCAAAGGAGGTACGTTGAGAGCATCAACAATCCCACCGACCTGGCCACACGTGGTTTACAACCAAAGGACCTCATGGATTCCGACTGAATAAACGGTCCCGAGTTTCTCTCTCAGATGCTACTACACCCGGCGAAGAACAAGCAATGCCACTTGAAGACGACCCCGAAGTACGAAAAGAGTTGAAATCTTGTGCGACAAGTGTCACGCCGACAGAGACCTCCACTCTTGGAACAGAGAGATTTAAGAGATTCTTATCTTGGTCCACTCTAAGACGAGCCATTGCTTTCCTAAAGCCAAGGCGAAGTTGTTGAAGAAAAGAGAGAAACTCAGAGTTCAACTTACCACATTACCGCTGAAGATCTCCCGAAGTAACTGCTCAAGCGACCAAGATTATTGTCAAGGCAGGCCAGAAAGAAGCCTTTGAGAAAGAGTTTGGTATGGTGGCGCTAAGTACGCCAGAAAACGATATCTGCCGCAACGGTGTCAAAACAAGAAAGAAGTCCCTGAAAAAGTCAAGCCTCTACCGGTTAGATCCCTACATCGACGATGCTGGATTACTGAGAGTTGGCGGCCGTCTTCGCCAAACCAATCTGAGTTTGGAGGAGAAGCACCCATTGCTCTTACCTAAAGGGCACCACGTATCGAGGCTGCTACTACAACATCACCACGAAGAAGTACATCATCAGGGACGTCAGATTACCCATGGAGCCCTGTGGAATGCTGGATATTGGTTTGTAGGCGGTCACGCGGCTGTTGCAGGCCTTATCCGCTCGTGCATTACGTGCAAGAAGCTGCGAGCTCCACTACAAAACCAGAAGATGGCAGACCTACCCCCAGACAGAGCGGAGGTTGGATCCCCCTTCACCAACGTAGGGTTCGACGTGTTCGGACCATGGCCAGTCCAAACAAGAAAAACTAGAGGAGGATCTTCCGATTCAGAGCGCTGGAGACTCGTTTTCACGTGTTTGACCAGTAGAGCGATCCACATCGAGCTCCTGGACACAATGGACGCCAGTTCTTTCATATGTGCTCTGAGACGCTTCTTTTCCCTGCGAGGACCCGCTCCTCTCCTAAGGTGTGACACAGCCATTCCATCCGACATCAACGAGCCATTACCGTTAACACCGTCGACTTTACTGACACAGAAGACACGCCCGCTAGGTCCTCTCCCAGGCAAGTTCATCGCACAGGATTTCTATGCCAGTTGGAGGTGGAGAAGAGTCCAATACCTAGCCGATCAGTTTTGGACAAGGTGGAGACGGGAGTACCTCCAGAATTTGCAGGTGAGGACCAAGTGGAACCGTGAGCACCGTAACCTGGCTGTCGGAAACGTTGTCATGATAAAGGATGACGAAGCTCACAGGAACAATTGGCCTTTGGGAAGAGTGATAAACGCAAGCAAGAGCGAAGAAGGGAGAGTGAGGAAGGTGACGGTGTTAGTTTGCAGAGACGGAGAAAGGAGGACATACGAACGGCCGATCAGTACACTAGTGCTCTTGGTCCCATCCGGCGACCTTAAGACTGACTGACATTACTAGTTATAGCAAGGTTCCTAAGTTGTTCCTTGGGCGAGGAGTGTAACGCAAGTCACGCTACTGCCGCTCCCTTATTTAATGAATTACTAACCTACTAACAATATATATATTAGCCAATGTAATCGTAGCCCTTCCTGTGGGCCACGCCAGAGACTTCTCCTTTCGGATTACCGCGAGAAAGCTGTAATCGCAAATCATTGTTGATTCCTTCATTCTACCCAATCTAGCTAGGAGTTGGACAGCGTAAGTAATTGGTTTCGTTTCGTTTTCCCTGGTCTTTTCTCTGTAGCTGATTGTATATTCGATGATTGTGATTGTAGTTTTTCCACCACGTGTCATGAGAGCAAATGTGCATGAAATAAAAGCTAAATGCTAGAATCATGACCCCAACCATGTGCAGAGTCGGGAGCGCGACACACGGGCAGCAGGGATGGCGCATGTGGCCCGGGTTCGATTCCAGGACTTAACGTCATATGTGGGTTGTGTTTGTTGTTAATTCTGTTCTCTGCTCCGAGAGGTTTTTCTTCGGGTACTTCGGTTTTCCCCTGTCCTCAAAAACCAGAGATTGGGCAGCCACTCCCAACGCCATCGAGCTTAAATATATTGATTTGATCTGATTTGATTTGTTTTGTTTATCGCGTTTGTGAACCAGATGTTAAGCACAATTGCACGTTTCAGATTACTGTCGCATCTTTAAAATTCTATTGTGTGGACCGTCCAAAGGCGAGGCATAACGCCTAGAATGCGTGGACTATGAGTGGAAGCGAGGCTGGAGGTGACCTTGTTTTGATACAAACCTCTCTGTCTTTCTCATGCAAATGTGCACTGGTTAGCATAAGAACAACATGATTTACATGAGAAGAGCAGTGAGGTCTGTATCAAAACAAGTTCACCGCCGGACTAGTTTCCATCCATAGGCCAGGTCACTGAGCATGCAACTGTAAAATGGACTATTCTAAGCGGCTTTGGTCCACCCTATTTACATGCGTCGGATTGTTGTCCAATGTATGGCAATAAGCGGGCTTGTATTTTATATTTCATCCACCTTTAGATGATAAATCGACTGGAACTGGATTTTCGGGTGGAATAATTCTGAAATTAGTATGCTTTTCAATCGCTAGGTTGTTCTCACGTTCCGGAAAACCAGAAGTGCCGCTGTATTCGTCCATTTGTGTACCAGCTAAGTTTCCACAACATATGCTGATTGTGTTGTTTCGGTTTCACACTTCAAGTACGGTAAGGTAGCGCACGATTCTTGCATATGAAAGCGCATATGGGAGCGAGTAAAATTATGTTGGGCCGTAGATCGACTATTCCATTGTGAAATATTCCTTATCTGTAAGATGACGCAACAATTCCGTGACATTTTCGTTGTTTTTGCTTTCAGTCGCATACTTGTTGAAATAGTATTTAAACTAAGAAAATTGTGCTCCGTGATGTTGAATGGATTTTTAAAATTGCAATAAAAATTTTATCGAGCACATTTCATGCAAACACATTGTAAGACTGCAATACGTACCATTACGGTACGTACCATACGGTGGAACTTGTTTTTGTAACACTGTTTTTGCCGAGTTGCGTTTACTTTTGTGTGTCTTTGTTGGTTTTTAGGTAACGAGTGTGATCTGATCCAAACACATCTTCCATAAAACGTTATCAAACGCTTGTCTTCAAAACGAGCCTTAAAAAGAACATTCTCATATGACCCGTACGGCCACGCGCGCGCTTTAATTGTAAAACTATTGAGAAAATTCCCGTATGAGGGCCGTGAGCATTAGCTCGAGCAGGGTTAGCAGCTGCTGAACGCAAAGGAAACTGTTTCCTAATTACTTGAGCTGTTCTGTTTCTACCAGCAGAAAACTGTATAGTGATTGGTTTAACTGGTGGCCAGTTAATTAATCTCAATATGCTTGTTATCCTGGTGAGTCTTTTGTCCAACATCAGAATGGTCAAATTGGACCCATATTATTCCAGATGGTTTTTTCCAGCTGATGAAGAGTGATCTTTTTTACAATGTTACTAGCACCGTTGGTCATTCCATATTCAGTTCTGACATTCATAGCTTAAGCTCTGTTCTTTCACCTTCAGCTAACTTAAGGCTCGAAATTATTTGCTTTGTTTTTCGAGGGTCATTAATTGGTATTTGCTTCATGATTTTATCTCTCAATTCAGCTGAGTTTGCTCCTACCACACTATCCTGTGCTTTTATAGTATATTTCATTCCTGGTGCTGAACGGTTGTACTTTTTCATTATATTCGTCTACTTTGTTATTCTAAATAAACAAATATGGAATATGCATTAAGTTATTATTTAAGGCAGGAGTCCTCTTGAATAAGCCTTTCTTTGATTCTCAAAATGTCATCATCAGTGTGCTTTCCTTCTCGTAAACTGTTTAAAATTTTAGCAAATTCTTTACTTTCTCTTTGTCTCATTATTGTCTCAAGTTCAAAAAGCTCAAAATTAATTGTTATATACACGTACCTGGCCTTTCACTCAACAAAACGAGCACTGTGATTGGTTGACTCTTGGTCACGTGCCCCTGACCAAGTTAAAATGTATTCCGACCGGGATGCAATTCTGCAGTTGTTTCCCGCGCGCCAGATACAACAGCACGTGATTAGTGCATAACTGAAAAGTGGCATGATCTTCAGCACGTGCTCACGTCAGCTTGATTGACGAGGGTGGACCTGAGAACACTGCCAGTTTTCAGTTTAAACCAACGATAATACAAAAGGTATGGAACCTGAAACTAAAAGGAAACGTTTTTCTCCAGTATCTAATAGGAGGAAAAGATTCGGAAAATACAAGAAAGGCATGTTCTACTTTTTTAGGTACTTGGACACATTTGTAAATTATTCATTCACCAGGCTTGTGAATAAAGACGTTTTATTTTAGTGCTGTCTTTGTTTGTTTGTTTGTTTGTTCATTTTGCTGTGATTGTTGAAGGGCAAGTCTCGGTATAATTATAACAAAGCACTTAATGTATGGTCCCTCGGGAAACTGGTTAGTTTTGTTTTCCCTCGAGTTCTGATGTTTCCCTCGACTACGTCTCGGGAATTCCTTGTGACCATACATTAAGTGTAATATATAGATTTAGCCAAGCCTAAAAACGGAGCTCCACGATTATAATATTTTTGTACTGGTATTGAACATCTACGCATGGCTTTCCTTGCGCCAATATTTGATTTTCAGAGCAGTCAACAGGAATTGACCCCGGTGCAAAAACCTCAAGTCATTAAAACAATATACGACGCGTATGTTTGCACGAATACAAATTTAAACAAAAAACGATCAAACACTTCTTCCAACATCGTGTTGGACAAGCATGTTTAACCGTTTAGCCACATCTCTCAACATTGCTTTTAAATGGTTTTCCATGTTTGATCTAAATCACTGAAATATTTTCATCTAAAATTTCGCGTTACGAACAAATGTTTGATCACTTAGCCAACCCAAACAACAAAGCATGCAACCAAATGAACCAAATAACGTCGAAATTTCAGCGATAATACGCAAAAAATCGCTTTATGGACTCATTCTGTCTGGTGTTTGGTCAAACATTGTTTGTGCGTTTAGCCACCCAACGTTATGTTCGACAAACACTATGCTGGATGAAAATGTTTGATCGTTTAGCCGGGGCTTTAATTAATCCTTTTTTACGAGGAGTCATTGCGATGACGTGATAATAAGATAAGGGCAAAAATTTCTTAACGCTGTTGAGACACAGACGTCGAAAAACAGTCAGCCAAGCGGAGTAAAAACACTCGTTCGCGATCGCTTGCGAGAAAAACAGCAAAACAAACAAACAATCCAGCTACTTCTTTGCGTCCAAAACGAGTAGAGATAATGGTTATTTATGTCCAGTCGAAAGAAAAATACAAGTTTCATTCCTGATCCAAGAAAAGTAACAACGATTAAACCAAATGTTAAGCTTCAATTTATTTAATTTAACCGTGTTGTAGAGGTTCTTGAAAATACGTATCCACTTTAGTAAAAACACGAATCTCTAAAAATAGCAAGCGTTTGTCCAAAGGAAGAACTTCTTCCACTAAGTTTGAGCTCAGTACTCGTTCCTTCCATTAATGTCGGTGAACTGTTAAGTGACTTTTCTTGGTGAGCTGCATGATGCCGTGGTAAAGTGAAAGCCCTTGAAGTGTTGAATCATTCTGTTTTTCAACCACACAATCCGAGCTCCAGGCAAGTGGATCCAAGTTTTAAGCTTTTCCTGAGAAAAATATCTTGCTCTTCCGTTTTATCCCTTGCAAATTCACCTTCCGGAGTATCTTTAAACTAGTTCCTGATTTTTATGCCTTTTATGCGAAGAAATTCGAAAGAAGACGAAGTTGTTTTGCTCAAAATGAAGAAATCAACTGAATGTGAAATTTCGAGCCGTAGAATGCGCGCGAAAAATTAAGCCTCGGTTTGGTTTGGGTGCCCCACACCTGGCTTGAGCCAGCCTGTGACCCAATCAAAAGCCAGTACCTGGTCAGCGGTAAACTTCGACCTCGACGACCTTGAAACTTGAGCAACTTATGGTGAAATGATACTGGTCAGCGGATACCTTGTTTTGACAGGTGTCAATTGACCATAACATGAATGATGTATGCTGTAAACTAGGTGGTCATCTGGAGCATTTCCGCCATGTTGGATGATGCTGATGATGATGATGATGATGATTATTATTATAGGACATTTCACAGCGCATACATGAACCGGAGGACGTACGTACGTACGGTGACCAAAACCAAATTTTCTCGAGCAGATGGGTTACCATATTTTCTTTAAAATGGTGCTCCGCTTGTGGCCCTTTGGGCCACCGGAGCTCTGCTTTTTTTTGGTGCAAGTATTCCATATTCTGCATTATCAATATCTTTGAATATATACCCATCCATAACAGGCTTAAGCTGAAAAAGGTCACCAATGGCTGATTCAAAATGCTTACACCATCACCACCAACAAGGTTTATTAAAATGAAATAAATTACTTAACTGTTACTTTAGAAAGACTTAACTCAACGGGAAAGCGAGTTTGCCTCTTGGGTGAATTCAACTTGTGTCTTCTCAAAACATCAACATCGCGTTATAGTCATGATTTTCTAACGATTCTCCAAGGTAATTATCTCATTCCAACTATCGATAAACCAACCCATGTTCATAGAACAACGGCTACGCTAATTGACAATGTTTTTGTGCACATTCCTGAGCAGATTTTACTGAGCGGAAATATTATTACTGACGTTTCTGACCACTTTTCACAATTTTGCATTTTGTCTTCTGTAAAAGAGAAGTCCAATATAAAATCATCTTTGCGTCCTTGCATTACCTACCATGGATACCTCATTGAGGAAAATCAATTTGATACCTCCTTATTGGCATCTAAGAGTGTTGAGCCTACTTAATTGAGTCAAGAGGTTTATAGTTTCTTAGTGACTGAGAGGCTGGTATAGCTAGGGAGCTGTGAATTGTATTGCCTTTAATATTATAAGCAACTTTGCCAGTTGGTGCCAGTAATATTGTTTTAATCTCATGGAAATCACTGCCAGCTCTAGAGTTGTAATACTTTAGCGCTGCCTGGTAAAGTGCTTTAGTGAGATGGGTCTTGCCTACACCTGCACCTCCACTAAGAAAGCAGTAAAATGGTTCATCCGATGTCTTAATTTGGTGCAATATATGGTAGAAAAATTCTTTTTGTTCTTTATTTAACTTTTGTTATCTTGTAATTCATTTAGTATCAGCTGCTCCTTGTTACAATACCTGTTTCTTGCGTGACTAGTCAGTGTGTTATGTTGAGTAGACCTTGTCACGCATTCCTGTTGATGTAGGTATTCCCTTATATGGTCATTAAAATCACCTCATGTTCTCCTACGACTACAGTCCACATGTTGAAACATGGTGTCAGAAGAAAAGGTCTTTTAGTGAGCAATACGTCCTGACTCACTTACACAAAACGCTGGAGCTGGCAAGTAGATGCTGCTCCCTTCTTATGTTCGTAATTTCGAAGTGATTCATGCGTTCAAAGTGTGAGAAGATGCCGACAGACACCGACCACGTGAAGTCGAGTGCGCACATTACCGCGCCATCAGCTACACCAGCACATAGCACATTTATCAGCAAGTTATTTCGCCCAATTTTCCGCTGCCAAGTACCATGAAATGCCACGGCGATGTTGCTGGCAACTGGGACTTTTTCAAGCAGCAATGGAGCGATTATGGAATAGCCACAAGCCTCGATAAGCGAGAAGAATCGGTCCGCCTTGCGACTTTGAGATCTGCAATGGGCAGAGAATGCTTACAAATTCTGGTCAACCTCAACCTTTCGGAGGAAGACAAGAAGAAGATAGATAAATGTTTGGAAGCCCTGGAAAATTACTTCAAACCCAGTAGAAATGTAGTGTACGAAAGGTATGTTTTTAACACATGTATGCAACAAAGCGACGAATCGGTGCAAAGTTACGTCACAAGATTGAGAAAATTAGCCGCGTCCTGTGAGTACGGTGCACTGACAGATGAGCTCATCAGGGACAGACTGGTCATCGGCTTAAAGAATCAAGGCGATAAAGTTAGGCTGTTAAGAGAAAAAAACCTGGATCTACAGAAAGCCCTACAAATGTGTACGTCGAGTGAAATCGCCTCCCAACAAATGAAGACGATTCAAGGTGGAGACGACAAGCAGACGGAAGACGTAAACAAAACTTAGCGAGAAGAGAGCTGCAAACAGAGGTCGTCGAAAGACGAAAGATGGAGGAAAACCGTTTAACCCAGAGAAGAAAAACGAAAAGACGAAACCCGAAAATCCTTCCGAGCCAAAATGCAAATACTGTGGTCGTAAACAACGCCATGTAAGAAGAACAGAGTGTCCAGCGTTCAAGCAAACGTGCGGCAAGTGCCAAAAAAAGGGCCATTTCACGTCTGTGTGTCGGTCATCCAATAAGATACAGCAGTTCGAAGAGAGCGAAGATGATAGTTCAGATGAAAGTTGCTTGAGAGTGGAAACCGTGTCTCTGGTAGAGACCAAAGCAAGAGAGTGGTTTGCAAATATTGTTTTCTTCATGTCAGCTGAAGAAGACTTTACAACAACTTTGGCATGTCAATTAGACACTGGAGCTACATGCTATGTGCTCAGCTTGGATGACCTCTCAGCCATTACACAGTTGGGGGAACCTCCTATGAAGAACTCCTCTGTGAAGTTGAAGTTGTTCGGCGGTTCAACATTGAAACCTGTAGGTGAATGCTACTTGCTAGTCCAGCACAATGGCAAAAGGCAGACCCTAAAGTTTCACGTTATTCAACACAAGTGTCAACCCTTGCTGTCAGCCGAAACCTGTGGAAGTTACAACTCATCCAACTGAATGTCTCAGCTCCTGAGAGTGTACTCCAAATGAACGAGAGTCCAGTTTCTTAAGCAAGTATCATGAAGTTTTCAGTGGATTAGGACACATTGGAGATGCAAACATTGTAGTTGACAAGAGTTGTACACCAGTTCAACATTCCCCTAGCCGTGTGCCAGTCGCCTTACAAAAGGATGTTAAGAAGAAGATCGTGGAATTGGAAGAGAAAGGAATTATTAAGAAAGCAGTTGAACCCTCTGAGTGGATTAGCAGCATGGTGGTAGTCGCCAAACCTCAGAAGATTCGGATTTGCTTGGACCCAAATGATCTAAACCGTGCCTTAAAGCGTCCCAAGTTCCAAATGCCAACATTAGAAGAACTGTTACCGGAGCTCAGCAAAGCTAGAGTTTTCAGTTCCTTTGACGCAAAGGATGGGTTTTATACAGTTAGCCTTGATGAAGAGAGTAGCAAGTTAACTACTTTCTGCACACCCCTCGGAAGATACCGTTACCTTCGCATGCCCTTTGGGATAAATTTGGCCCCAGAAGTCTTTGAAAGCAGGTTACAAGAGTGCCTCGCAGACCAACCAAGGGTGAAAGTCATCAGAGACGATATCCTTGTCGTTGGTTATGGTGAAACTGACTCAGAAACCCTTCTGGATCACGATCAGAATGTTGTCCGTTTACTGGAACGAGCCAAACAAGTCAACCTGAAACTCAACAAGTCCAAAGTCAAGCTGCGGCAAGCAGAAGTTAAATTCATGGGCCATGTGATTTCTAAAGATGGACTGAAACCAGATCCAATACAATACAATACTTTATTTATACACGTAACACTAAGGAGCATGTAAAAGGATAAAATTAATCAATTAATTAATAAACACTACCTAAATACTAACTAGTAATTAATCTATGTACAAAATTAAAAAACTTTAAAAATTTAAGAAGCTCCTCAAGTCATATGAACATTAAGAGTCCGCTTAAACTATACAGTGTCTTTGGATTCTCTAACCATTGGAGGCCACGCATTCCACAGTTTACTGACTAAAAAGGTAAAAGATTGATGCATATACTCCAAGTTGAATGGGGAAGTTCCAGCCTGATGCTGAGTCCACGTAAATTATATTTAACATTCTTATGATTGAAAAAATTACTAATATAGGGTGCTCCGTGGCTATACAAGCACTTGTATAACATAACTAGCGACTGGAATTGTCTGCGTTGTTCCAAAGACTTGATATTAACTATTTTTAGGAGGTAGTCGTATGAAACAGACTTCGGAAAGCCTAAGATACTTCTTAATAAATAGTAATTAGTGTCCTCCATTTTGGTAGTCTCAGCATTACCTATACCCAGCAAAAGAGGGCTGCAATACTCAAGATGTGGGAGAACATATGCCTTGTAGAGACGTACCATTACATACTTCGGAATGAACTTGCGTAGTCTCCGCAGGGCCGAAGCCTTTGCGCATGTTTTTTCAACTGTTCCTTTATATGCGCCTTAAAGGTTAGTTTACTGTCTAAGACTACCCCTAAGATCTTAAGTGCATCTTGCGTCTCAACCTTCACATTATTGAGATGAAATTCATATTCATATAATGACGGCCCGATGGCAACAGCTTGCGTTTTAGCGGCATCAATCTGTAAGTAATTTAATCCGAACCATCTTGATAGCACGCTGAGGTCAGAGTTAACAACACACTGCAGAACCATCGGTGAGACATCCGAGGCATATTCCGTCCTGTCGTCAGCATACAGCCTTAAGGACGTATTAGAAACAAAGTAATTAAGATCATTAACGTACACATTAAATAAGAGTGGACCTAACAAGGATCCCTGTGGTACTCCGGTTGTAATAGTTCTCCACGGAGAATATACCCCATCAAGTTTAACTCTTTGTCTTCTACCTAAAAGATAGGCAGTCATAAGTTCCAAAGCATCATCTGTAAAACCATACGCTTTCAGTTTGGCCAGCAAAAGTGGGTGACAAACAGAATCAAATGCCTTACTTAAGTCAACAGCCATTACTGCAACAGTTTCTCTTCTGTCAAGACAAGCTCTCCAATCTTCAGACATTTTCAAAAGCGCCGTACAACACGAATGACCCTTGAGGTAGCCTGATAGATTCGGTGAGAGCCTCCAGTGGAATGCATCGTACATTTGATCAAACATCACCTTCTCATATATTTTCGACAGGGCAGTTAAAACAGATACTGGTCGATAGCTAGCCTTATCCGTCGTGCTTTCTTTCTTAAATACTGGAACAACATCACTACTTTTCCATACTGTCGGCCATTGTCGAGTAGTGATAAAATAATTGATCAAGCAGGTCACCGGTTCAGCAATGAGAGGACAAGATAAACGTAACAACCTTTGAGAAATTTTGTCACAACCGACGGCCTTTCGAGTATTAAGTTTATCCAAGATCTCCCCTATTTAACTGACTTTTCCAGAAAAAGTCACTGCCATCAAGAACATGCCCAAGCCGACATCTAGGTCTGAAGTACTTACCTTGCTTGACTTTGTCAACTATCTTTCTAAATTCCTACCTAAGCTTTCAGATGTGTCAGCACCTTTGAGAGAGCTAACTGACCAGTCCAAGTTCACCTGGGCAAAGCAACACGATGAAGCTTTCGCCACAATTCAGCAGTTGGTTATTCAACATCCAGTGTTAAAGTTCTACAACATAGAAGAAGAAGTCACCATTCAGACTGACGCTAGTGACAAAGGTCTTGGTGCCGTCCTTCTTCAAGGTGGACAGCCAGTAGCCTTCGCATCAAGAACTCTCTCCCAGACAGAGCAAAGATATGCAGTCATTGAAAAAGAGTGTCTGGCAATCGTTTTTGCTTGCGAAAGATTCAACCAATATCTGGCGCGTCGAGAGAAGATTTCAGTGGAAACGGATCACAAACCTCTCGAATCGATATTTAAGAAGTCTCTGTTATCAGCCCCTTGCCGTCTCCAAAGGATGCTTCTCAGACTTCAACGATTCAACCTGTCAGTCAATTACAAACCTGGTTCTCAGATGTTCTTGGCCGACCACTTGTCTAGAGCAGCGCAGCATGAAACTCCACAGCCAGAAGAATCATTTCAAGTATTTTCCTTGGAGGTAGAGAGTCTAGACCCTATGCAAGCCTTGAAGGTGACGCCAGAAAGATTGGAGCAGTTACAACGTTGTACAGGTCAAGATGACACCTTGCAAATCCTGAAGACGACAATTCTGACGGGATGGCCATTGCAGAAAGAGCAAGTCCCAATCAAGATCCGAGAGTACTGGTCTTATCGTGATGAGCTTACCGTGCACAACGGTGTGTTATTCAAAGGCTCAAGAGTAGTCATACCTCAGATACTAAGACCTGAAGTGAAGTCCAGAATACATTCCAGCCATTTAGGAGTAGAAGCTTGCCTCCGTAAAGCTAGGGATACTGTTTTCTGGCCTGGCATGAATGCTGATTTGCGTGACCAAATCAAACAATGTCCGATCTGCAATGAATTTCAAGTCAAGAATCAGAAGCTTCCGATGCAAAGCCATCAGCTTCCTGATCGCCCGTGGAGTAGAGTTGCTGCCGACCAATTCACACTTCATGACAAAGAGTACATAGTGCTCACGTAAAGCTTGTGGGATGTGGCTGGAGTGACAAGGATATACCTCACAAATTAATGTGATTTGGTAAGCTGAAGCCACTCTAAAGGCACTAAGGCCACATGGTAGCGGGCATTACCCCTTAAATCTACCAAAGCAAAGATTGAGCCCAAGCATTAGCAGCCATGGACAGCTGTTTCGGCCTTGTTAGGCCTCATCAGCATGGCATAGCTAACGCTCAGGCTCAAGTACCCACATATCCATAAAACAAGCAGTGAAAACGTAAAGCTTGTGGGATGTGGCTGGAGTGACAAGGATATACCTCACAAATTAATGTGATTTGGTAAGCTGAAGCCACTCTAAAGGCACTAAGGCCACATGGTAGCGGGCATTACCCCTTAAATCTACCAAAGCAAAGATTGAGCCCAAGCATTAGCAGCCATGGACAGCTGTTTCGGCTTGTTAGGCCTCATCAGCATGGCATAGCTAACGTTTTCACTGCTTGTTTTATGGATATGTGGGTACTTGAGCCTGAGCGTTAGCTATGCCATGCTGATGAGGCCTAACAAGGCCGAAACAGCTGTCCATGGCTGCTAATGCTTGGGCTCAATCTTTGCTTTGGTAGATTTAAGGGGTAATGCCCGCTACCATGTGGCCTTAGTGCCTTTAGAGTGGCTTCAGCTTACCAAATCACATTAATTTGTGAGGTATATCCTTGTCACTCCAGCCACATCCCACAAGCTTTACGTTTTCACTGCTTGTTTTATGGATATGTGGGTACTTGAGCCTGAGCGTTAGCTATGCCATGCTGATGAGGCCTAACAAGGTCGAAACAGCTGTCCATGGCTGCTAATGCTTGGGCTCAATCTTTGCTTTGGTAGATTTAAGGGGTAATGCCCGCTACCATGTGGCCTTAGTGCCTTTAGAGTGGCTTCAGCTTACCAAATCACATTAATTTGTGAGGTATATCCCAGTACATAGTGCTCGTCGGCTTTTATTCAGACTTCATTGAAGTGAAGCATTTGCAAGAGAACAGCTCCTGCTCTGTGATTGAGTTTCTCAAGAACCATTCAGCAGATACTGCATTCCTGATACACTAGTGACGGACAATGGTCCTCAGTTTACAAGTCACCAGTTTCGACAATTCTCACGTGACTGGGAGTTTCTCCATGTGTCATCCTCCCCACATCATCACAGGGCAAATGGGAAAGTGGAGTCTGCAGTTAAAGTCGCCAAGTCCTTAAACAAGAAAGCGCTCAAGGACAACAAAGATCCGTGGGTAGCCTTATTAGATCAAAGGAACACACCAACTGAGTCATTTGGAACGAGTCCAGCTCAAAGGTTGATGTCTCGCCGCACCAGAACCTTACTACCCACCGCTACAAACCTACTGTATCCCAAGGTTCCAGATAATGTTACTGAAAAGCTGATATTGAAAAGACAAAAGGCCAAATAGTACCACGATCGCTCTTCCTGCAACCTTCCCTAAATAGAAATAGGACAAGATATCAGAGTTGCTCCTTTACAAAGAAATCAGACCCGGAAAAAGAGTACATGCCTTGAGAAGTTGTCAGACCGGTCCTATGTGGTCAAAACGGATTCAGGCAACCCAATCCTACGCAGAAACTGGGAATTCTTGAAGCCCGCTGAGAAACCAGTAACCCATTCCAAGTCAGCTGAAGTCATCGAAAGTCAGTCTTCAAACAATGATATCAGCGTGCAGACAACAGTACCAGAACAAGGGTCGATGTTCGAACTCGAACCTGAGTTATAAGGCCTCCTTCTAGGTTCAATGACTGTGTTACTTAGTTGTCAGTTACAAAAGTGACTGTTTAGCATGCTGCAGAGACATGGAAAACAGAGACAGTGAAAACTTTGAACATTTATTTTCATTTTATTTTTCATTTTGTTTTCTCTGTGTAAGAGACGCATTTTTATTAGGCTAGTTCAGTTTTGGGGAGGGAGATGTTACAAGGGAGATGTTACAATACCTGTTTCTTGCGTGACTAGTCAGTGTGTTATGTTAAGTAGACCTTGTCACGCATTCCTGTTGATGTAGGTATTACCTTATATGGTCATTAAAATCACCTCATGTTCTCCTACGACTACAGTCCACATGTTGAAACACTCCTGTCTGTTTGATGCAGTAGATGGAATTCCAAGATCATCTGATAGGTTATATGCTTCATTTAAGTCTGGATGCAAGTCTTGCATATCTTTGGATGCATGCCTATACTCAACATTTTGTGCATTTGGTGCAATGTCATCATATCTAGTGAGATCGTCTTCATCAATACTATTAAACTTATCTTGAATTTCATCAAGATATTCACTACAAAGTGCGTGTTGACACTGTCACTGTTGTTCTTGAATGATATCCTTAACAAGGAAATATTTTTCTTGGTATGAAGCAAAATTACCAAACAATTCTATTTCTTCATTTCTCCAAGGTGTGAAGAACATAATTAGCTCACGATAGTGCTTTTCTGGATTGGCTTCTTTGTTATAGAAAACACTTCTAATTACTCTAGCTTTTGTTCTCTTCTTGTATTTTTGAAGTTTGTTCTGCATACATAGTTCCTCTTCGTCATCATTTTGCTCATCAAATGCATGTCTCAAAAGGCACGGCATCAACATCAGCCTCTTTTGATTCTTTAATGTATGTCCTGCCACGTGAATTATACCAGGCTACCCAATCAGCTAATATTATGTGACATGTTTATGTGACAATTTCTAGTGTTTTGTATTTATATGTGGTTAATGGCAAATAAATAATGGAAATGGAAAAATGGAAAAAATGTTCAAGACCAACAGGCCTCTTTGCATATCTTTTTAAAAGGCCACTACTGAATACAACCTCACAGTTATCTTCCATTTCTTTGATTTCATCAAGATGTTTTAAAAGGTGAACTCTTTCTTCGGGGGAGTAGTGTTTACAAACACCACTTGACAACAGGATTTTCTCAAAGGAAGCTGAATATACACTGCTTCTTGTGCACTAAGTCTCAACATTATTCAAGAATTTCTTACCAATATCTCTTACTTGTTGTTTTACATTGGAATTTCCTTTCCTTGCTTCCTCACATGCTTCTTAAAAGTTCACTCATACCTTCTTGTGCCCTTGAGATGTATGATACAATGTACATGGCACATGCATAAACATCTAACACAAACTGTAAGTCCATATTTGCTGTCCTGGCCTCAAGGCAAGCTGGTTTATAGTTTATACGTAACTCATTTGGCTGTCTTTTTAAGAAAATTGTAGCACATTTCAGAGAAGATCGTATAGCTAGGATATAGTTTTCCTCAGTAGCATTCAGTTTCTCGAGCAACTCATCAATTGAAATATTTTCACCTTCTTTCATGTCATTCAATTGTTTTTGGATTGACTTCCAAGTTTCCTTGTGTTTTTTTGCCACGATTCAGCTCAGTTTCACCGTCAAAAGGGTAGAGGATTTTTGTAGCCCTCATACACTGTAGGTGGTTGTGGGTAATTGAAACGACACTGTGTCTTAGACTTTTTGCGACATGTGTGTGAGTGTCTGTGGCATTACCTGTTCACAAGTTTTAGTAACTCTGAGTTGTTCACCGGTCTTGTGCCAGTAATAATGTTATCAACAATAATATAAGCATTTGGATATGTGGAGAGCCTCTCTGTTGAAACTCAACCATGTAAAACCAGTCTACTATTTTTCCAATAGTGCAATATCGCTCACAAGAAATGTGTGTATATGCATTGACTTATTTGGTATTTTAAGTGCCTAGCACATGTGACTGAATCTGATTGGATTAGCCTGGATTTATCTTCCC
This sequence comes from Pachyseris speciosa, assembly GCA_016490735.1. Classification (NCBI taxonomy): domain Eukaryota; kingdom Metazoa; phylum Cnidaria; class Anthozoa; order Scleractinia; family Pachyseridae; genus Pachyseris; species Pachyseris speciosa. Next base: position 568,769 of record JAEMWC010000442.1, read on the forward strand.
ATGCAGTTAAAATTTTCTTGTTTATTGTCACAATAGTCCTTATAATCAACAAGTTTACCAAGAGTTCTCAAAAGATGTATCCAAGTTGTGTTTCTGCTGATGAGAAACTGTAGAAGACAGTTGCAGGACCCAACTGTCTTATCATTGCAAACAGATCCCTCTTTACTTTATTTTCAAAGTAGGGGGGTGAGCCGCTTAATCCTGTCAAAAATCTGAAACCTTCATCAAGGTGGATTAATCTCTCGGGCTCCTTGTTGCTTCAGCACACCCGCATTCAGTACTGCGTTATTTACCTTGCATTTTCTTAATGCCACCTGAGGTTTTCCTCAGAGAATTTTCATTTGAAATTTCTTTGTTTAAAAAAGTGTTCTCTACACACATAGCAGCTCTTCTGTCTGATCTTCTTTATTCAGACTAACATATGTCACTTTAGTGCACAGGTGGTAGCCTTTCATCATTTTCTGGTCGTCCTTGACCTGAAAGGATTCCTAGCCATGCTAATTCTTCTGGGAATTTATCCCTGAATATACTGACTGGTCTACAGCCTTCTGCTGGTGCAACATTGAGAATATATTTTCGTTCATTATCTTTTACATAGTCTGCTGGTGTACAACATGGTAATGTCATGTAATGTCTGCAGGAGATTCTACGTCATCACTCCATTCTTTCTTTCTCATTCAACTTTTGTACTGCGCGCAGTTTTCTCTTCAAATTAACTTTCATGGTACCTGTCTCATTAGGTAAACAAGGAAGTAATGAAACTGAATTTGTGGCATCAGCAAGTATATTTACAGTATTTCCATTTACTTCAAACTGTTTCCCTCTTGGAGCTTGGATCAATTTTTGAAATGCTAATCTAGGAGCAAATAGTCTACATTCCAATTTGTTTAGATAGTTTAAGTGGAAACTTCATTCCGTTAACAGCTGCACATGGTGAAACTTTATTGTTTGTTAAGTGTTTTTCGCACAATTTACAAATCCATTCTATATCATCTATACTTGTTTTATTAAAGAGATAAATATTTGTCAAAACTGGGATTAGATCCTCTTAATTTGTCAGCAGAGTTAACACTGTGACTGTACCATAACTGATCACAAAAACTGCAAATGTACAGTGGACCCTTAGAAACAATATTATGAAATTTGGATTTTAAATCTTGAATACAAGAAGATTTACTGCTTGATTTGAATTGTCCCATGATAGATTTCTGGTTATCAGACATCTTCTATTTAGATTCAGCAGTCTGTTTTCATCTGTATGCTCTCTTAAAATCTGCCTCTTTCTACATAGCCTCAACACTGATTGATTCTGTATGTCTTCTTTCTGCTTAACCTCAGTACTCTAATTGATTCTGTATGCTCTCTTATAATCTGCTTCTCTCTGCTTAGCCTCAGTAGTTTGATTGACTCTGTATGCTGTTTTATAACTAGCTTCTTTCTGCTTAGCCTCTGTAGAGCGTTTTGCTCGATAAACTCTCATATACTAGCTCTTTTTCGATGAACTTGTGCAGCAGTCTGCTTTGATTGGTGATCTTTAGATTTAAATCTGAATGAGAGATTGCAGTTGCCGTTGTCAATGCCAGAATCTCTGCACATATGTAAGTTAATAGTACACTGCTGCTTACCACTCTTAGGTTTGTCAGCTGAGAAACTTCTAAAGTACCATGTTTTAGCTGAGAAATTCTTGGTACTAACTGTTTGGTTGACACAATGAAATTCACTGAGGTGCCCTATATAAATTGTTGTGTGCTGGTGTTGAGTATTCACTGCTTCTACAATGGTAAATGCGCAAAGTTATGTATCAGTCAACTCCAAAAGCTAACATCACCATAAAGTTTATGAGAAACAGCCCTAAAAAGCAGTCTCCCTCACCACCACAATCAAACGGGCTTAAACCATACTGATGTAATCTTGCTTCCAAAACTCTGATGGGTGATGTTGTGAACTGAGCACACTTCATAGGAGTACTCCCTGGATTCATTTCAACATCTCCAGATAATAATAACTTTCTAGTAGGTAAACAGTATCTGCTACTAAGAAGTGTGCCCTATAAGTACAGGTTCGGGATTTTCCTATTTTGTAAACAGACAATAAAAGGTGTCACTACCTTTCTAGGAGACACAGAGTATCGGCTAGTGTCACTACATTGAATTCTATAATCAATATAAGACATTAAATCACTACGTCTGAAAGTATGTTTCTCCATCCACTAGATTGTCAATGGCTTAAAGAACCACTTGCTAAAAAAGGAGTCACTCCTAATCATACAGTAATGAAGACATTGAAGTAATATTTCTTAACCTCTTCTGCAAACGTTTCCTCAACTGTTTTCTTTTTAATCGCTTGAAAAGTGAGCTCAGTGGTAACCTGGAAGGTTCACAGTCTCTCTGTGGTTTCTTTCCTGAATTTTGGATTTTGAATATTGGTCTAGGCTTACGACATAACAATACAATACAATACAATACAATACAATACAATACAATACAATACAATACTTTATTCAAGAGATAGAAAATCAAAGTTACAAAATATCTCTCGAAAGGGGATATCTAGAGGTCAACCCTATATAAAAGATTCCCCGAAATAAAAAATGAAAAGGTAAAATCTAGAAGCTAAGACGTTGTATACAGATAATTAAAACTGTTTACCATCTTATTAATCAATATTCATATAAATCCTGCTAAGAAATAAGGTCAACGATCCTGCGCGTACAACATCTTTAGGCAAATTATTCCACATATTAACGATCCTTACAAAGAAAGAGTATTTGTAGCAATTTAGGATGGCTACATACTTTTACGTAGAGCTTATAATCGTGAGTGGCTCTAGTTCGACTACATTTAGTAAGTTCGAAAAAGGAAGACTATCCATTCCCAGAACCATCTTGTAGCACTGGACCAGAGATAAGGCAGGGGCACCCGACGACAAGTTTCGGTAGATATCTGGTCGGTGGAGGGTAGTTCGCCTAAGGCTTTCGGCGTCGATTAAAGAGTGTACTCGGATTTTCGTAAGTAAAACGTGGCCTAAAAGATTCGTAATGTGGCAATCTTAACCCCTGTTGTTTTCGGAAAGGTCGTAATTGATGTTTTTGGCAGTAAAAAACGTCAGCTAGCTTTTTCGGAAAGAAAAAAGGTTCCCTAGAAAGTTCATTTCAGCTAGTATTTTCTCAAAGAAAGATTTTGTTCCCTAAATTTTTCGGGCAATTAACATTTCAGCTAGGGAATTCGAACAGATCAAAGTTTTCTAGCTAACCAAAACATCACTTTAAACAGACTTCAAACACCATAACGTACCTAAAAATGCCTTTCTACAACTTTTGGCTGGGTTGGCTCATTGGGTGCCCCTGATAAGGACTTTCTACGTTTCTCCAGAGTTTGCCAATTCAGTAAGCGGCAGCGGTCTTCATAGCTCATTATTTTCTCCGCGCTTTTGCTTTAACGCCAACCGTGATGCTCTTCTTTGGATTTTTCCAAGGATTCAATATACTTTTTTGGTAGGGGCTCCAGATGGGGGCAGCGAATTCCAGTATAGGTCTTACCAACGACTTAAAGAGGCAAGAAAACGCATACCGATTATTGTTACCGAGTGATCGCCTAATTATACGTAACACTTTTTTCGCCATGTTTACTATGTAGGAAACGTTTTTACCCCAAGATAGATCGTAGTTTATTGTGACCCCTAGGTCCTTGGCACTTTCGACAGATTTAAGTTGCGTACCTAGGGAATACTGTAACTTGGCTTAGATCTGTCTCAGCTGTGCGTTACACGAATAAATTCACGTTTTTTCACATTTTGGTGGATATTGTCCCCAAACAGTAAACCGACATGCATTCGGTTTCACAAACTGATATAAATCCACATTATCAGTAATCATCAAGGCAGAATTGCTCTCCTCACTTAAGATAGCTTTCAGAGGTGCGTCGTGCACGAAAGCACCCCGCATGACGTTTCCGTTTCGGTACAAATTTTCACAAAGCGGTTCATTTCTTATCTCATCACAAACATGTGACATAGGATCATGTATTCCGTGAACGGGCTCATTTATCCTCCAAAGAAGCACATTTATCCTCCGAAGAGCCTTATTCATCCTCCAAAGAGGCTCAGTTGTCCTCAGAAGAGGCGGCGTCGACAAAACCAGGATCGGATCGGATCGGATCACGGATCGGATCACGGATGGGAAAAAAGTAATAAACAAAAAGTATATTACAATGAACATTGGACGAATGCTGACATACTGTGACATATTGCGTGACATATTAGAGCTTAGGCCCTACTGAACATGATCTCCCGCCATGGAAAGTGATTTCCCGAAATATAGTCTCCTTCACGGCTGTCGCCATGGACGAAAGCAAGCGGAAAAGACGCATTATTTTATCATTCAGTTATAATTTCTTTTTTTAATATCATCTCACGTGTTTGTTTACTTTTTCTATATTTGATATTATTTTAGCAAGGGCAAAAGAAGAGACGAAAAACGAGGTGGGGAGTAACGTTTTTTATATGTGACGATTAAAGTGTAGTGTACGCGAGCGATTTATTTAGTTAAATCCACGTTGGCTTCTTCTATGAACTCGCTCAGCTCCTCTTAACCTAAATCGCAATTATTACACGCCAAACGACTTAAATTCCACGAGTATATGGAACTCAGTGATGAACAGTTGGAGATCGCACAATAATTTTGGCCGCCTAGTTGTGAAATCATCACGTATTTTTCGGGGTGTCTCGAAAACTCAGACCTCGAAAACTCAGACCTCAGACACCCGAAAAACTCAGACCCCTGGGTGTCTCGAAAACTCAGACCCCCGAAAAACTCAGACTCCTGGGTGTCTCGAAACCTCAGACCCCGAAAAACTCATACCCTGGGTGTCTCGAAAACTCAGAGCCCCGAAAAACTCAGACCCCTGGGTGTCTCGAAAATTCAGATCCCCAAAAAACTCAGACCCCTGGGTGTCTCGAAAACTCAGATCCCCGAAAAGTTAGCTGCAGATCTCGGTCACAGCTACTCTCCACCGGGCTTGCTTTCGTATGAACAATACATCTATGAACTCTTGAGGTGATTAAATTTAGCTTGAGTTTTGCTTTCATAGGATTAGTCTGTTCGCGAATAATATTTGCAGCATATTTGTGAAGCTATTCGCGAAAGAATCGTCGGGTGCGAGACAAGCGATCTTTTAATCACGGTGTAGGTCACACTCTTTTGGCAGTTTTGAAATGGATTAAATAAAATGTTAATTTTTGCGGGGTCGATTGTACGCGATTTAGGAACGGAGTCTCGCAGAGGCTTATTTATGGTTTTCAGAGTCGCGCTGCTTTTGTTGTTATGATATGAATAATTGAACTCTCGAAGATCAAGCGACAAACGAGGAAAATATAATAAGTTCCGAATTGACTAATCCTATAAAAGCAAACTCAAGATAAATCACTTCAAGGGTTCAATTGTGAAATATTTATATCAAGTCTATCAAAGCAAGCCCCGCGTAGAGCAGTACTCTACAACAGTGAAAAATTTCTCGATCAAATCCAATTTGTTTTCAACATTTTGTTGTCACCGGTGTTACCCAAAAAAATAACCTCTGGCACCCAGGGTAGACCAATTTCAGACTAACTGAACTCTCGAAGATCGAGCGACAAACGAGGAAAATATAATTAGTTCCGAACTGACTAATCCTATAAAAGCAAACTCAAGATAAATCAGTTCAAGCGGGTTTATTTGCAAAATATTTATATCAAGCCTATCAAAGCTTAATCCCCGTGAAGAGCAGTGCTGTCACTGGAAAATTTCCGCTCTGTCAAATCCAACTTGTTCCGGCTAAACACAGTGAATAATCGTAAGCTAGTTGCTGATCTCGGTGACAACAAAATTTGCGAACAAGTTGTAAAATTGACAAGATGGCAAAAGCTCGATTGTCTCGCACCCAACGATTCTTTCGCGAACAGACCAATCCTATGAAAGCAAAACTCAAGCTAAATTTAATCACCTCAAGAGTTCATAAATGTATTGTTCATACGAAAGCAAGCCCGGTGGAGAGTAGCTGTGACCGAGATCTGCACCTAGCTTTTCGAGGTCTGAGTTTTCGAAACACCCAGGGGTCTGAGTTTTTCGGGGGTCTGCGTTTTCGAGACACCGAGGGGTCTGAGTTTTTCGGGGGTCTGAGTTTTCGAGACACCCAGGGGTCTGAGTTTTTCGGGGTCGGAGGTCTGAGTTTTCGAGGTCTGAGTTTTCGAGACACCGTATTTTTTCGTATTGTAATATTATAATAATCTTAACAAACCCCTTGGCTCTTTTAATAATTATATAATATAACCACTGTGACCAAAAATATGCTCGTTGATAAATTATTTTATTTGGAAAGCGACAAGTATTTTTTTCAGCGCCGCGAATTCGCATGATCGCCGACCAGAACGGCGTCAGACGGGTCGAGCACGTGCGTTGCCATTACAGTCTGGAGGCTTTTGACTGGGATGTTTCAATGACGGTCGACCAGATGTTAGACTTTAAGACACATTTTTCGAAAAGTTAAGACTATAAATCGAATTCTATTCTACACACTGAGAAAACTCATTTTAAGAAAATGCCTAACCCTCCGGGTTTTCCCAAAAGCTCCGCTGGCGAATTCGCGCCGCTGAAAAAATACTTGTCGCTTTCCATATAAAATAATTTATCAACGAGCATATTTTGGGTCACAGTAGTTATAGTATATAATTATTAAAAGAGCGAAAAATGCGTGATGATTTCACAACTAGACGGCCAAAATTATTGTGCGATCTTTAACTGTTCATCACTGAGTTCCATATACTCGTGGAATTTAAGTCGTTTGGCGTGTAATAATTGCGATTTAGGTTAAGAGGAGCTGAGCGAGTTCATAGAAGAAGCCAACGTGGATTTAACTAAATAAATCGCACGCGTACACTACACTTTAATCGTCACATCTAAAAAACGTTACTCCCCACCTCGTTTTTCGTCTCTTCTCTTGCCCTTGCTAAAATAATATCACATATAGAAAAACTAAATAAACACGTGAGATGATATTAAAAAAAGAAATTATAACTGAATGATAAAATAATGCGTCTTTTCCGCTTGCTTTCGTCCATGGCGACAGCCGTGAAGGAGAATCACTTTCCATGGCGGAAAAACACTTTCAGTAGGGCCTAAGCTCTAATATGTCACGCAATATGTCACAGTATGTCAGCATTTCTCCAATGTTCATTGTAATATACGTTTTGTTTTTTACTTTTCCCCATCCTGTATCCGATATGTGATCCGATCCCATCCGATCCTTGATCCGATCCGATTCCTGATCCGATCCGATCCGATCCTGGTTTTGCCGACGCCGTCGGAAGAGGCTTATTTAACAATATTTCGTTCGCCAATTTCGCTTGTTCCACTCAGACGACTTAACCTTGCGGCAAAATAAACCACGCTGCCTTTAATTCGGCTGAGATTCGTGTTCTGAATGCTATGATAAGTGGAGGTAATTCTGCCCAAAAGCATTGTAAATTTTACCCACTAAATAGGAAGAACAGATGATCCACAATTCGCACACTGAAGAAAAATATCGATAGTCCCTAGGCATTCCCTCTTTCTCCGCTTGTCCGCGCGAAGTCTGGGAAGAAGTGGGCAGGCGATTGCCAAAATACCCCTGATTTTAGCGCAAAAATTACTAGTTTCCACGCCGTATCTTGTGAAATCTTACCGCCGATGCGACAAATCCGTACAATGGAAGTGTCCAAAACGACGGTAAGTTCTAACTTTGTGGAATAACCTTTTTAGTCCGTTATTTTGCGTTGCTTTTCCGTTCAAAGTTCTGTCGTGTTCATATGAAAGTTTCATGTACTTCGCCGCACATTTTTTATCGTGAGCATAATTTTTGTAGATTCAGACGAGTGCAATGTGGACATCCATCCTTTATGCAAAACTTCAAAGGTATATTATGTCATTATTGTAACGTACAATCTCGTACATATTCCAGTGTTGTTTATGGTGGATCTGGTAGTATTTGCTAGGCGTTCTCGGCGAGTCTCTCTCGGTGACGTTACCGCTGACAGTTGGGATTGACCTTAGGTTTGACCGAGCCGAGAATGCCTGGGGACTAGGCTGGGAGAGCATATGGTAATCTTGTTTGCAATAGGCTGAAGGCAGATCGCGTGACATGCTGCTTACCAACGAAAACGTAAGGCCAAAATATGGACTTGGGGCCTGGATTCGACTAGATTAGCGCGGATGATGCAATCCTTTTCTCGGATTGGTCTCCTTGTTCCCAAGGGACATCACGTGATGTATTACGGACGGGCGGACAAATTCGATGGCTATAACTATAGTGTGAGCTACCACAAGAAGCCAACACAAAGACCCCGTCGGCATTCTGAAAACAGATCATAAAGGATGTAAAACGTTTTCTATGCGGGAGCACAGTTTCATTTCGCCCGGTTCATTGTATCATGAAACGTTTTCTTACACGGTGAAGTAGCTGCTTGGACAGTATCTGGAAACAAATTTGAAATACTGTTGCGAAAAACACAAAAAGATTTGATGCAGTCTGTAACGTATAACAAGGACTAGATGAATTTAAAAACAGCCCGTGCTCGATGGAGTATACTTTAGTCAATCGTCACTGTAGCAATTAGCAAAATGATTTCAACCAACGTTCTAACTTCGCCTAGAAACATGCAGCAACCAGCTGCTGTTACAGCCCCGAACTCAGGCCGAAAATGGATCTTTGTCAGGAGTGTAGTGAGGATGAATGCTGTCCTCATTCCTTTGTACAGTGGTTGAGAAATAGAGAGATAAATTTGAAGAACTGAAATTGTGTGTGCTGGGCACTCAGCCAAAAATGGATCTTTGTCAGGAATGGAGTCACGAATCCTCATTCCTCTTTACAGTGCTTTAGAAATAGAGATAAAAAATGTTCAGGACTGAGGAGTGTATCAGTAAGGCATAATCCTTAACAAAATATCCAAACCGTAATCAAGATATCCGATTGGACATTTTCATTTTAAACTTGTAAAAACAGTCAGAACAACACCCTACTAAGTTTCATTTCATTTCATTGTTTTCTCCATTCAGATTATATTAAGAGGTACTTTAATAATAAATACAAGTTAAAAAAAATGGAGTGGAGAGGGGCGCGATATAGTAAGAACTAATTAGTGCCCTAAATGTACATGGCTAGGTTAAATTTTCATTAAAAAGCGATTTTTATTTGATAATATGTCGCCTTAAACTTTCACCACTTCTGGTGAACTATAGCCGTTTGTTTTGGGTTGAACAGTCAGCTACGGTAGTCAGGAAACTGACAACAGCTCCCCAAAGATGCCTCCGTTTTACTGTAAAAATTACACCATAAATTTTCTCTGAATTAGAAATTATCCGACCAGAAAGGAAAAACTGATAATGGGATAACGGAATGGATCGGAATCCCCGTGATAGGCACACCGAAAGGAAACCACATATGTGAGATCACACCTTTATACTGGACTTATTTCTTTCATTTTTGATTCCTACGTAGGACCGTTAAATTAACGCTATGATGAGGCGGTTTAACGGTCAATTTGCATGGTTCATTATTTTGAGATTGTTTCAACCGAACCCTCAACCCCGCTATCATTCTACTATATATTGTGCAACTTTAAGGACAAGTTGGAAGCTACCGAGTTTCCTTAGAAAAGCCGATTACGTGGAAAAGGAAAGTCTTTTGGAGATATCGCCTCAATTGTAGCAAAAAGGACAAGGTTTGCCGCATGCGCTCGCAGCAGACATTTTATTTTTTTTATTTTTTTTTTATTTTTTTTTAATAATCTTTATTGATATTAAATATTGTAGAGCACAAATACAGATACAATTACAGAACCGATAAAATTGGGCACACTTACAGTTAGAGTATTAATTACATTACAAATACAGAAATAATAAAAACAATAAGAATACAAGACGGCAAAAAATAAGATTATAACCGTATGCTGTAAGAAATTTCGAGAGTAATTACAAAAACATTATTGAAATAAATGAATTAACTTTTCCCATTTCTTTAAGTGCTGCAAAAGTTTGTTGTTCTCCCTTGCAATATGGTGCTCAATATTATATATACGCTTAGTCCTGGCGATAAAAGCTGAAAGGTTAGGTAATCCAATTTTTTGACATCTACTAGAGTAGAGATAAAATTTACCCAATAGTAGCATATGATTGATTAGAATGAAATCATCAGTATTATCAAATTTTCCAAAAATCAAATCTGTCTCTTTTAATGTATTTATTTGGATTCCATTGCCCCTTAACCAAGACAAAACGTGTTTCCAAAAATCAGAAGCTACCTTGCACGAGAAAAATAAATGCTCAATAGATTCTATATCTTCTTGGCAAAAGGTACAGCATGGAGAGTCAATTAAGCCGAACCGAAATAGCTTTTCATTGGTGTAAACAATACAGTTTAGTATTTTATATTGAAATTCTCTAAGTTTGGATTCTAATGTGACGTTAAAGGCTAAGGAATAAACCTTTTCCCAATCAACAGCTGTATCTGAATACTTATCTTGTAACTTCTGCTTAGCGGTAGGCGGGATCTGTTTTTCTCAATGAAGAGTTGATAAATCTGTTTTGAGGAGACATCAGAAATTGCAGTAAAGTTACCGTTGTCTGTTTTGATTGTCGGAGTGCTCGGAATGGGAGCACTTAATAATGATACATTAGTGGAAGTTTTAGCAAGAGTACGCCATTCAGCCGGGATTGAGTTAATTACACTCATAAGAAAAAATCTTTGCTCTGGGGAAATTAAAGGTGTTAGAAAATCTAGTGAGAAAGAACTGCCTACAGAAATTAGATCACCTATTCTCAAAAAACCAAGGTCAATTAAATCCTTTCTGTACACAGACCTTTTTTCTACACAAAGAAATTTACTGTTCCAAATTATCTCATTTAGGACCTCTTGTGACGAACCCGGCTTTTTCCCATTTAGATCCGACCACGCATCAAGACATTCCTTATAGTATGCAGGCAACTGGATCTTTAACTTAGAGACATCGAAATTACAATGCAAGACAAAACATCCGCCAATAGGTGATAGCAGTTTGTTGAAGATCGTTTTCCAGGGACTTGGGTAATCCTCTAGAAATTTTTTCAGTAAGGTTACTCGCTTTGCTTTAATCATGGAATCAATATCTAGCATTTTCAATCCTCCTTTCTTTTGATCTGATATCAAGGCCTGGCGTTTAACTTTATCCTTCCCGTTCCAGATAAATCCATACAGAATCGAGTTCACTTCCTTGACTAAATCATTAGATATCGCTATTACAGAGGCCCTATACATAAGTTTGGGGATAGCAAAGGTCTTGACAATTTGGATTCTTCCTATTAAAGACAGGTTTCTCCATTTCCACATGTTTATTGATTTCTTTATAGCCTTCAATGTTTGGGTAAAATTCAAATCATGTCTTTGCTTTAAGTCGTAACCAAAATACACTCCGAGGATTTTGATGGCTTCACAAACCTTGTGCTTTACAAAAGCTAAATCCTGTGTAGTGTTGTTACCAAGGGCTAGCATTTCTGTTTTCTCATGATTAACCTTCAAACCAGAGAAGTCACCGAAACACTCAAGTACCTGAAATAGTGTTGTATACGAATCTCCGTCTCTTAGAAAACACGTCATATCGTCCGCAAATAAGGACAACTTGACTGTTTCTTCCCCAATTCGAAAACCATGGATTTTGCTATCACTTCTTATCCGTTCCGCCAAGATCTCAAGGGCAATAATAAACAGATATGGAGAGAGTGGATCTCCTTGCCGGGCCCCTCTACTCAAGGAAAATGGTGCAGTGGTGAAACCATTATTCATTACGCAACTAGATACATTATTATAAAGAACTCGGATCCAGTGAATGAAAGAAGGGCCAAAATTGAATTTATGCAGTGTTCTGATTAAGAAATTAAAATTTAGTGTATCGAAGGCTTTCTCAAAGTCTATTGCTATCAAGAGACCAGACAAATTATTCCGTTTTGTATAGTCAACCATATCATCAATTGTTCTAATTGCGTCAAAAATAGACCTGCCTTTGACAAAAGCATTCTGATTAGCATGGATTATAGAAGGTAAAACTTTTTCTAAACGTTTTGCTAATACTTTAGAGATTATTTTTGTATCCACATTAATTAGAGATATCGGTCGCCAGTTCTTGATCATTCTTTTGTCCTTTCCTTTCTTTTCAATTAGCGTTATAATTGCTTGTTTTTGCGAATTTGAAAGTTCGCCAAATTCATAAGAATAATCAATACTGTCTACAATGTACTTTCCAAACAGTGACCAAAAGGCCAGATAAAACTCAGCCGTCAATCCATCGTTCCCAGGTGTCTTGTTTTTTTGGAAAGACTGTAGAGCCGAGAAGCATTCGTTATATGTTATTCGTCCTTCACAAGCTGAACGTAGCTCTTCAGATAGGCTGGGAACCTCTATATCAAAGAAGGTTGACTCGGATGTGTGACAGCTGTGGTCTTTATAGAGATTTGAATAAAATAATTCCAACTCAGACAATATGGTCTTTGGGTTTGTCGTTAACTTTCCATCATCAAGAAAGATTTTCCTTACACTACTTCGTTTCTTATTTGACTTTTCTAAGTTCAAAAAATATTTGTTATTTTTTTCACCTTTTTCATACCAGGTAGCTCGGGAGCGCATAATAGCACCTTGAGTGACATAATCGTAAAATTCTTCATACTCAGCCTTTGCACATTCTAACTCCTCCATATTTTGCTTTGTCGGATTGATGTCACATTTTTTGGTATACTCACGTAATTTTTCTTCTAGCTTACTTTCTTTCTCTCTTCTACTTCTGGCTCTTGTTTTACTATAATTGATGGTAATTTGTCGTATTTTATACTTCAATAAATCCCACAAGACACGTTTGTCAACAACATCTTTGAAGTCTTCCAGCCAACCTTTCAAATTCTCGTCAAGCAGATCACAATAATCTTGGTCATTTACAAGACTGGAATTAAATTTCCAGAAACTTGGTCCCCATATACCGTCCTCTACACCGCTAAAAGACAAAGTTATCGCAGAGTGATCTGATTTAATTGATGGGATTATATCTACCTGGTCCACATCCTCTTGAAGAGAATCACTAATCAACCAAAAATCTAGTCTTCTTTGAATAATCGGAGTTTTTTGACGCCACGTAAAACGTGCTGTCATAGGGTTTCTGACGCGCCAGATATCAAGCAAATCTTGTTCCAAACAAATGTCTTCTAACACCTTTACTGAATCCTTAACTTTCTTTATGCCACCACTACCATCAAGATCCTGATCGAATACAACATTGAAATCGCCTCCTAAAACAACAGAATATTCAGAAACCATGAAAGCGTTTAACTCATCCGAGATTGATTTAAAAAACTCGCATTGCTCAGCACACTTATTTGGCGCATAGATGTTCAGTAGTAAAAAAGCGGAATCCTGTATTGTTGCCTCTAGGAGTATATAACGGCCTTGTGCGTCCACTTTAACTGATTTCAAATTAAAGTCCAGATTATCCCTTACCAGAACAAGCACGCCCTTGCTATGAGAACTTCCGTGTGAAAAAAATATGTCTCCTTTCCACTTTTTTTTCCACATCATTTCCACCTCTTTTGTGCTATATGTTTCTTGGAGAAAGCAAATATCTGCCCTAGATTTGCGTAGCCAATTGAACACGCTTTTCCTTTTTTCAAAGGAACGAATCCCTCGAACATTAAGGGATAACAGCTTGAAATCAATATTATTAAGCCCCATATTGCGAGAGAGGACGTGTCAAGCGACTACAATAGGAAAAAGTAATTGGATAAACAAAACAAGATCCCAAAAAACAGCAGACATGGAATTTTAGTTGGATTCTGACAAAAAAATTAACCACATATTTTGTCGCGTTTCAACAAGGAGGAACGGGAAGTTGTGCTGCAAAATTCCATCCACATCGCGACATGACAACGTTAAGATTTTTCCTTTCTTTGGCTCAATTCTATAGCAACCAAGAGTAAATTCGAAACTGAACTTCTGCCGTTTAACGAACACGACAGCAAAACTTGTCCAATTTGTCCAGTTGCAGCGTATTTCAAAGTATTTTAATGTTCGCTTTTGATTGCCAAATTAAACAAGATCTTCTCTGGGGAACTCCCTTTACACTGCGTGTCCTGCTAAAACGTCGGTGATTGGTGTATATTTTCGTAGCAACTACTTAATAATAGTTGTAGCTTAGAAATTTATATTTTTTATTTGAAATTAAGTTCTCCCTCAGTTAACAAAGAATAAATTAGCTCAAATTTTGCCGATGAAGTCGCCCCTCTGCCTGATAATTAGCCAATAAGCACGCAACAAAGTTGACAGCCTTTTTCTCTTTATTATGGGTAAACCGCCACACGATAAGAAGGCTCTAGCGTTCGTGATACGTGAGTTTGTGATAGAGCACTATCGCAACATTTATTTTTGAGTTGTAATTTATATAGTTTTACTTCATCCTCTGTTGGGTACGTTTATTTAACTCCATATAAAAAGCTTAATAAGTTTTTGCTTTCACAAACTGCTTTGAATATCAGTCGATTTATTTGCATTTAACCCCTCCTGCGCAGCCGTTATGTGGGTGGAGCGTCTCCTGACGTCTCAGATATCAGCCGTGTGTAGTAGAACATATTTGCTTCTTCAAATTCAAATACAAAAGCAAGCATATATCCGTCCGAGACATTCTCCACCTCTGTTGTAGCCTGTCCTCATCATAGAAGTTGAAACAGCTGTTGATCCAGTTCACCCTTTTCGTTAGCAACTTTATTATGAATTCAGGGTATTTTCTAAATTCATTTTTGCTCCAGATCACCTTTCCGTTTAGACAAGCGTTTTTAGTTTTGTCATCACATTTCTTGAAACTGCTCACGCTTTATAAGTTAAGGCGCACTTTCCAAAACAAGTACAAAAGCATGAAGCCTTCAACTCAATTACCTGCCTTGTGCGCAGTTTTCCTTGTTTATATGATCACATAAGGTTTTCCTGTCATTCTAGTAATTTTCTCCTTATCGGTTGCGTACGTGCTGAAACTGGCAAACAGCTGAAGACGCGGCCATAACGGATGTAAAACGTTTCCCCAGTTAGGTAGAATTTAAATAATGAATTAGAGTATACAGTTAAATTAAGCCTGCTTGATTCCACATTCAAACTATTTTTATACTTCATACACTTTGAGAACACTTTGAAGCAGTGCTGTCAACGTTCTACACGTACACAAAAATTGAAATAAAATTTGCTTTGAACGTCAGGCAATATGGTGACTTCTTAGCATGAAGAAAAAATAGAACACAAGTCTGAATCGTTCGTACCCGAGTGTCCTTTCAGAAGCAGTAATTATTAACATTTATTTCTCCTTTTTTTTATTTTTTTACTGTCATTCAGTTTTAAAACAGTACAGTGGTAGTTCAAGATGTTAAGAAAAGGAAAATTTGGAATTCTTTTCTTTAAGCTATTGCGTGTCTTGTTGCGACTGTTGATCGAGAAAGGAGCATCTGTCTTTCCTCTCGACACCGGCTCTTTCATAATGCACCATCTTATAATTGGTAAATTTTACATACGAAACAGTTCGTAATAGTTAGCAGTTATCTTCAATTTGTCGTTAAATGTCCTCCACGCAAGCGAACAATATTTCAACGAAACAATTTCTGACCGATGACGTCATCTATCGGCCCATTTTTCATAAATTAACTTGCATCAAACTCGACTGACTTATAAATGTGAAGACTGCTGTTCCTTCCTTGATGTTGGCAAAATCGCCGACCGATAAGCGGGCATATCCGTCTGCAATGTGTGGTCAAGCGATGAAATTTTCTTGCGCCATCTACCGTCGAGTTGCATTTCTAACAGTGATACTTCGTTCAGTGTTAGGTGGGTCTTAAATGTATTCTTGGCGTGTTCATCGTAAAGCCTTTTCTCAAAACACGCCTTACTTTAGTATCGGTCGATTTCATTTGTGACTAGATTTTTAACAGACGTTTGCTACTTTAAATTTGCACGCAAACGCAAGCATTACCACCACATTCCACATTTTTGTTTTCACTTCCCTTGAACACGGAAGTAGTAACAGCCGTTGATTCAACTTTAGTGTATTTGTTAGCAATTTTATCTTGCAGTCCTTGGTTAGCAGCTTTCCTAAACTTTCTAGTGTATTCCACAGCTGTAGTTTACTCTGATGCTATAGTTTTACGTTCTTGCCGAAAGTGGAATACTTGAGCTCACAGATCACTGGTTTTAAAATAGATTTCTCCTGCCTTTGTTCAAGACGGTTGTCGCATCCGTGTTGAAATATTACAACTAAAAAAATATGGTCTATAATGTTGAATTGGACTTTTAAGTCACAATAAAATTTTTATATTAATTACGTTCCATGGCCTCTTCAAAAATATCCTATGTAAACAAATTGTAAGTTTTTCTGCAAAATTGCGGTAGGGCTTTTTTACAACATTTTCTGAAATACATCCGCGCGAAAGCATAACCAACCTTTCACAGTTCAGTCATCGCTCCGTTTTGTTTTTAGACTCCAAGCTTTCACAGTTTGGGGTTGGACAACGGTAGTTACAGAGCTTTTTGTTGTCACACGCAAACATTCCTCGTATACATAGATAACTTGAAGTCGTTTACTTGTTTTAAGCGAACACATAGCTACTGGAACATTTCAGTACTTTTGAGTACTTTCAGTTCTTCAAAACCGTTTTCTTACACTGGGAAGCAGCTTCGTGCGCACTCCATGCCAACGAATTCGAAATATTGTTGCGAGAAGAAAAAAGAGTTTGATGCAGTTGCAGAACAGTTAATGACAAGATTACAAAATTTAAACTTTTTGTGCTCGCCGGAGCATGCTTTTATTCAATTGTCACTCTTCTTTACTAGAAAAAGAGACAGAGATAAAAAGTGTTCAGGACTGAATAGTGTATCGGTAGGACATCACGCTTAAGAAAATGATTTCAACCAAAGTTTTCACGTTGCGGAGAAAGACGGAGCAACCAGCTGCTGTTACAGAGCCAAACACGCTCGGGCCAAAAAAGATTCTTTGTCAGGAATGGAGTTAAGAATCCTCATTCCTCTAAACAATGTTTTAGAAATAGTGATATAAAAATATTCAGGGCTGAATATTGTATCGGTAAGGAATCATTCTTAAAAAAAGAAACGCCCCAACCTAAATTCAAGAGATCTGAACGGACATTTTCAGTCATTTTAAACAGTCAGAACAACACCGTTCTAAATTTGCATACCGTGGGGTTAAATTTTCATTGAAACGCGACTTTAATTTTATAAAATGTCACTTAAAACTTTCACCAGTACTGATGAACTATATGCGTTTGTATTTGGATGGACAGTCAGAAGGATTTTCAGAGTTTAAGAACGCTTAATAAAAAGTTTTCTCCTCTTCAATAACTAGCACATAAATTTTCTCTGAAAGGAAAAAATGATAAACGGACTAAAGTTTCTTGCTTAAATGTGCTCCACGGGTGTCCGCTTTTCATATAACTGCCATTTAGCCTGTTGAGCATTTTATGATATTCTAAACTTGACAAAGCTGGCAAAGAGGTGGAAATTCATCATTTCAACTCTAATCATGCAGTGTTTACCCACAAATGGGTATCAAAACAGATCTCGCTGGAGCGTTTTGCGCAAAGAAAACGAAATATTGTTGATGGAAGTCATAACATTCAGGGTACAAATGGCTCTTTTTTTTATACATCCACATAAAATATTGGAGATTTCGGAGAGCAAATATAGAATACTGGGCGTCGGATTGTTCTTCATTGCATAGCAATAAGCTGCCCGGTATTTTATTGTTTATCCACCCTTAGATGATAAATCGTGTGGAACTTGATTTTGCTGGTAATAGTTCTGGAATTAGTATACTTTTCGATCACTAGGTTTTCGTAATGTTTCGGAAAACCAGAAGTGCCGTTGTATTCGTCCATTTGTGTACCACGAAAATTTGGTTTATCAACGGAGTTGATAATGTAAATTGACCACCGTACAGGGATTCGATTAGCTGACGTTTCGAGCATTAGCCCTTCGTCGGAGCGAATCGAGGAATTGTGGGTTGTGTATGGTTTAAATACAGAAAATGGAGCTACGCTATTGGTGGTAACATAGTAACTTGAAAAACAGGAATAAATTAATTGAATGAAAAGCGCTCGTTGATACCGTGGGGATTAAGAGTGCCGATTTGAAAGGTAAATCTTTGCTCGAGATTTTTACGGCTTTCCGTGGTACCTTAATGTAGGGAAATGCCGGAGATCGACATGTGTTGTTTAGAATGGCTAGGGAGATTAAAATGCCCAGCGACTGGTTTGGATGCATCTTTGTCATCTTTCTCAACATCACGAAGATGTTCCCGGAATTGTTCACAGTTGTTGATCCAGTTCACCCTTTTCGTTAGCAACTTTATTATGAATTCAGGGTATTTTCTAAATTCATTTTTGCTCCAGATCACCTTTCCGTTTAGACAAGCGTTTTTAGTTTTGTCATCACATTTCTTGAAACTGCTCACGCTTTATAAGTTAAGGCGCACTTTCCAAAACAAGTACAAAAGCATGAAGCCTTCAACTCAATTACCTGCCTTGTGCGCAGTTTTCCTTGTTTATATGATCACATAAGGTTTTCCTGTCATTCTAGTAATTTTCTCCTTATCGGTTGCGTACGTGCTGAAACTGGCAAACAGCTGAAGACGCGGCCATAACGGATGTAAAACGTTTCCCCAGTTAGGTAGAATTTAAATAATGAATTAGAGTATACAGTTAAATTAAGCCTGCTTGATTCCACATTCAAACTATTTTTATACTTCATACACTTTGAGAACACTTTGAAGCAGTGCTGTCAACGTTCTACACGTACACAAAAATTGAAATAAAATTTGCTTTGAACGTCAGGCAATATGGTGACTTCTTAGCATGAAGAAAAAATAGAACACAAGTCTGAATCGTTCGTACCCGAGTGTCCTTTCAGAAGCAGTAATTATTAACATTTATTTCTCCTTTTTTTTATTTTTTTACTGTCATTCAGTTTTAAAACAGTACAGTGGTAGTTCAAGATGTTAAGAAAAGGAAAATTTGGAATTCTTTTCTTTAAGCTATTGCGTGTCTTGTTGCGACTGTTGATCGAGAAAGGAGCATCTGTCTTTCCTCTCGACACCGGCTCTTTCATAATGCACCATCTTATAATTGGTAAATTTTACATACGAAACAGTTCGTAATAGTTAGCAGTTATCTTCAATTTGTCGTTAAATGTCCTCCACGCAAGCGAACAATATTTCAACGAAACAATTTCTGACCGATGACGTCATCTATCGGCCCATTTTTCATAAATTAACTTGCATCAAACTCGACTGACTTATAAATGTGAAGACTGCTGTTCCTTCCTTGATGTTGGCAAAATCGCCGACCGATAAGCGGGCATATCCGTCTGCAATGTGTGGTCAAGCGATGAAATTTTCTTGCGCCATCTACCGTCGAGTAACATTTCTAACAGTGATACTTCGTTCAGTGTTAGGTGGGTCTTAAATGTATTCTTGGCGTGTTCATCGTAAAGCCTTTTCTCAAGACACGCCTCACTTTAGTATCAGTCGACTTCATTTGTGACTAGATTTTTAACAGACGTTTGCTACTTTAAATTTGCACGCAAACGCAAGCATTACCACCACATTCCACATTTTTGTTTTCACTTCCCTTGAAAACGGAAGTAGTAACAGCCGTTGATTCAACTTTAGTGTATTTGTTAGCAATTTTATCTTGCAGTCCTTGGTTAGCAGCTTTCCTAAACTTTCTAGTGTATTCCACAGCTGCAGTTTATTCTGATGCTATAGTTTTACGTTCTTGCCGAAAGTGGAATACTTGAGCTCACAGATCATTGGTTTTAAAATAGATTTCTCCTGCCTTTGTTCAAGACGGTTGTCAAATCTCCTCGCGTACAAGATGATGTAAAGTTTTCCTAACATAGCGGGTTTTTTTTCAGTCGCATCCGTGTTGAAATATTACAACTAAAAAAATATGCTCTATAATGTTGAATTGGACTATGAAGTCACAATAGAATTTTTATATTAACTACGTTCCATGGCCTCTTCAAAAATATCCTATGCAAACAAATTGTAAGTTTTTCTGCAAAATTGGGGTAGGGCTTTTTTACAACATTTTCTGAAATACAACCGCGCGAAAGCGTAACCAACCTTTCACAGTTCAGTCATCGCTCCGTTTTGTTTTTAGACTCCAAGCTTTCACAGTTTGGGGTTGGACAACGATAGTTACAGAGCTTTTTGTTGTCACACGCAAACATTCCTCGTATACATAGATAACTTGAAGTCGTTTACTTGTTTTAAGCGAACACATAGCTACTGGAACATTTCAGTACTTTTGAGTACTTTCAGTTCTTCAAAACCGTTTTCTTACACTGGGAAGCAGCTTCGTGCCCACTCCATGCCAACGAATTCGAAATATTGTTGCGAGAAGAAAAAAGAGTTTGATGCAGTTGCAGAACAGTTAATGACAAAATTACAAAATTTAAACTTTTTGTGCTCGCCGGAGCATGCTTTTATTCACTTGTCACTCTTCTTTACTAGAAAAAGAGACAGAGATAAAAAGTGTTCAGGACTGAATAGTGTATCGGTAAGACATCACGCTTAAGAAAATGATTTCAACCAAAGTTTTCACGTTGCGGAGAAAGACGGAGCAACCAGCTGCTGTTACAGAGCCAAACACGCTCGGGCCAAAAAAAGATTCTTTGTCAGGAATTGAGTTAAGAATCCTCATTCCTCTTAACAATGTTTTAGAAATAGTGATATAAAAATATTCAGGGCTGAATATTGTATCGGTAAGGAATCATTCTTAAAAAAAGAAACGCCCCAACCTAAATTCAAGAGATCTGAACGGACATTTTCAGTCATTTTAAACAGTCAGAACAACACCGTTCTAAATTTGCATACCGTGGGGTTAAATTTTCATTGAAACGCGACTTTAATTTGATAAAATGTCACTTTAAACTTTCACCAGTACTGATGAACTATATGCGTTTATATTTGACACACATGTAAAGTGAGGGTTCTGGTGCACACCCACTTAATATCCACTTCTTTTTTTTTTTTAATTTTAAATCGATACGTTCGTAACTCCTCCCGCCGCTCGTCGTTAAGAACATATCGATTTAAGACTTAAAATGAGGAAATAAGTGGATATTGAGTGGGTGTTCGACCAGAACCCTTAGTTTACATGTGTGTGTGTATTTAGCAACTGAAACCAGTCCAACAATGAAATTTGCAACACCCCGCACCCCATTTGAAGAAAAGTGCACACATATATATACAAAGGATGGCAGCAGCACAAGTGGGGGAAGAGGTGCTCGTCGAGTATCACGGAGAAGCCGCGCCAGCGGGGGGAAACGCCGGCCCGCCCGCCCTAGCCGATTTAATACTTCCACCAGAGATCACAAACAACCACTTGCTTTGTGAACCCATCCTAAAAAATGTAATAAAAAACAAGATCAAAGAACGGGAAGAAATGGGTTGGGATGAGGTTAATGAAGTTATCCGTGAAGCCCCCATATGTGTCAGAAAAAAAAAAAACGAATTACAAGAATATTAGTTTCAAGTAAATATACACCTTGTCACTTTAATGGGCTTTGTGACTGATGCCCCAAAGAAGGAGACAAAAAACATTATACCGAACCACCTTGCTTTTGTCCCGAAGACTATAAAGAAAACTTCTTGAAATTTTGGTGAGCTGGAGTTCTTCTAGTACACGCTTGAACTCGTGGCGGACTTCTTCCTCGATTGTACTGCGGGGCACCACTAACCAATACATTGCTAGCATCAGTGTGGCAAGCATGGTATATTTCTACTTGCCATATTTCTTCAATTTCTTAGGCGGCGCGCGCCTTTCATCTTGTTTTGTTGAATGCGTATAATCCAGTTGCTTGTTGCCACGATGTGAAGTTTGTTCAACTGGCACAGGCCCCAGGTTTCTCTTTTTCTTTGTCCTTTTGTTTCTAGGCGGCTTCCCTTTCGAGTGTGGCGGGGCCATTATGTTTGTATTTCTTTTCTTCAAAAAGTGTGCATGCAACCGCACCGGTTTTTTCAATTTACATTTTTCATGAAACTTAGATAAAATCTCACTTTTTCACTCACAAATTCTAGTTCAAATCTGCGCTCGCTGCGAGTTTTTTTCTGAACTCCTCGCAAACCTCTTTCCTTATTTTTTTAAGATCAGGCGGCGTGGGAGCAGGTTGTTTTTTTGCGAATTTTGTACGCAAGGCGTCTTTCATTTGGGCATAACGTTTATTTCATGTGTCGCATGCTTGAACTCAATGTCCGTAACCCGATTATCATCGAGTGCTTTGGAAACAAAAGCATTTATTTTGTCATGTTTCGCAACAGCCAGAGCACTCAGCCTGCTATGTTTGTTAACTTTCGCTGCAAGTTTTTTATTTACACTGGTCAAAACGGTTGAAACCACACCGCAAACACCTCCCACAATACCGAGAGGAACACTGACCACGACTCCAACGCCCGTCAGTGCAGAGGCTACAGCCCCGGAAGACAAGGCTGCTGTTGCAACTCCAAGACCAGCAACAGCATAGCTGCACGCTCTTTGAGCCTTTTTGTATTTTTTTCAGCACAACTCTGTAGTGCTCCGCCTCATCAGAAATCTGTTTTTCAATTTTGCTGAGCTCAGTAAGCCGGAAAGTTTCAGCATTGGGAAGAACGGGATAAAGCGGTGTGTACTGCTGTTCTGCAACACTTTCGGGTGGAGCAGATGCCTCAGGGAAATATGGTATCACATCCTCATTAAGCATGATATAATTAATCAAATTTTTTTCTGTAAATTATCATCAACTCAAAGTAAAGCTTTTGTCCACGAAAATCAAACAGTTCTCCATTTTCGTTTTTGACCGAAAGCGTCACACTGTTCACATGTTCACTTGTCGAAGCTGCGCGAAAGAATTGCTGCTCGGTAGAACGATAGTTTATTGTTTCAAAATCCTTCCCCGCAATGTCAAACTTGGCAAGAATGTGTTTTTTACCCCATTCAATAAATTTTGGTCTCGGTCGACCAAATCGCAGTAAACAAAGTATACATTTGGTGCGTTTAAATTTGTAATGTATTGAGATGTTTCAATTGCTCTTGAGATACCAAGAAGATCGGCCAAATTTTTGGAAAACCCAATCCTTTTTAGTTCAGGATTGTTTAATCTAATAATCCCAATGGGGCTGTTCAATTCTGCATTAATTTTTGTGTCATTTTCCATGATTTTAAAAACATTATTGAGTGCTTTTACTAAATTATTTGTGGTGTAATTCCCCGGAGGAATAACCCTTCTGTTAATAACAAAATCTTGGGAATTTTTCAAATTAATTACCCCAGTTTCTTTTACATTTAACCAGGAATTTGGAAGCGAACAGGAAATAAGCTGGACATAATCAGCTTTCGGAACCGGCTCGTCGAAATAGACGGTGCAGGGGTTGTCAGTTGTGGAAATGGTAATCACAACCATTGTATTTCAAAGAAATATAAACATCTAATTGAAAATGTTGCCATAGTTTATAAGTGATGGCAAATTTTTTGCAGTGGATGAAAACGCCGGAGGCACGGCAAATTTCAAAAAATGCAAAAGACAAGGCATGGGACAAGTTTTTGTTGAAATACCCCAATGCCGACAAGAACAAATTCATCGCGGAAACCAACTTTGCCGA
This sequence comes from Pachyseris speciosa, assembly GCA_016490735.1. NCBI lineage: Eukaryota > Metazoa > Cnidaria > Anthozoa > Scleractinia > Pachyseridae > Pachyseris > Pachyseris speciosa. The sequence continues at coordinate 592,478 of JAEMWC010000442.1, forward strand.
AGACCACAAGGCAACAGCTGAAAATATGTACAAAGCGGGCCCCGATTATCTGAAAAGCGTTTTCGGTTCAGAGAGCAAATATTGGCCTCAGGCAATGAAACAAGCTCTGGGATTAAATGCTGCTGGCCATTGGGCAGGGTTTCCATCACAGCTTTCCGACTTTCCAACCACAGACAATCCCAGCAGTCGATTTCACAGAAAAAATTCAATCGCAAATTGGCGAAAAGCTGAATGGTTTGCAAAAAATTTACGTCACCCACAGACTTTTTCACAACACAGTACAGGCAGATTTTTAAAGACACAAAGATTACATTCAACACATCAAAAGTTGCCAGAAAATGGCTCGGCGGCCCACACATGGGGTTTTGGCCTCAACAGCTGAACTTTGCGTTTTTGTGTGCAACAACAGGATGCGGCATTTCAAGAGAGATTTTGACCGGGGGCGTTTTGGGGAATGCCACGGGATCTGAGCAGCTCCGTTCCTTTTATCTCTTTCATGTTTATTTCACAACAAGGCGAATTCTTTTCGAGATCGGCGGTATTCAAAGCATAAGCTCTCTGCCCGACGGCCCAAATTTCAACCAAAAGGATAACAAATACGACAAGGCTTCTTTCAGAAGGATTTGCGCAGAATTCGGTGTTAATCCAAGCTCAGACTTTCGTTTCACACATGGTCAAAACCACGGCCTCGGCTATGTATTCATTCAGTACGACAACGGTGACTTTGCGCAAAAGCTCTGGCAGTACCCCACACCTCTTTCAAACCCATCGAATCAGAGGTTTTCAGACGAAAGTGGAGCCAACACGGGGAGGACGGTGGCAACGTTCTACATTTTATTAGAAATGACCAGGGCGCGGACAAACAGTTTGAGTATTTTGTACCGGATACCGCACACGGGCTCACTCAGGCCGGCATGGCCCGCCTGAACCCGTCAATAGAAGGGTTTGTTTACTGCATTCTCGGCGCCCAGGTAAACGTAAGAAGCAGCATTCTTGGAAACGGTGGGCGAGCCAAGGAGGTGCAAAGAGAATTCATTATTCTTATGGAGAACGCTATCCACACACCAGACATTTCGAACAGCGTTCAGCGATACCAGCTTGTTGTGGACGAAGCAAAGGTTCGTCTGAATCTGGCAGTGGCGCCGGGGTGCTGGCTGATGCCGTCGAGTATGGTTTTGAACACAGGAAGCGTGGTGGGCTACAACAACAAGCTCAAGCAAGCCAGGCCGGGTATTAAACTTGGGGTAAACAATGACGTGAAAAAGGCACAAAAAAGCGGCCCTTTACTTGATGGCAGGCGGGCCTTCAAAGGTCAACCAGCCAAACAGCCATCCGTCAAACCCAATTCACAAGGAAGCAGCAAAAGAAAAACCAAAAATTCCAATTTTACAGCGAAAACAACAGGAAAACACCAATTTGGAAACTCAACCGACCCCACCGGCAGATTCAACCCACAACGTGTACAAAATACTTGTCGTGATAAGTGCTCTTGTCCTTGCTGGGGTAGTAATCTTTTCCATGGGACGGCACAAAACTAGCAATTCTTCTTAACATACCTCTCCACCAGAAAAGCAACAACAGCCAGAATAATCAGCCTGGTGTGCTCGGCCAGAAAACTGATGGCCTCAGCGGCGGTTTTGAAAAGGAAAGAAACAATCGAGCCGATCAGGCCAGGCAAAAGAGAAGCGGTTTTTTGGCCGATTTCTTTCAGGCAGTTTCCCAACCCTTTCACGAGGGCTTTCAAAGAGTTGGTGATGGCGCCAATAATTGCACCAATAGTTACACAAGTCGCGAGCACAATCGCCGTAATTGTAATACTGTATTTTTTGAAAATCGCCTTGACCTTGTCACGAAGCGGAAGCGCCTCTTCTCTTTCTGCAATCTGAGTTTGCAAACGCGCGAGTTCCTCGTTTCTTTCAGCCACCCTATCTTCCGCGGCTTGTTTGTCAGAAGGGGAGGTGTCCGAATCGTCGATTATTGCCTGATCTTCCTCGTTTTGGCGCTGAATCTCAGCTTCTTGTTCTTTCATCTCATCAAGTGTTTTTGTGTCATTGAGCCCCCGTTCGAGATCGTTTCTTTTACTTTCTTTATCTTCAAGATTTGCCCTGATTCGGTCAATACTGGCCTTTTCTTGCGCTATTTGCTTTGCCCTCTGCTTCGCCTGTTTTTCCAAAGCAGCAACCTCTTTTTTCACGTTTTCAAAATCTTCTTGATAGTTTTTGGCCCGCTGCTTCAGCTCGCGCAATTCCGATTCATTTTCGACGTTCGATCCCCCCAATTGATCAATCTTTGCTTGAGTTTGTTCGAGTCTTATTCGCAGATTTTTTGCTTCTTGTACTGTTTTTTTTCTTTTTGTGCATCCAAACGCTCAGCTTCTTTAAGCTGTTTTTCTGCTTCTCTCAGACTCTGCCAGGTTTCTCTTATTTCTTCATTGTAGTTAGCAATCAGAGATTCAGCTTCTGGCCCAAGGCTTGTTTTGAACCTGTCTGTAAAGTTTTTGAGAAGGCCGCTGCCATCTTTTTTAAAAATTTCAGTTTCACCACCTTTCGAACCAAATGATACAATTGTTGTCTCATTTTTGGGTTTTTTGCTGAAACCAATGGGGCCCAATTTTGCAAAATCGACCTGGGGAAACCTATTTTTTATGAAAGCCTTTGCTCTTAAAAATCAGAGCCGGTCTGTCATCTTGATGAGTAAAACTCTCGAGTAAAGGAATGCCGTCGCCGCCAAAAGAGGTCTCAGCATAAGACGTGTCCGGCAGCCCACTCGTTTCTTGCAAATGAGTCCGCATCGGAATTTCTTCTCCACCATGATATGGTGTAGATGCGTATCCTGGTTGGAAGGGCCGAGTCGTGTCAACTTCTTCGTTATCGTCATCGGCATTACGTTCATTTCTACCAAAAGGGTCTTCGATTTGCGCATCATAGCCACCCTCTGTCATTGCGTATATACTCAGATGAATTAATTTTTAATTGAACTTTTAAACTGCAATTATAACATGGCATCTTCGTATGAAGACAGTCCGGCTGTGGATTAAAACCTTCTTCCGGAGCACAAAGAAAAAATTCCCTTCGGGATGAAAGCCGATCGCACCATCAAGCGCATAACATTTAATCCAAGTGAAGCCAATCCAGGAGAAATGCTTTATATTACAGTTCCCAAGTTGAATAAGCACGAAGTCCTCGTGCCCGGCTCTCTTGCGCTTGTTTTTAACATCGCCCTGGACGGAGGGCACGCCAACAACTTCCTCGTGCAAAACGTCACCCGAGCGCTGATCGACAAGATGGTTGTGAAGTTCGCGGGCACCATACTGCAGGAAACAGTAGGATATGACATTTTCAAGATCTGGGAATACCTTTTCCTCTCGCAGGAGTAGCGTGATAATATGCTGCTCGAGGGCATACATAGCGATGACCTAAACAAGATACGGTCCGGGGCGGGGGACAAGAAAAACTCAGGTGTAGACTTGGAAAACAAGCTGGAAAAGGTTTACGGGAAAGCATACCGAATCAGGCAGGACCACCAGATTTTAACAGACCACGGAATTTTTTATCCACAAGCTCTTTACAACGATCTTGTTTTCGAGCTGACGCTTGCACCAGCAAAAAGGGTTGTTAGGGGGTTCAGATACAACGAAACTTATCTACAAGCTGAAAACAATCCATAAAAGTAACGCCACAGCGAAGATCTCTGAAAGGCCTTCTTCTCCTCTTTCTTGAGGCATACACCGATGGGACAAGGGGTTTCAGACAAATATTTCAACCCCAACTTAACTTGTGTTATCGCAGCGGCACCCCTTCGAAGTGAAGTTGCATTCCGCTAAAGAGGAGCAGGTTGAATTTATGAACATGCTGGAAGCAGAAGCAACAAGCGAGCCCTCTGATGGTTTTTCACAACCCAAAGCGCCGACATTCCTTTTTCCGTGAGCAGCTTGCCATGCTCGTCGCGACGGGTAAGGCAAAGGATGCCATCGGCGTGCAGATGTCGCAAGATCAGGTGAAGCGACTCACCGACAAAGATGTTGAGAAGTATTACAAAAGGTATCAAACTTACGTAGGCACGAAGACAACCGAAAGCTTGATCGACGGCTTCATTTTAAAATGAAGCCGTCGATCAAGCTTTCGGTTGTCTTCGTGCCTACGTAAGTTTGATACCTTTTGTAATACTTCTCAACATCTTTGTCGGTGAGTCGCTTCACCTGATCTTGCCACATCTGCACGCCGATGGCATCCTTTGCCTTCCCCGTCGCCAAGGCCGCCGGGTTGGTCATCAAAATAAAAGACATAAAGGCTTACCAAAAAGAGTTAAAAGAAGACTACATAATCAACAAAGAGCTCTCCAGCTTGACTGGCAGTCTTACTTTGAGGTTCGGCCGATGGCTTGCTGTCGCCAACACTGCTCTGATCACTGCAAAACATTTTAATTTTACAGGGGAGGATGGTGTGCAGCATAAGCCAGTAACGATTGCTGAACAAATTCATGAGAAATCCTCACTAGCTTCTGAATAATTAAAAAGCAACTGCTGACTATTGCTAATTATTTCACAGAGAAATCGAAGTTTTCTATTGTATTATATCTTCTCAATGATGGATGCACAACCTCAAGTACCGGCTGCACAACCTGAAGCACCGCCGCCATCTAGCGGACAACTTACTTCATCTCATCCAAAAACACAGCGCCAAAAAGACCCCAAACGGGTTGAAGCTGGAAAGTTGGTAGCTGAAAACACAAAGCAAGCACGAGAAAAGCAAAAAAAGGATTTGGATGATACGAAGACCGAACTCGCAAAATATAAAGAAAGGGAAGCTGCGGCTGCAACTTCACTCGCCTCAGGACAGGAAGCTGCGAGTGCTGCTCCCAAAGCCACAAGCTCAATTTCTTTCGGTACCGTTCTGGCTGTGGGTGGTCTTATTGTTGGGCGGCTGGGATTTATTATCAGCGTGAAGCGATACAAGAACGGCTTCAGTCTTTGGCCCCCGAAAAAAGGAAAGCGCCACGAGCCCGCCTGTTCCCAGCGATCCCGCTCCTGCGCCAAAGAGGAAAGGGGGAATCAGGAAAATGGATTAATTTCTATTTGAATATCTGCAGCATTGCATATAGCAATGTATTTCAAATGCATTGTGAGCCGTGAAAAATTTTTCATGTACGTGGGAGGAACAATTTTATTGTTGTTAATGCCATGGCGTTTAATTCCGCCTTCTCTTATGTACTTGCTGGGTCTTTATCTGTTTTGTGCAGATGGCAAGCACCTCGTGGAAGATGAAGATGAAGATGAAGATACTGAGGATTTATTAATTAATAAACGCAAACATCATTTTGAAAAAACGGTAGAAAAAGAGAAACTGATAAAGAGTTGAAACCATAACCACCAAATTATTTCATTTGAAGATTTCAATTTAAACTTTCAGGGTTTTTTATATTGGCATGTCTGACAACAAGCTTGTCAAAACGGTTATGGATGCGGGGACTATCATGGTCCTTGTTACTGGCATTGGTTGGATCGCAAAAAAGGTTGTGAAAGAAAATTTCATAACCGACCCCAGCAGCAGCTTTTCATCATTCGGTGAGTTTACTCTTGTAATGGCGGGCGTCATAGCGTTAAAAGACTATCTCCAGGACAAAAAGTCCTCCCCGCCAATGTTTGATTTAAAAAATAGGAACTTGGTATAAGATGGCAACAATTGCTATAATGGTTGGCAGCGCGGTTCTAAATGCTGCAACATTCATCGGTGGCAATTATCTCGCGAAGGAGCTTGGCGGGGGCGACGACGCCGCGCTTGACGAAAAAAAGCGCAACGACAAGGCTCTCGAGGATTACCAGGCGGTTTATGCGAAATACAACCGCCAGCGCACCCAGCTTCTCGATTGGATCCAGACCAACGCGCAAATCAAAGCGCAGGCCAAACAGAACCTCACCAACACCGATTACGCTTTCAAACTTTATAATCAAACGCATCCCAACCAACCTATCGCTCCGCTGAAAGAACCCAAGTTCTCCGATTTCTACCAGCCAAGCGAGCAGCAAAAAAAGGGCGAGCTCGTTTTTTTGGGCGCCGGCACGCTTGCTTTGGGCTATGCTGCTTTTCGTTTCCTTTGAACTTTTATGAACCCTTTTATAATGGACACCGATCAGCTCTTCACGTGTTATTGTGAAACAGCTGAAAATCAGATTGACCTTCTTGTGGACCAGTGGAACGAAACCAAATCATACACCTGGACACCACAGTTAAACGAGTTGTTTTATAAACTAACAAAGCTTTTGGAAACAAACCCGGAACTATGCAACTGGTTTTGTTTACCAGAAACTTGGCAGAATTGTTAAAAAATGAGAAAAATTCCTGAAAAACACGATTAATAGGCCCGCAAGCAACTGGAAGAATTAAACCCGTTTTTAATGTTTGCTTGTGTTGAAATATGACTGCCAAACTAGCGAAGATTTATTATAGCCCCGGAGGCTATTGGTAAGGTCTCGCCGCCATCAAAAAACTGGCTGAAGCTGCAAATGTCTCTGAAGACACCGAAAAAAAGTGGTTGTTCAGGCAGGCGCTTTGGCAAATTTATCTTCCAGCCCCGCGCCGCATTCCTCGGCCGAAGTTCGATGTTTTTACCCCCAATAAGGTGCACCAAGCTGACCTTTTTTTTTTTTTTTGCCGCATGACAAACTCCCCCGCGGGCGAAACGTTTATAAATATGCGCTGACGGTTGTCGACGTGGCCAGCCGCCACAAAGAGGCCCTTGACCTCAAAACACTCTGATGAGGTCGCCGCGGCGTTTCGCAAAATTTACAAACGCTCGCCTCTTAAATGGCCGGAAATGCTGCAGGTTGATCCTGGGCGTGAATTTATGGGCGATGTAACGAAAGAGAGGGAAACCACAAAACATATATCCGGCGCGGGGAACCCGAAATTCACCGTGACCAGGCCATTGTCGAACGTTTCAACCGCACACTGGCTGAGCGCTTGTTTGGTTACCAGTATGCTGTGGAAATGCATTTGCAGGAAGGCCAGCGGTCTGTTGCATGGGTGAAACGGCTTCTCGAGGTTGTTGCTTCATTGAATAATGAGGAAACAAGCCAGACTGGGTAGAAGCCGGCGGTTGCGATTAAAGAAAAGGCGTTTGTTTCCAAACCTTCAACAACATATCAAAGACCTGTTGGAAAGCGCGAAAAACAGCTCCCCACTTTTGTTAATGTCCGCTATCTTTAGCAGCCGGGCGAGCTGGAGGGCGGCAAAAAAAGAGCCACAGATCCTGTCTGGTCTTTGAAAGTCTTTAAGATTGAAAGAACTGTCATAAAACCAGACACGCCTGTTTTGTACTATTTGCACGACGGACCTCAACGCAGTTTCGTGCGCGAAGAGCTTTTGGTTGTTCCGCCAAACACAGAGCTACCACCTGAAAATCTCATCTAACCATGCATTAATGCCTTCCATTTCTGCATCAGTCGCCATTGGTGGAGGAGGATTGTACCCGAAGGCGTTTGTGTTGACTCCGTCCTCTTCTATCCACCTTTTCGAATCAAACGGGGAAAGAGAAGTCTTATTCACGTTCATGCAAAGATGTGGTGCCCTTCGCTCCGGAGAATGTTAATTCCGTGTGTCAACTGCTTCTTAACACCGAGGGTTTCTTTGTACTGTTCGTGTTGGATTTCCTTTTTGACTATGTTCTTTTGCACTCCTTTGGCCTTTTTTACATGTTTTTTTCGTCGGCTCTCATGATTGAATACATCTTCGGCCGCAAACCGACATACTCAGCAATAGGGGCGCCTGCGCACTCGTCTTTCATTTTCCCCAAAACCTTTTTGTTGGTTTCTGAATACAGCGGGTGGTCTTTAGGGTAGTCGCTTGTGTCGAAGAGATGTTGGCCAAGGCAGCCTCAGGGCCCCATGTCTTTGTAAATGTCCTCTATTTGGATTTCGAGCAGGAAACTGTCAGTGTCTGTGTACAATAGCTCACATCTCCGCCCGTAATTCTTTTACAATACATTGAAGTGAAAATCATCCATTAAAATTTTACTGTTTTCCAAAATTGTAACACCGGTGTAAACAGGTATTCGAGGCATAGCTTACTTTTACGCATGCTTATTCCTGCAAGATCGTTTGCGAAGAACGCGTGTCTTGAGTACAGGGGGTTTGCAATCAGTTTCCTCGGCTTGGTGGTCTCGTGGGGCGCGCACCAATTTCACGTATGTGCGGTTGCGCAAGTTTTCCATTGTTTTCCCATAGACAGAGTTGTTCATCAATTTGTAGAAGTCTTTTTCGAACGAGTTTTTGGCTTTTTTCTGAACTCGGTGTTCATCATAATGTAAGGCGTCATCCAGCATTTTTGTTCGAACTCCAACACTCTGTGGACTTTCTTCAATCTCATGCCTTGTTTCAGGTAAAACTGCACATTGCGATAGTGCACCACGTAGTTCTTTTTGTCCTGCAACGTGAGCAAAGGTTTTGGGCAGTCTGGCGGGTTGAGGCTGAGGTCTTCTATCATTCCCTTTTGGTATGGCGACCGCCATTCTTTTTTTACAGCCTTTTTTCTCGGGTGCAAGAGGATAACTATTGTGCGCTTCGTGGAGTTCTTGGGGGTACTCGAGGTCGACTTCAGGAAAAAAACCTTTTTTGCCATTTTCTTCAATCTCAAGAATTTCGTCCTCTGTTGGGACCCTTGCATTCCACTTGAATTTTCCCACTGGAAGAGCTTTAATGATTGCCCAGCCGTAAAGATTGTTTGCGTCTAAATACACAATATAATCTGTTGGTTTGCTTACGTCATAACCTGGCACCAGTGGGTTGTTTGCTTTGGCATACCTCTAGCTTACCATTGAAATGCCGCCCCGCATTGCACGCTCAATAAACAGATGCATGTCAGTATCTGGCAGAAGTTCCAGCTCGACACCTGTCTTTTTCAGAAGCGCGTCCCACGACAGGCCGGGGGATGTGTAATAGTAAGCAGGATCCAATCCATACTGTTGCCGACTGTTCGCGTCAGCGGCTTTCTTCATAAGGACAGGCCCTCAACGAACAGATGGCTTACCATGTGTACAAAATGATCAGCCATCTTGGATGTCTGTAGTTTTGTCAAATGCAGTTTATTGATATTATACCGCGCCGTTTTAGTTCAAATTTGTTTGTATGCTTGTTGAATCAACTCCGCCACATTTTTGGTCGATTCGAGCCAAATGACTACGGGAAATACTGTCCTACAAACCTAGCAAGATGGCAAACTTTAATGGCATTCGAGAACTTGAGTCGTCTACCCAACTTAAGTTTGGACGGATTTAGTGAAGGAACTCAGCGAGCCCAGCTGTTGAGGCGATCCAGGTCTGCGGATTTGATACTTGGAACCGAGGAAAATACAGTCAGTGAATTTGCCTTCCACAAAGAACCGAATGTTATTCCACACGAACATGGTATACTTCACCGATATTTGCCAGAGAGAAACAAGAGTAAACGCGACGAAGATGCTCTTCTTGAAGAAGCTCGTAGGGTGAGAGGAACAAGACGTGGAAAGAAATCTCATGTAACAAGGTTAGTCAACCAAATTAATCAGCATATCGAGAAACGTTTGAGTAGAAAAACATTGGCTTCCTTGAAGTTGGATCTTGAGAAAGCTGTCTCAGAGATGGAGAATGTTAATCAAATATTACTTGAATTTGACCCTGATGATGATGAGCCCGAAACCTGGATCGAGCAGGCCCTAGCCCCTGTGCTTACCTGCTTCGAAAACATTGAACGTTATTATCTGGAACGAATTAGCGATGCACCTACAGTTGTTACCGAACCTGAACGTTTCTCAAAGAGTGCTTCACTTAAGACTAAATCAAGTGTTGCATCAGTAACTTCTAAAGTTTCACGATACAAAGAGAAGGTTATTGAAGCTAAACTCTTACAGCATGATTTGGAAGCAGCTAGAAAGAAAGAAAGGGAAGATCAGAGACTGAGTGAGCTTCAAGCTAAAAGGGAGACTAGCTTAAGACAAACCAAAGCACAAGTAGAAGTAGAAATTGAAGAATTGCAACGATTGAATGAAGATGCCATGACAGTGAGAAAACTTAGAGAATTGGAAGAAACTGTAGAACGAGCTATACTGGAACCAAACTTATTAAGGAAGTAGAAGATACCCCTGTCACAGGACGCCCAGACACATCACAGAAGCACATTGACGGACCATGGGACCCAGACCATCCCAGTGGTCCCCCCTTACTCTCTAAATCTTCACCATCAGTCGTACCACAGTCAACTGAAAAGGGTGCTAATCAAGTGCAGACCCATCCACCCTCACTGCTAGTGGTGCCCTACTGGATACAGCTGTCACTAACAATCAGCCAACTATGATGCAACCTCCTACAAGCTGTGCTCCTTACAAATATCCTTGGACAAAACCTAGAACAGCTGCTACAATAACAACTTCAAATACAACTCCTCTACCAAGCCATGAGGCCCTAACTAGCCAGGTTGAATTAGCGATGCCAGTTGCGCAAAACTCCCCTTGGAGGGGCTGGGTGTGCCCAGCCAAACTGCAAAGACTACCCCCAGAGTACAAGGAGCACCTTTCCAGCCACAAGCAACATGGAGCCTCATCCCTGAATTTCCAGGCCCACCTCAAGATGCTTGGATAGATAAATAAGATGAGTTCAGTGTAAGGCCCCAGTCACGCCCAACTCCACATCGCTATTGTAGCTTCTCGGCATTGGAGCGCTCACTTCCTAAGTTTGACCTTGGAAAATTTGGTGGCTCAACACTTGATTGGCCCTTATGGGTTGGAAGATTTAAGAGTATTGTGCAAGACCAGCCCTTTCTTAATGATAATCAACGACTGACGTACCTCCAAAATGCTGTCACTGGTGCTGCAAAGAGTGAAATACAGTTCTTAAGTGAAGATGGTAGCAATTACATATTAGCACTCAGAATGCTCAAGACAAGGTTTGCAGACTCTGGAAAGATGGTGCGCGCGCCTATTGTGACTCTAAGAAACACACCATCTCCACACCTGCGAGACCACGCTGGATTGGCTAAACTGCAGCAAACCCTGAGGGCAACCATTTCAACCCTCCACAGACAGAGATTTATTGCTGATCTCCTTAGTGAAACAAACTTGTCCATAGCAGTAGAGAAGCTCCCTGATGTTTTAGCATCTAAATAGGCAATGGAAGTTCAGAGACATGAAGGCCAAGGAAGACCCAACTTGTTTGACCTAGACCGGTGGCTCTCAGAATATGTTAGAGCAAGACAACACCTGGAGCAACAGGAACCAGCCAAGCCGCCTCTGAACAACAAGCGTGATCCACTAAAGAGAGAACCAAACCTTACAAACAGCACTCTGCATGTGTCAGGGAATACACCACTGGGGAACAACCCCGTAAAACGCAAAAGGCCCAAGTCAACAGTTTGTCCATGCTGTGATGAAGCTCACCCCCCCTTATCGGTGTGAGAAATTCAAGAGCAAGTCTGCCCGTGAACGCTTTGAAATTGTCAAAGACATGCAGTTGTGCCTTAACTGTCTAAAAGGGGGCATCAAGTAAGGGAATGCCCTTGCAAGGACCTCTGCAGAGTGACTGGTTGCAAGAAGCATCACCACACCCTGCTACATTTTGAGGATGTAAATGATGAGCGGCAGCCAACTCAGGACCCTCAACCAAACCCTCGAAAAGGTTCAGACAGCGAACCAGGAGCTTCATCATACGTGGTGGCCACTAATTCCCTGAGGATTATGGACAGATTAGTGTACTTTCAAGTTGCACCTGTCCAAATTCAAGGCAAAGATGGGGTGGCCCCCATCAACACATTTGCTATTCTGGACGATGGTAGCTCAGACACCTTGATCCGACAAGATATTGCCAACCAGTTGCAGCTTGAGGGCTCTGAACAACTTCTCTCCCTTGGCAATGTTAAGTACGATGGTTCCCCCCGCAGATCAAGAGTAGTTAACCTAGTGGTGACACCTACTGGCAAACAAGCTGTGAATAAACCTGTTCCCATTCATGATGCGTGGACAGTTCCCAGATTGAATGTACCTCCGGTTAGACTTGCAAGGGAGAGCATTAGAAGTAGTTGGAAACACCTCCAAGACCTCGATATCCCTGCTGTCTCTACTAAGCAGATTGGTCTACTCATTGGAGTCCAAGTAGTTGAAGCTGTGATTCAGCGTGAGTGGAGACAAGGACCAAAGGGTCAACCTTACGCTGTAAGAACTGACTTTGGTTAAGCAGTTGCTGGTGCTGCTAAAGGCATTCCTACCACACGAACAGATCAAGGGCATGTCGGCCACTGTGTTGCCGTAGATAGCACTCTGCACATTCAAGTTGAGGATTGGTGGAAGACAGAGTCATTTGGTACCAAGTTCCAGAAGGATAACCCCAGATCTGCTGAAGATGAGAAAGCTCTAGAGCGCTTGGAGAACACTACACATTTTCGAACTGACCTGGGCCATTACGAAACTGGTTTGCTTTGGAAGGATGAAGACATCAAGCTTCCAAATAACCGTGTCCTAGCTGAGAGAAGACTTTCAAGTTTGGAACGAAGTCTGGACAAAGACAAAGAGAAGTCCAAGGGCTACTATGAGACCCTATAAACCTTAGATTACTGATCTTTTCACGTGTACCTCCGCTAATGTTATCTATTGCATAACCTGTACATTATGCAAAAAGTTATACATCGGCGAAACAGGAAGACGACTAGGTGACCGATTCCGAGAACATCTTCGTGATGTTGAGAAAGATGACAAAGATGCATTCAAACCAGTCGCTGGGCATTTTAATCTCCCTAGCCATTCTAAACAACACATGTCGATCTCCGGCCTTTCCCTACATCAAGGTACCACGGAAAGCCGTAAAAATCTCGAGCAAAAATTTACCTTTCAAATCGGCACTCTTTATCCCCACGGTATCAACGAGCGCTTTTCATTCAATTAATTTATTCCTGTTTTTCACGTTACCATGTTACCACCAATAGCGTAGCTCCATTTTTTGTATATAAACCATACACAACCCACAATTCCTCGATTCGCTCCGACAAAGGGCTAACGCTCGAAACGTCAGCTAATGGAATCCCTGTACGGTGGTCAATTTACATTATCAATTCCGTTGATAAACCAAATTTTCGTGTTTTACACCCCACACCGACGCAGCACCACAGTTTCTTTAGAAACTTATCCCCTTTATTCATTTGTGTACCAACTTAGTTTGTACAAGATACGCTGATTGTGTTATCTCGGTTTTACATTTCAAGTACGGTCGGTTAACGTACCGCAGGAGTCTTGCTTATGAAAGCATGGAAGTGATAAGAATTCTGTTGAACAGTAGATTGGCTGAATTACAAGTTGCCTTTAATACGGTAGATCTTTCGAAAGTCTTTCCTTCGTTCGACCTCTCATTTACGCAAAATGATACTAAAGTTTTTACATTCTTGTAGAAAGTCGGATACTAAAGTTAAGCACATAACCTTTGGTTTTAAAGTAGATTTCTCTTGCCGTTGTTCAAAGGCACTTGTCAAATCTTCCGTTTTTATAACATAACGCAAAGTTTCCCTAACTTCTACTTTGATGGGGGCAGTCTCCAAATCCAACTGGAATGGTATTCTTCATGCCACGGATGTACATATTATGGACGGGTGAGACAGTGAAAACGTGACAATTCATTATAGCCACGTGATCTGGACACCCCTTCTGGTTCGTTTCATGCACAACTTCTGTTACTCAACATGATCCACACGTTAGTTCTAAGAAACATCTGCTAAAAGGTGATGTACACCTTCCCTAAAAAAGTGAAGGATAATGGAGACGTTCAAGAGCCACGTCATCATTTATGTGATAGTTGCCCGTCTAAATAAGCTTTGATAACAAGTTTTAGCTTTTGGCCACTAACATTTTGACTTTCATTTTAATTGATCCATGCCAGTACTCAGTATAGCTGAGAAGGACTAGAAGTGTTCCACTTCATGAATTACTTTCCTCGTCACTAGAAACGTTTTGCTTTATGTGCTGTGGAGTGAGTAGCATCAGAAATCACTCGGTCTGCAAACTTGGAAAATGAAAGGGCTTTAATATTATAATGGTGGTATTTCTGATAACTTTTACTCGTATCACACACAAAACGTCATGGAACCCCTTAGCTGAAGTCAGCCTTCCTCGTTTTGCCTAGTGATCTCTTAATTACTCCACAGCAAAATGTTGAATTAATAAGACTCTCCAAGAGTGTAAACTGGGCTATTATTGTTGCACAGTGCTCCAAGAATTCGGTAGGGTGTTGAAGTAGTCTTTTAAGCAGAATACAACTTAGGAAACTGGAAAAACTGGAACTTGGATGAATTTTACCTGCCTTTTTTGTCATATTGTCACTTGAAAGTAGTTCGTATCGAATATAACTGAGCCTTGCACTGGAAAGACAAAGGTACATAGTTTTCTCCCCGCCAAAACACATTTGCATAGAGTTTTGGTAACTGGATTATTTCAATTTGATCGACCGCCCACAAGTAAAAATCTGCATACACGACAACTATCACATTACCATCATTAGTCTGCAAAAATCGCCGATGATAATAACCTATCGCTTGTTGCAGAAAATTCCCGCAACGTATAAATTGAATGCGAATTAACATTATCCGAAATCCATCCAACTTTTGTGTCTGATTATTCAAGATTCTCGCTTACCCGCACCACACAAGAAAGACAAGTGTAATATTGTAATATCCTAAATTTTTCTCGGTTCGCGTTTAAACATGAACACTGACAACAAACCTCGCCAAAGAACCATTCAATAGTTACCTGATCCCGCTCAAGTATTTCCGATTTGTAAGCCATGCGAAAATTTGCAGCGTGACGGAAAACATAAAGTAGTGATATCTTTGGTTCTACAAAGCCTACAAACTATATGCACTGTCCACTGATGAGAAATGTTTTTTCAAGAAATAGTTGTAACGTTCTTATATTTAGCACACGATGGCGAGCGTGAATTTGTGGCGATACACCAAACACAAACAAAAAACGGCAACAGAGTTGTATAAATAATTCTGAATTCTTTGTGAAAATGACATTTAATGCAGACTTGGCAAAAACAAAGCTAACTTCTGATCTGTACGTAGCCCGAAAAACGGACAATGCAACCTTGCAAAACAACTTCAAACTTTGATTGACTGCAAGTACTGTGCAACTTTTTTCCATTTTCGGACATAAGGACACAGAAGAGAAAAGACAGGTTCAGTCCCAACATTGATATGCCGGCCTGCATAATCTCTAATTTTTAAAACTATATTTTAAATTGAAAGGGACAACGGCATAGAATTTCAGTACTACTAAAATTGAAAAGACCCTCTTGAGCTTTGTTTTGAATAAAAATTGGAAACAGACTCCAGATTTCTACAGACATACGAGCTAAGTTTTAGTAGGTGAGAAACCGCTATTTCGAGTTCGCGTAAACTTGCTCTTGGTGTTGAACTCAGATGGTGAATTACACTGATTGGGAGATATACCATTAGCCCGCTGCATTCATTTTGATGTTCTTTAAGCCTACCCCGCTACGGTACTTCCTTTGTGAATAATTGTAAGCAATCCATTCCAGAATCGGCGCCATTCCTACATTCGCCTTCTACTCTCTCTAGGAACTTTACAACAAAAACGTTTTTTTTTTCTACCATGTGCAAAGCACGAATGTGAGTTTTTTTTGCTTCCCACGCGATTATTCATACGATCGTTTGTTTTCTTGTAGGAATGGAAGGAAAGATAAGCGGAGATGACCAGATATCGGTCTACGCAAACGGACGTTACCTTGGAGATGATAACAGGAAATGGAATGTTCCTAACAGGTAAATGATCACGGTAACGTCAATGATAATAATTATGCGTAATATTCGCGTGAGTGGTGAATATATGAGAGTGAATATATGAAAATCATATATTTGAACTGCGGATTAATGATTTCATATGTGAATGATCATCGCAGTTATGAACACTACCTAAGCAGCAGTGAAAATAAAGCCTGAAAAAAAATTTTTTCGCTACTGCTTAGGTAGTGTTCACAACTGCGGTGATCATTCACATATGAAATCATTAATCCGCAGTTCAAATATATGATTTTCATATATTCACTCTCATACGATGAGTATTGTCACGACAGCTGATCTGACTATAACATATTTCATATTCGTTTTCACAGCTTCTACTCTCCAGCTGATCTTCATTAAATATATTCACTCTCATACGATGAGTATTGTCACGACAGCTGATCTGACTATAACATCTTTCATATTCATTTTTACAGCTTCCACTTTCCAACTGATCTTCAAGTGGTTGCCGTACACGTGGTAAACTTTGGTGGTCCTGGAGGTTTCATCGCTTCGTTCGGAAACGGCATAGTCTCAGACAACACCTGGAAATGTTCAACACAAAGCGCCCAAAACTGGGACACAACTGGCTTTGACGACAGCAATTGGCCAGCGGCTGTACTACACAGCGGTAACAACGGTAATGTCAAAGTCAATGGAATTGCACCTAATGCCATGTGGATTGGGACGAGTCAGAGGAACGTCAATGCCTTTTACTGTAGACGGCGCATGACTGTTGGTGAAACGCCCATGGTTGGTGGTGGTAAGCAATGAAGCAATATTTTGCTTGCCAATTATTTTCTTATGAATTGCAGATTATCCTTCAAAAACCTCCCTATTTAAACATTTTGGCAGATAGGTCTGCATGAGGCGGTACCATTGCGCACTTTAGCTGCGATCACCGTGTCGATATTTCTGTGCAGATCTTTAAGCAGTTGTTGTGTTCGAAACTCCCCTAGTGGAATTCCTCGGACTCTGCAGCTTCATCTCTGTCATCCATACGTCTTTGGATTTCCGGACGCGAGATGTCGGGCTTAATTGCTGCTTTCAGACAACTTATTGTGTGCTCCACGATCTTTAGAAAAGGACTATAGGGAGAAAGTATTTTCAGCTCTGTGTTTGGGCGGGAACGGTAGGAATTCGGTGTGCCGGTGCTCCTTCATATATAAAGATAACGGACTCTTCTGGATCCAGATTTGTCCTCATCTGTGTCAGGAAATTATCGAAACGCGCTGCATTCATTCCGCCATCAACAGCAAAGGAAAACTCAAGTCCAATATTGCCATTGTCACAGTCAAGTTTCGTCCTCGCTGGCCGCAAACTTGGCGATAGGCTCTTTCTCCTTGCCGCGCTCTACCCAGAGGCGGATCCAGGGGAAGGGTTGAGGGGGTTGCAACCCCTCCTCCCTCTTTGAGAACGTTCCCCGAATCCCTTGTTGATTTAAATGGAAACCATCCATTTTGCGACTGTTATTTAGCTATTCCTATTCACGACTCCTTAATCACCCCAATTTTTTTTCACTTAAATGCAAGATCAATTTTCTTACGAAGATCACCACGCCCGCCATCTGCTTTGTCTCGTACCATCGATTATAGTTGATAAGACACTGCAGTTACATGATGAACAAGGAGGCATGTTGTACTGGGAGAAAGACATACCATTTCCCAAATCCCTTGGTACATAAACTTCCTCTGAAATCAAGATAAAAAAATCTAGATACTCAAAACTTTACGTTTAATCAGGACTTCAGAGTGCATACCTCTCCATACCCTTGGCACTGGGACTTTTGCCTTCTTCACCCTTACTTACAACCCCCTCTTCGAAAAAATCCTGGATCCGCCCCTAAAACGGTTTGTCTAAAAAAAGAACTTCTTCCACTAAGTTTGAGCTACTCGTTCCTCCCATTAATGCCGATGAATATAATATAGAATATATCGAGAATCTCAAATCAGTTCGGAAAATCGAATTTTGTCTTGTACCACCAAAACAATCCATTTGGGGGAATTATTTCAAGAAATAATATTAAAAATCCCGAAGTGCTCTACATTTGGAGAATTTTGGAAAAGTTCGAAAATTCGCAAAAAATACAATTTTTATTCGTGAAATTGGTCTAAATTTAAAACAATTTCAAAGAAATAGTACCGGCGCGCAAAATCTCCTATTGACTTCATCTTCCTCACATAATTAGAAGACTTCCAAAGCTTCAAGAATGTGTAAAAAGTTTAAGCAAAATTACTTTATAGTACAGTTTTTAACCTTCGTTGCTTACCCCATCTTTGTATGTTGTTTTGAATGTCAAAATATCGCCCAACTTTAGCCGCTCAAAATCGATCCTGGCATAATTCATATTGAAAACGCAGTTATACCACATGAAAGAACGGTCATTTTATTCATAAGAACTGAAGTTTCAGCTCTGCAAATTTAAACGCTGGCGTGTACTAAGATTTTAACTGGAGGACTTTGAACCCCATGCACGAGAGAACGTGGAATGTAAGCGAAGCGAAACAAATGTAATTAAAGCGAAGAAAGTCGCACGAAAATTATTTACATCTCATAGACTCACTTGGCATTGACAAAAAATGATATCAAAACAAGCCTTTTGCCTTAACAAGCTAAGAAAGCGAAGTTTTCTGTTGAATATTCTGCAACAATCTGAGCGGAAAACAGCCGAAAGTTAGCGATCACGAAGTCGGGGACGTCGCGTGGTAATTATTATTCTGTAAAGTTAGAAATATACAGTAATTGTTAATTTACAAGCCAAAAAAGTACCAAGATACAAATGAAATAGAGTTTTTAAAACTTCAATAATCTATATTCTCTTATTAAGAACTTCAATTCCTCGCTAAGCTCTTGACGTACTTTAACTTTAGACGCATACTGTTTTGTGCTCAATATTACCAGACTTGTTTATTGATCTTCTCGCTGAAGTAAAGTCCTCTATTTTGCCTATACATTCCGCTATTTTTGTTGCACAGTGCTGCAAGAATTCGGTAGGGCCGGTTAAGTAGTCCTTTAAGCAGAACACAAATTCGGAAACTGGAAAAGCTGGAACTTGGATGAATTTTACCTGCCATTTTTTGCCATTTGGTCACTTGAAGGTAGTTCGTATCGAATATAAGCCATGCACTAAAAAGACAAAGGTACACAGTTTTCTCCCCGCCAAAACATATTTGCATATAGTTTTGGTACAGTGGAACCTCGATTTAACGAAGTACCTAGGGACTCGGGAAATTGGTTCGTTATATCGAGGGATCGTTATATCGAGGTCTTTTTCCATACATTTTAAAAGTTCGGGCTGAAGAATAACGTTCGTTGTATTCAGGACTTCGTCATATAGAGGTTCGTTAAATCGAGGTTCCGCTGTAGCTGGATTTTAATTTGATTGACCACCCACAAGTAAACATTTGCAAACATGACAACTGTCACATTTCCATCATTAATCTTCAAAGCTCGCTGATTAAAATAACCTATCGCTTGTTGCAGAAAATGACCGGAACGTATAAATTGAATGCAAATTAACATTATCCAAAATCCATGCAACTTTTGTGACTGATTATTCAAGATTATCGCTTACCCGCACCACACAAGAAAGACAGGGCGTAATATTATAATATCCTAAGTTTTTCTCGGTTCGCCTTTAAACCTAAACACTACATTGAACAGAAACGCCAAAAACTCAAACGGACAATGCAACCTTGCAAAACAACTTCAAACTTTGATTGACAGCAAGTATTGAACAATTTTTTTCCATTTTCGGGAGTAAGGACACAGAAGGTATTTTATACCTGGGTTACAGGTAGCCCAGTAAAAAACGGGGTCATGACAAATACAACTCTTGCTATCAGAGAGCCGCGAGAAAAACCGCCGGTTTTAGGAGCCGCTGTTTTAAAGCCTATTATTCACATAGAGAGAGTTCTTTTGTTGTTGAGAGTTACCTCTTGTAGTGAACGCAAATTCTGGCTGTGCTGTAAGAGTGTCAGCACAATATCATCCAACTTGATGCCTCCACCCGATGGATTTGTAGTTAGGTGGAGATTTAGACCATGAATGGCAACTCTAACTGTTGAATCCTCCTTGTTTGTGACTCGCTATACGCAGGAATCCCGGCTTTGTGCAGCACAGGAAAGTTATTTTCGTTGTTAATTTGAAAATAGCAACGAAACAGTACAAAAATCAAGCCACAAAGGAAACTATGTTGTTGTGGTCTGTTTAGAGTGAATGCATAGTAAGTTTCCCACATCCGCCAAGATAGAATGACCCCCTGTGGAGTTACCCGAAGCGCTATAAAATTACGAATACTTAAAGAATGTTACCAGATTTTCCTTATATTAATTTCTACATTGCAGGCTGTGGTAGAGTTTCCAACAACACCCTGTCAAGTCCTGGATATCCTAAAAACTATCCAAACAACATGGACTGTGCTTATTCGGTTGATATTCCACACGGCATGGCTATGAAGATAACCTTTAACTATTTTGACTTGGAGTATCATCAATCCTGCAGGTAAGCCAAATATAAATTACTGTCACAGTATTATATTACAGAACTTCGATTTCATGATAATTTAGAGTTACTTTGTTGTCTGTGGAAAGTAATCTCACCGCCCGGGGGGTACTCCCCTATATGGCGTATACGGGGACGTGCCCCTGGATATGGTATGGTTTTTGGCTCCTCAACCCTAAACCGGGTATATAATTTCAAGCGAGTTGTCCTGAAAAGGTTCTGGACCCGTCCTAGACAGGGTATGGTTTCAAGACTCACGCGAGTCATGAGGTCGCACCGCAACAAAAAGCTGAAGAGCCTGCTCCCAAGCTTTCGACCATTTAGCAATCCGAACGGAATCCGAAATCTGAGACGTTTTTTGTATTTATTCAGCGGGTCATCGATCAACATTACACCATTTCCAGGACTGACAATAAAAATGGGACAATGGACCTTTAAATGCGATCACAATTGCCACTAAAACACTTGTGTAAAACAAAAGAGTGGATATACGATGTTTTCCTTCAGTCTCAAACAGGGTCTTAAGATAGAGGGCGTTGCCCTACATAGGGTATGTATTTAAAGTTATTTTTGTCCTTAACAGGGTCAGGGTTTCAAACCCCCAGCGGCACCCCTGCCCCCCCGATCTTACCGTTCCCAGAGATTTTCACCATTAAGTTTTCTAACTGTTTCAGAACTAGCACAGTTGCCACCCCAGTCGTGTATCTATTCCTTGCCCTCTCACGTTTCGCAGACGCTGTTCACTTGCATAACATTGTTTTCAGATCTGACTAATTATTAGTATAGCCGGGGATCCGCAAATAGCGGCCGTTTACCGCCGTATTTTCCCAAAAAAACGCCCCAAGCGTTAACTTTGCGCCCGCTGCACGCTTGCGCAAAGTTAACGCTGGGGGCGTTTATTGGGGGAAATACGGCGGTAAACGGCCTGTATTTGCGGAACCCCGGTTATACTACATGCTGTGTAGTTCAGCGGCTCCTCTACTTTGCCGGCCGTTACGGCGGGGCGCCCTTTTAGGGAAACGTGGCGCCAGCGTATTTTCCATTCGAGGCACAGCTCTTGTGAACTCCAAAATGGCAGCTTCTGAACACGGAATTCTCCGCCCCGAGGCGGGAATTTTTGCGACATGGCGGCCCCAAAGCCGCGAGTGGGCAACGTGAGAGCTGAACGGGCTTTGAGCCCCGTGTTACAGCAACGGGGTCCACCATTGGATCGGGCTCTGTGTGGACGACCACTACGAACTTTTCGAGCTCGAGTTTGAAAGGGCGCCCGAACACGCGTGTGGGCCAGAGGAAATGGCAGCCGAGCTCGAGCACGACGCAGCAGGGTTTGAGCTGGAACCAGACGAGGATGGAGCATTTCTGCGGCCGGAGCTTGTGGCGGTAGCGACGGTCTGCTTTTCCTGTCACGCCACTGCGGGGTGTTGTGGTTGCGGCCTGGCCGCGCCAGCGGCGTAAGCGCACGCGGCGCCCGCCTCTTAGAGAAATGCAGCCTCAGCGTACCTTCCCTTCGAATTGCGTGCGATCACCCAGGCGCAAAGGTGATTTTTTTGTGAGTGGGACGCGTGCGACCATAATGGGCTTTGTCTTATGTGTTTCAACAAGGGAGCCTGGAATTATATTGGCTTTCCCGACGGTTTTAGGGAAGATGCGTGTGCGCCAGCGGCAATGGAAGCAGAGCTTGAGTGAGCGGCAATGGCAGCACAGCTAGTGGCAATTGCAGCAGAGTTTTTGAGCAAGATAATGAAGAATTCGAGTGGGATGATGAATAATTTGATGAGAATTCATCATTCTCTTTCAAGGTTCTATGATTTGGAATTCTCTCCCTACTTCAATTACCTGTTCAGCAAGGTTTCTTACCTTTGAGATAAAAATGGTAGAATTTTTATTTAAACTATCCTGAATCTGTCATGCTGCACTCACACAGCACCAAATTATACCTTTATATTATCCTGCGAGGTGGCCTCTCCTATAAGCCTTGTCGTTTCCTGAGGTCTCTTCGCCACTAACTTAGGTGTATTACTTGTAAATATTGTGAAAATGGGAAATAAATAATAAAAATTTCAAGGGGCGGTGCTCGTTGCGGAAGCGGCTGTGTCCTATATAAACAGGTGTGACAGTTTATGAGAATACATGCAACTATAGGGCCAACCATATGGGCTATAATGTCACTTGGGGCTTGAACAGACTAAAGAGTAAATGAAACAGAAATATTTATAATTAAAATATAAATTCATATTACAGCATCCTATATATTTTCCCTGACTAAAGTTAGGTTCTTTTTGCTTGGCCTGAGTGACCACCAAACTACTGGACATGTTTGGAACTAAGTGAATCTTAGATTTTACTAAGGCAACCTTTATTGAATTCGATTTTATACCCTTCTTTGGTATCTAGCCTCATTTACAGATCTTTAAAGAGGACAGCCAGAGAAGCTCTTGGTTTTCTTATGGCAAAAGGGAACCCAGTAGTATACTAGGGTCAGAATTAACCCCCTTTTTGCCTTCCCCTACCTTCCCCTGCCTTCCTGCATAATAATAAGTGTCTTCCTGCATATTAATTAAGCGTCTAGGTAAAAATGCCTTCCTCCATAGTAATGAGCGTCACTCTAGTTCAGTAGCAACTATAGACCTGCCCAAACTTGCCCGATCTCTTTTAACCCTGATTGGTTCATGTGGAATGTATTACGTGTTCAAAATAAAAGCGGGTAGATTTCGAAAGCGCTATCGTTCAGGCAATCGCTTCGCTAGGAAAAAAAGTCTAATTGTCACCAATATTTTTTCAGACATTGCTCCAACATGCAAGTCGAATCAAGCGCTAGTGTTGTAACTTAGTTAAAAGCATTAAAATACAGGAACTTATTTGTTGTGTGTTAACAAAACTGATCCATCTATTCTACAAACCGCTTGGTTCTGACTGTTCTTTTATTAAGCGGTAGTTCCGTTCACACAACCAAAACATACAGATGACAGAAATTTTAACCGAAAACTGCGTTCTCTTCTATCTCAATACTGAAAACCACGATACTATCTGACCTCTCAGCTTGAGTGATGAGAGATATGTGAGAGAAAATAAATTCTTAGCTAACTTTTTTCGTTTTCCGCTCCGTTAGTCAAGCACGCGTTATGCAAAACGGATTTCAGCTCTACTCTCAACCCTATATTTGCATACAAACTATAAAGTAAAAAAGCCCATGGGAGAACCTTCTACCATTCAACAACGACAATGGACGGCTTAAGTTGTTTGGCACGATCAATATAAACACGCGACTAATATGAATTACACGTTTCTTGAGAGACAAACATAAACTTTATTGCCTTTTCTCAGCGAATACAAAGAAATACAGAAAGAGATTTGAAATGAATAAACGTCAGTCATCCTCTTAATCTTCCTGTGGAGGATAAATCAATCGTCTTTATCTTCTCTTGGAGGATAATGACTCTTCTTAAAAGTTTCTGAATCGATGTGTTGCACTGCGTGACAATCAGACAGTTTTGGATCAACACGTTTCTTGAATCATTATTAGCGAATACAGAAAGATTAAAATACACAATGAATGTCGTCGAAGCGTGGGCTTGTGAAGTCGGGCGCGATGAACGCAAACCAAAACCTTTCAGGAAATCCTTCCCACATGCCATCCTGTACGATTTTGAGGCATTTGGTGATAAAAATTGCCGAAAAGAACCGACTGGCACATAGGTGTTCGAAAACGCGCACGTGCCAATTTCCGTGTCCATCGGGGACAGACTCGAACTAACTCCGACACACATTTGCGAGAGAGACCCGAAAGAGTTAATCCGCAAGTTCGTGGAAGAGTTGGAGCGGCAGGGGAAAAACATTCGGGAACACGTGCGAGCAGAGTTTTTGCCAGAGGACATTAATTTGATACCGAAAAGTCGCCGCGCCAACATCGAAGAATGGCGCGACCAAGTGCCAGTCCTCGGGTTTAACTCGGGGCGGTACGATCTCAACCTCATCAAAGAACATTTCGTGGGGGAAATAAGCGAGACCGCCGACAGAATAACAGTTGCAAAGACGCCAAGAAGATAATGGGCTTATTGACAAAAGAGTTCGCTTTCTGGATATCATCAACTATCTCGGCCAGGGAACGGTTTA
Organism: Pachyseris speciosa; assembly: GCA_016490735.1. Classification (NCBI taxonomy): domain Eukaryota; kingdom Metazoa; phylum Cnidaria; class Anthozoa; order Scleractinia; family Pachyseridae; genus Pachyseris; species Pachyseris speciosa. The sequence continues at coordinate 616,899 of JAEMWC010000442.1, forward strand.
TGACAAGTGGGTGAAAGCTTACGACTGTGCAGCCCATAAGTCGTCGTTTCCATACGAGTGGTTCGATACCCCGAAAAAACTGGATTTTCCAGGGCTCCCTGATTACCTTTTCTGGTACACGCGGTTGGAAGAAAAATAACCACTGTCGATGAAAGAATTCAAACAATGCCAACGTCTTTTCAAAGAAAAGGAAATGCGAATCTTCGCGGACTAGCTGCGTTACTACAACAACCTGGATGTCGTTCCTGGGTTGGAAGCGCTGGAAAAAATGCGCGCCTTTTACACTGAAAAGGGCATTAACATCCTCAAGAACGCCGTGCCGATTCCCAGCGTTTCCCTTCACCATTTGCTTCGGGGCGCAGTGGAGGGGGCGCAGAGCTTTGGATCCCCAACGAGGAAGAGTACAGGATGTTCAAAGGGGCGGTTGTTGGCGGGCCGAGCCTCGTGTTCACGCGTTACCACGAAGTTGGCGTCACCAGGATTCGCTCACACAGAATTGTCAACGCGAAACCCTGCCGGCAAATTTCGGTTATGACGCCAATGCGTTGTATCTGTAGACCACGCTCAAAGACATGCCATGTGGGAAGGGGCGGATTGTGTGGTATCCCGGGCCACCCAAACAGTGCCCGCTCTCGCGGAACGGGTTAAAAATGGTTACTGGTTCGGGTACGCGGAAGTTGACATCGAGATTCCCCAACATTTGTGGCCCTGGTTCGAAGAAATGCCCCCTTTTTTTGTAAACAAACAAGTCGCCGCAGAGGTGGTGCTGCAATACATGTTGGACTACCTACAAAAAGCCGGCAGAACCCGCGAAGACGGAAAGAAGTTGCTGGGCGCGCTGTCGGCGGAAAAGATGTTGGTGTACGCCCCGCTTCTGCGGTGGTACCTAGCCCACGGCGCGGAAATCAAAGCTGTGCACCGAACAATCGACTACCAGCCAAAGAAAATCTTCACCTGGTTCGTCAAGCAAGTAACCGCAGCGCTCCGAACCGGAGATGTGGAAATAAGCAAGGCGCTGCTCGCGGAAGTTTTCAAACTGTTGGGAAACAGCGCATACGGAAAAATGATTGAAGCTGTGGAGCGCCAAACGAACGTATCTTACACCAAAGACGAGAAGATCGTCGACAGGGCTTTGCGTAGCGAGTTCTTCTACGACCTCGATGAAATCGGAGAAGCCTACGAGTTGGAAAGTCGGAACGCGAGGATCTCAATCAAAAGACCGTTTGCATCGTTGTTTATCAGCTGGAGAAATTGCGGATGTTGGAGTCTTACTACGACTTTCTCGACAGGTTTGTGAACCGCAGCAACTTTGAGATAATCCAGATGGACACAGGTGGCAATTACATGGCGATTAGTGGAGAGAAGTTGGAAGACGTGATCAAACCCGAACGGTGGGCAGAGTTCGAAGCGGAAAAGAAGCAGTGGCTGGCTTGGGACAAGTGGAGCAACCACGAGCCGGGGCTGTTCAAGTTGGAGTGCGTTGGCGAGCGAATGATCGCCCTTTGCTCGAATTGTTGCTTCGTCGAGGAAAAGGAAAACGGAAAAAATAAACTCAGCGAAGGGGATGTCAAAGAAACAAAAGGTTGACTTGGGGGCGTTACAAAGCGACCCTTCTTGGCTGCAAGGAATTGGCAACGAACATGGGATTTCGCATGGAAGAGGGGCGAATGATGACTTACGAGCAGCAGAAACTGGGGCTGTCCACGTACTACGACAAGCGGCGCGTGCTGCCGGACGGGATTCACACAGAACCGATTGAGTATCATCTAGCGAGGGTTGGGCGGGGGTAATTTAGTGTCTGGCGGAACAACCATCAACTCTTCTCGCAGGAAGCTGCGTTTCGGTCCATCGTGAAGCCAATACATGACAGGTTGGTTTTGTTTTATCATTGCCCATTCGACGAAGAAAGTGTTCAGCGACCAAAACAGGATCGGTGGCTCTTCGCGCACCCCCTTCCGACTCCCCCGGCGCCAACAAATAGCTAACTTCGACACCAGCTGGAAGTCTTTGCCTCCCCGACAGGTCTTCCGAATGGAGCTGTGGCCGGTTCTGCGAACACCCTTCGTCGTTTTATCGCATTGACGGGTTTTTCTTCTATCAACCGAGTCCTGCGGCTGTTAATTGCAGCAACAACTCGCGGAAGCCGCTGCACCTACGCCACAGACCGCTCCCCCTCGGGCAGCAGCATCTCAACCGCGTATTGGTAGCGAAACAACTCCTCCGCCAAAGTTCGGTTCCACCGCTCCAAAATTGGTTAGTCGCGGCGTACTTCGGGATGCCCACGTCGGATGGCTGTGCCATGCTTTGCCATCGTTTGTGAGACAGCACCCATGAACTCTCGTCCCGGGTCGACTAGTAGCAGTTTCGGCCATTGCAACGGACCGCGTTTGTAAATTTCCTCGAGAGCCGAACCAACTTCCTCCGCGCTCTTTGTGGAGAGGGGCTCGGCCTCTTTGTATCTGTTCGCCACATCCACAACAGTCAGCGCGTACTTCCAAAGTTTCCCCCCAACCCTGTCGTGGGGCATAAGAAGCAGGCCGGCTTGGTGCACCGCGTTCGGGATGGGTACATCAAATTTCGGCCGAGGAATTTTCAAAAGTGGGGGGAGAAAAATATCCCAAATAGCGTGTTTGTGCAACCATCTCTTCGCAACCGCTTCCGGGATTCTGGCTTTTTGAGCCAACTTTTTCGCCGCACCTCACCCCTTCCAATACCCTTCCGGGTTGTAATAGATTTTGGAAAGTCGCCGTTCTTCCCGTTTCGAAGGAACGTTTGTTATTCATTTGCACATATATATCCGAAAGAAAAAGCCAACGATGTTCGGAATCGAGATTGGGAGAAGAAAAACAAAAAGCTTGGCAGGGAATCGCCGCTCTTCAAAAACTACTACTCTTGCACAAGGAAGAAAGAAGGGAATGGCATTGTGGGGAGAAGATGGAGGAAAAATCGAAAGATTTCGAACTTGTTTGCCCAAAATGTGGGCTGGTGAAGATGCTCGACACTGTGCTCCACCCCCGCAGAGAAGAGAGAGGATGGCGGCCAGTTGTGATTTCCCGGGACCACATCCGCAAAACTCTGGAAAGGCGCAACATTTTCAACGCAGTCAACACCCGTGCATTGCCTGGAGGTCCGAGAGTGTGGCACGGCGCGGTGGGTATTTTTGGGAAATGTCATCCACGACTTCGCGAACTTCTCCGAACCAAACGAGGGGTCGGTAAATTACGTTTGTTTCTTCCACGACTACTTCGAAGCGGTTCCAGAGGAAATTTCGCCCCGCAAAACAGAAATTCTTGCGAAGATCTCGCCGGCCTTCTCGAAAATCCAGCCAAAGACACAACGAAAAGCGAAAGAAAGGTTCGATAGGTGGTGGAACGTCGTTAGTTCGCAGTGAAATGTTCGGCGTACTTCGCCAGGAGTTTCTCGGGAATTTCCATGCAGTGGTCGGAAACAAAGTCGTCGGTCATTTTCAGCTTGAGAAACTCCTTTCCATCGAAAGGTTCTCCTCTTAGATGGAACCGGATAGCATCCAGTATTTCTTTTGTATTCCACTCGCGCGAAGCTGGCCTTTTAGGTCTTTCTGTCGTATTTCTTCGCCGTCGCGACAATTTTCACAACAGCACCAAAAGCAGTCAGACCGGCAATGAGAGCAGGATTGAGAGTAACCCCTCCGGCGACGGTTCCAATCAAAACGGCTTTTCCGGCAACCACGTTGCAAAGCAAGTTTCTGCGCTGAAACATTCGGAAAAGCTTTTCGTAGCCCCAATGTTTCTTGTGGTAAAAAGGATAAAGTCGCTTCAACATATCGATGGTGTCCTTCGGAAAGGACGGGTCGATATGGTTGAAGTCAAAGACGTTGACAGGAGGAAGCCGAGGTTTTCTTTTCAGAGCCCGCATTGTGTAGTTTCCGAAAAAAAATTAAAAGACAGTGTCGTAAGAAGAGCCCTGCCGTGCTGCAAGCATGGCTGCGCGAAGCTTTTCCCGTTCGTGCCACTTCGGTTTGGAATTTTTGGAAGGGCAGACCAGGCGACATTTGTCGCACGAGGTATATGTCTACAGGAAGCCGTCAATGTGGGGCATGTTATTCAAATGAAGGACAATTCAAATCAGTTGGAAAAGAGGTTAAGAGAAAGTCAGAAGAACAGTTCGTTTCATGTTGTTTTAATCAGCAGAGCAGATAAATACAAACGAATAAGGTTTCTTACGCTTAGGTTCATATCCACGAGAACAATACTCGTTAAATCTTTTTGTGTCAAGCGTTCTACCATCGGTGAAACTAAGAATGTCGATTCTTTGCGTGCCATTGACATTCCGGATGTTAAAATGAAGACTTTTAAAAGTTTTGTCCCCAGGAACAATACCATTTTTTTTCATCTGCTGAGAAATAACAATACGTTGTACGCGTTCCTTTGAAATCGAAAAACCCATGAAGATAATAATCCACACCTAACAACTTTTTTCCATTCAAATTTAAATTTGTGAGCAACATTATTTCACTCCCCTGGAAACGAAGAACCTCGTGAATCCCATGTCCATTCAAATCCAAATCGCTGTGCATTTTTGTCCAACCATCGTCATCAACTTCGAACCCACCTCCATTCTTTCCAACCACGCTGTACCCGTTGGCGTTCAAGTCAGTGTGCATTGTTGTTTGCCCATTGTCCCCACTGAACAACAAATTATTTCCATCAACACCCTTTTGCCCATCCAGATCCAAATCATCGCCCAGCTTCGGTCGGTACATGGCCCACCCGCCCAGCTCCAAGGTAGTCCCCTTCAACATTTCACCAACGGACGCACGAAACAGGCCCAGAGTGTCGCTGCGAACCTTTTGGTAATTCAAATCCAAATCGCCCTCCAATTTCGTGTTCAAAAGCAAATGTATGTTCAAATCCAAGTTAGTTTGCAATACCATTCGCCCAGCTTCCACAGCGAAAACTGCGTCATACACCGCGGAAGGCACTTTCGAAAATGTTCCATTCAAACCACCATATGGCCGCGGGGAACGGGAGTTGCGGTTTTTCCATGCAAATCGAGGTAAAGATATTCTCTTTCAACAGCTTGCCGCTTTTCGAAGTGCAGCACTACTTTGACATAACCAGCTATGGAAGATGTTGGTTGGAAGGTTTTCGATGTTTGCGCTCCAAACGATAGGGTGTCGGCAGTCGCATGAACGCTAACATTTCTCATTTCAGGTGGGAAAAACTCTACATCTAACGTATAAAAACCAATTGGGATTCTGAAAACGTTGAAACCAATTCTGGAACGATATTGTTCAGTTCCGTCTTTGTCGTCAATGAGAGTGAAATTGTAGGCAGTTTTGTTGATTTGGTGTGGGGATTTTGAGAAGTTGGAAATATTATGCACGGTTATGTTGTTTTCACTTGACGATTCGTTCACATCTTCCATCAAATATTTGAAGGGGTTGGCTTGTGGGCCGGAAGAATCCACGTGCGTTTCGTCGACATATTTCTTGGTCGCGCGTCACTTGCAACCACAGGGGCTTTCAAGTTCGCAAGCGTGTTGTTGTGCATGTTAATGTCCCCCGCCATTTGTCCACCAGCAAGTTTGAGAAAAGGCGCTTGGTCCACATAAACTTTGTTCGCAACATCTTTGTCCTCCGCTGGAGCCCCGGCATTTTTTATTTTGTGCTGGCCCATGTCCAGATCCCCATACATTGAAGCTGACCCGTCTATTCGGGTGAAATGCTCGTCGATGTAAAATTTGTTAGCTGCGTCGGTTGCGTGAAGGGGTGCAGCAAGATTGGTGATCGCGTTGTTCTTCATGTTCAAATCTGCTCGAGCAGTTGCGTCGAACTTGGTCTGCAAATTATCGTCCACGTATTTTTTGTTGACGGCGTCGTCCGGAAGGGAGCTGGAGTCGACATCTTTCAGGTTGCGAAGCCGGTTCCCTCCCCAGTCCTGATCTTCCCAAGAGGGGTTGATCCCATCGATTTTGAGACAGCTCGCGATTTCTGAATCCAGATGACTCATGTTCACCGCATCCAGAATGTCTTTCGGGTAGCATAAATTATGAATGAGGTTGTCGCCCATATCGAGATCGCCCCTCATCGCCCCTCATCGCGGTGCTGCCGTCCTTTTTCATATCACCCGAACCTAAACCTGCCTGCCCTTGTGCACCTCGCGGACCGGGCAGACCTTGCAAACCTCGCGGGCCAGCTGGGCCGCGGGGGCCAGAATACCCTTTGTCGCATTTCACACCAGTTTGTCCGAGGTCGCCTTTGTCTCCCTTCGGGTCGGGATCACCCGTCTCTCTATGTTGGCTTCGTGGACCAGGAAGGCCGGGCGTTCCAGGACGCCCCTCCCCCGCTCCTCTGAAAAGGCTTCCCGGAAGTTCGTTCAACCACCCCATGGCTTTTCTATATACTCTCGTCGAAATTTTTCTTCATCTCTTTCTTCGGTTTGTCGTAATAAAAGAATGAGAATTTTTTGTCAGTTGCGCGGTCCAGCAGGTCGGGATCTACTCCCAAATCGACCGCGATCCGTCTGTTCTCTCTTGGGAGGAAATTGAAAATGCAGAAATGGCTGCAGTTGTCGCGAATGTTTTTGGGGGTTTTGAAAAAGGACTGGGCGAGATAGATCACAGCGCAGTTGCGGTGCCGACCGTTGATGAAAGAGTTTAATATGTCGTTTTAGTTCTTTTCACAAACCAAGTCGTCGAACACGACAATTTTCTGGTCGTCGGGCGGCAGCTCCTCGAGGGAACAATGTGGTCGCCATGCGCCTCGATCACTTCGTAACCAACCTTGGGGTCGATTCTTTTGGCGAAGTCATCCATAAGAGCCTGGAAATTGTTCTGGTAAAAGTTCTTCGAGAAAAGAAAAACCTTGTCGAACTCCAACAGCTGGTACAGCATGTGCAGCAGCATGTTTGTCTTGTCGGAATTGCTAGGGTCGCAGATCAGCATCCGGAAAATATCCTCGGGAATGGACGGGTCGCTTTGTTGCCAATTTGTTTTCGAAACACATGGGTCATAGTTCGGAATTTTCATTGTATACATATACAAGCAAATCATGTCTTTGAAGAAGAGGCGAGACCGGGCAGCGGCCGAAGCCGAGCTGGAGACACAAGAAGACGAGATCCGGGAAGCTTTCAAACGAGACAAACTTGCAAGGGCGATGGGGGTAATGGAAGCGGAGCAGCTTTTTAAACCGATCACAAAACGGTTGGAAAAACGCTGCCCCCACAAGTCGAGGCGGAACCAGACTACGCAATGGAGGAGTTCGATCGAATCAACCCTTTCCATCGGCAGGATTTTTGGCCGGAGGCATCCACACCTCCACCTTCGCCCGTGTACAACGACGAAGAATTCGAATTGCCTCCACCTCCACCACCTGTGGAGGAAGAGGCGCCTCGTCGGACTTGGGAGGAACCAGCGCCAACAGAGTTTCTCGAGACCTAAAACGAATCGAACGATCTGCGGTCGCTCAGCAGCCTCGCCCCGAAGATGGAGCGAAAAGGGCAAGAAGCGGTGAAAACCGGAAGATACAAAGGTTGGTCTTTGGCGGACATCAAACGTCGCAGAGATGAAATTCTCGCTGCACGAATACCGCGCCCCCACCGCCCGTTCGAAAGTCACCGCTGTCGGCGAGCCAGCTGCAGCGGGGAAAACAGAGTTTGAAGAAAAGCCGCCCTGCACCGAAACAAAGAACAGCGACCTCTTTGGAAGAGGCAATCTTGGCTCGCAGGCCCGTAATCGAAGAGGACGACGAGGATGCGAATGACATCCTGGAAGAGGAATGGATGGAGGGGAGTGGAGCGGGAAATGACTTTGATACAATGGTGAACACCTTCTATGTAAAACTTGGCTCGTTTAAAGCAGGGAACACTTCGTCCAAGCTGCGAAAAGACATCGAGCAGCTGCTTTCCGAACTTGTCAGTCGCAGATTTCTCACAAAAGAACAGGGGCGGAAAATTTATCGAAGCTATATAGGATGACTTTCCACCTGCTGATTGACTCCCGGCTCGCGCTGCTGGAGCCGGGGCACTACAACCAAAAGAACCACGATTTTCGGATGCATTTCCACTCCCCGATCGAGCTCGACCAAAAGCGGAACTACGAAGCCGCCCTTGACGAGCTGATCACAATGACCTATTCTTGGCACAACGTGGCGGCACAGTACAACAACAACCAACTGAAATGGAGAAAGAAGGGTGAAGACTGGAAAACGTTCCCGATGGGATGTATGGCTACACCAACCTCGCCTCGTTTTTGGAGGCGCACACGGGTTTCGTCGACCCTTCTGCCAATGAGAAAGAACACATTTGAGAGAAAGAACACATTTTCAATCTGTTCTTTGATTTGACGATCTATCGGGTCGTGATCGGGGTCGCCAAAGACTACGAACTCGACCTCTCTCTGTCGGGAAGTTCGCCGAACTGCTGGGCTTCGACAAAAAGGTTTTGACGGGCGCGGCAAGTTTCGTGGGGGACAGAATCTCAAACATAACAAGGGGGGTGGATTGGGTTTTTCTCCATTGTGACTTGATCACGAGGAAGGTGATCGGTGTAAAGAACTATGTTTTGTTGTGCGTTTCCACTGTGGGCCTGCCAGTCAGTTATCCCTTCACAAAGGAGCCACGGCACATCAAATTTTACCCCGTCAGCGGAAACCGGATCGATTCGATCTGAATACGCGTCACAGATGGGAGAAACAACATTTTGATCCCAAGCGGAGCAGACGTGGCATTGGCTCTTGTGATTCGCGAGGTTCCCCCCGCGGTTTGAAATTTCTTTCTATTCTATATTGTGTCTCGATGAACAACCCGAGTGAGTGGATGAAAATCTTCGACCCGCGGGCCGGGTGGTATCGCTACATGCACAAAGGGACGGGCGTGATTCGCGACGAACTTATGGAGGCTTGTCCGAAGCCCGTAAAACAAGAAATGGTTTTGCCGGTGAAGCCCCCCAAAGAAGTAAGCCTAACGAACATAGAAGAAAGAGGGGCATAAAAAATCCGACAACTGTTGAGGAAGCGAACGGCGCGACCAAAAAGAGGACAGGCAATGTGGAAGCTTACCCAAATTTTGGCCAATCGTCTTTGAATTTTTTTTGGTTGCATACACCATGGCTTGGTTCAGATGTCCGAAAAATCTCGAGAAGGTGGACTTTCCGCTCGTGCTCTCGGTAAATGCGCAACACCAGCCGAAGAAGGGGGTGAAGTTCTTTTCGAGAGACCGGGATGTTGTGCACGACTGGTACAACGCTTATTTCAACGTCGAGTACCGCTTCGAAGCTCTTGACGAACACACAACGACACACAATCGGCGCCGGTCAACGGCTCTTTCTCTGTGATAAAGAATTTGACGGTGAGGTCCGCAGGAAAGAAACTTTACGCGATAAACGGAGTCCACAAGAACATATTTATCAAAACGCTGTTGGAATATTCCGACGACTATTCGAGGAGCGTGGCAAAGGATGAGTTTTGGTATCTCGACACCGACAGCAAATAATAATAATAATAATAATAATAATAATAATAATGTTTATTTCTTATATCGCGCAGTCTAACATGCAATAAAGATATGATCGAATGCGCATTACAACATTCAAATCTTAAAGTAATAAATGGCTAATCCAATTAATGGCAAACAATGCGTTTTGGTATCTCAACACGACTGTAACAGTCCCCGCCACTGCCACCAAAGGCATCGAAGCACGACAGAAACTTTCGAGGGGGCTGGAACGGTGAAAACTGTGATTCCTCTGAAACATTTCTCGTTCTTCGCGGAGCTGTGGAATAAGCTTCTTCCCCCCGATGCAGCTTGAGTTCGAAATCGTGTTGCAGGACGATGCCGAAATGATTTTCCAGAATAACAACACCGGGCGAAGAATTGTGGGTTCCGAAACTGGAAATGGCTCCAGAGGGGCAAAAACAGATGAACGAATAGTTCCTGAAACCGACGAAATGGACCTTCTTGCAGGAAACCTTGGTCCCCAGCTCCGCCCGGCGAGACGCGGGTGGCCAGTGGCAAATTTTACCCGGCGTCAAGAATGTAAAGCATGTCTTCATCTTCTTCCAGCAGTCGCGGAAACAAAACACTCTGGCCTACAACCCGTACAGCTTCGACACGTTTGACCTCGACGGAGACGATTCTGCAAAACTGAGCACTTGTCGACTGTAGTGTGGTTCGACTTACTATCCCGAGCTCGAATATGATGGAGAAGACCAGGCACGCATCCGCCGCGATTTGATTGAGTTTCGCTACAAGAAGAACGACCCCAACTCTGGAACCCAAATCAGTGTGGACAACTATTCGTCTTTTTACCGTGTTGTTTACTTCGACCTCCGCGCGACCAAAGAAAGCATGACGGGCGATGCGAAGAAACTGATTTTGCATTATCGGCTGAACGAGGCAGCCAATGCTCAAGATTACATAATCTTCGGCGTCATCTTGAACAAGGAAGAGGTCGTAATCAAGCAGATCGGAAACGAGTTGGATGTGGGATAGATGCAGAAATTCTTTTCTTTAGTATGAGATTGCCACGACGTACTCTCCGCGCTCTCCGCTTCAGAGGCGAATGATTGATTGGGCTGTGGAGAAGGGCAAGCCTGTTCTTCGAAAAGTTGGGAGTGAAGCGTTCAACCAACTTTCCACGAAAGTCAGGCCGAACATCCGTTACAAGACAGACAGACCCGATCTCGACGGGCGCGGATTTCCTATTCCCTTCCCGTTTGTGGATTTCAAGAAATTGTGGAGTGTTGTGACCGACCCGACCCTTTTCAAAGGCCCAGTTGTTTCTGAGGAAGAGGGGCACGCTTTGGTGGCAGAATACAAGCGAGAGTACAAAGAGTACAAGGACAAGGGCGGCACACTGAGCTATGGGTCTTGGATCAAGTGCAAGGGGTATGGAAAGGGGGTTGTTGGGTCGGGGTTGGGAGACTTTGTCGATCCCCGGTTTACTCGTTACGGGGTCTTGGTTCCAAAGTTTGCAACAGACCTGAAGTTTTTGAAAGCTTTCTCCAAAGGCATGCCGAACCAACATGGCTCCCTGGATGCCCTCCAGAAGACCGCGCGAAACTACTACGGTTCGGGTGTGGACATCCACGCGATGATTGGGAAACTTCCCAAACCGAAGAAAGGTTGGACTCTTCCGGGACACAACTACACCGGCCCGTACAGCCCCCTCCACCAGCAGCTCGACTACAACCCAGAAACGGGCGAAATCCGGGAAATCTTTCAAACCCCAACGGGGGAAACGGATGCAATTGAGATGCAACAGGACGTGGATTACAGCAGTTGTGGGCACTGGCCAAAAAAATATGGTTCGGACGAGAAAAAGTGCAAGCATGCGGCCGAAAGGACAATGGTGAACGCACTCGATACGGGTCCGTGTAGAGAGAGACAGTGGGGGCATGCTTTGGCTCGCAATCCTATTAACACGAAAGAGAAGTTGGGACTTGGGGTCAATCTCGTACCAAACGATAATAGTTTCCAAACGTCTGATGGCGTTTGACAATTGCCATGGGATTTCGTTTGTCGCTTTTTCTGCGAGAGACCAAAGCTCGCCTAATATTTCCAAAAAGGCCACCTCGCTTTTTTTCGCACCTTCGATGTGTTTGTCTTCTAACAAACAGTCTCGGTCTTCTACCGCAATCATTGGGCGGAGAAGGTGAAGATCGGAAATGGCCGCATCGAAAGTTTCAATTACGTCGCTGACTATTGCTTCCACTCCGTCGGCCTCCAAAGTCTGGTTTGCCATTGAATGTGTGACTCCTTTTCTTCAAATGGGCGTGCCTTGTGCAAACATTTCGTTCACGACACGATCCATTTTCTTGTTTCACCTCGCGCACGATTGGGTGAATAAGTCTCTCTTGCACGAAATGGAAAAAGATTACCAACAAAGCAATCATTTCTTCAAAGAAAAAAAATAATTGTTCAAATGCCCGACACTACGATCAATCACAACCAAGACAGCCTTTGTCTTCGTGTTCGGGGAAAGAGGCAGGGTAGTTTGATTCTTCCAGCTTGTCCGCTTCGAATTCCAAAGTGCCCCAGTCTGGTTCGTTTGGATCCTCTTCCTCCTCTGCGCTGTCAAACGCATAATTGACATAAGCATTGAACAGCTCGTAAAAAGCGGGCATTGCGCGCTTGACGACCCAATCGGGGGAGGTGTTTCGGATTGCAAGAGTGGCTTCGAGTTCTTCCATAAAAACGAGCAATGCTTCTTGCATTTGAAGAGGCAAAGGGTTCCACAGCTGTTGTGCTCTGGTGTTGTCTATGTGTACACTATTACCCCACTTGTTCAAAAGGGCGTTTACCCATGAACGAAGAGGGAAGTAAAGGGGTTTCAAACTTTCAAAATCATGGTTCGTAACATGTTAATTCATATGCTAAAGTGCTGTCATACACGTCTTCCTCACAACCACATATAAGTTTAAAATTACCACAGTGGGTACATATTCGTTCATCGCCCCCTTGATTTTTTTATCTCACAATATGTGCAATTTTCTTCGTTTCTCCACTTACAACCTTCAGGTATAAATTCAAAATAACCACAATAACCACAATAACCACACAACCGAGGCGCGTCGTCTTCACAACTACCGGCCTTTTTTCCATTTAAAAAACCTTTACACCTTCTGCTCTTTCTATGTCAGCAACTAAATCTATTACTAAACTATCGTTCAAAAGTTCTTCATGAACAGCTGCCCAACCCATTTCCCTCCTATGCTTTATTTTTGCCGAAATACATTCCTTGGGCGCGTTTTCTCGAACAACGTTTTCTCTGCGCGGCGCTGGCACGGGCCGCTCCCCAAACACGGTGTCAAGATATGCCAAGATGGCATCCTCGTCATACTCAGACATGGTGGAGCATTCAGACCCCAGGGTGCGATTGTTTAATAGGGGGTGCCATTGAACATACCCTGGGGCGGCGATTGTTCAAAACGGGGGCGGCTGGTTTGCGCCGTGGCCCTCTTCGCGGGAGCGCTACCTAAGTAATACAGAGAGAGTCCATCAAATACTACCGACGAACACCACAACCGAGGAGCGAATCGACGAGGTTGTGGTGTGACGATGAGATGGACTCTCTCAATACTACTAAAGGTTTTTCTCGACTGGATGAAAATGGTCGACGACTTTATCACCGACCATTGCATGGAAATCCCCAGAAAAGTCCAGGCGAGATACACCAAACGTTTCACCTCAGTCTAAATCTCGCGTTACCCCGCCTCCATTCCGAAGTTTTCAGTCTCAGGGCCGAGTTTGCGGGAATTGGGAGGGGACACCACCACCTCTCGAATCTTTCTTTCGCGTAGTGTCATCTCGTCGTATGAATTTTTTCCAAGGACGGGAAAAGCCGGCCAAGCTTCTCAGGGAACAGCTTGGATGTAATCATGAAAAAAGAAAAACAAACGAGGCTGACCGACTTGCTGTAATTATCCGCCTCTATTCCGGTCTCGGGCCGGGTTTTCGGAAATTGCAGAAATTGTGGATGAGGTTTCCCAAGAAACGTCACTGCGACAGGTGGCACACTCTTGCCCGGCAAACACAACGGTGTTGACAGCGTTAAAGATTCTGTATTTTTAAGAATATTGCGAATGTGAGCGCGAGAAACGGCAACCGGCAGCCACAATTTCTCTTCCTTTCGGGTGTTGTGAGTTGTTGTGTTGAGCTCCTCCACCCTTCCACATGATTGACAAACGAGTTCGAAATTTTTGGTTTCCTCAACCAGCTTTTACCCGTAGTAAGATCCAGCCTCAAATCCCACCTCGAGGCACGTTTTGTTTCACAAATTTTAACTTCCGGATCAGTGTTCTTTTGCCTGGAGAAATAGGAGTTTGTTAGCATCCGTTTGAGGTTTCTGGGTTGTCGCAGACTGTGAATTACTTTAGTCTTGCTCATAATGGATTTTAATGAGGGGTTTTGGTTCAACATAGGAAGTGTTTTCCTGACCAGATGAAATACTTGCCGATTGTTGGGATTGTAAGTTGTTACCAGACAGAGGAGGTTATTTTTGGTAGCTTGTTCTCTCACCCTTCTTAACTATTCCGTTGTTTGGGTGAGGGTCTTGTTTATACCGGAATTAATGATGTCAGCTGGGTATTGTTTCCTCAGAAGGATTGGTTTGCGATCGTGAAGGCGCAGTTTCCTTATGTCGTGGTTCTCATCAATCATACATATCCTCCGAGCCAGGTTGTATGGTATGTTATTTTTTGCGTGTCTTTGATGGCTGGATGTATATGGGAGGTACTGGAATGAATCCGTGGGTTTATAATAAATATCGGTTGTTAGCTGAGTATTGTCTTTTCTTATCATCACATCAAGGAACGGAAGTTCTTTGCAGCTAGTTTCAGCAGTGAGTTGAATGCTGCCATCTAGGCTGCCCATTGCAGTACCTTTCTTTTGATGGAATATTCTATCATCAAAGTTAAAAGTATTGTTCGTCAATATTAAAAGGATTGAATCGATGAGAAATTCTTTGCTAAAACGTGAGTTTAGGCTCCCTGGGTGTTTATGGATCCAGTATTCCATGGCCTTTATGCCGCGTTCGTGGTTAATGTTTGTGTACAAGCTGGTCACGTCAAAGGAGACTAATATTGTACTTTCAGGTACTGTCTTTGGTAAATAATCGAGGAAATCGATAGTGTCCCTCAGATAACTTTGGACATGTAAAGTAAACGGCTTGATAAGGATGTCTACAAAGTTACTGAGTCGACTCGTTGTACATCTAAGACCAGCTACTATGGGCCTGGATTTGAGATCTGCTGGTCTAAGAATTCTGGTGTATGGTTTCTTTTTGACTTTAGCCTCCTGACAAATGATCTTGCTCTTATGTATCTTTGGAAGGCCGTAGAAACTACTGGTTTTAAAATCGAAGTGGCAGAGGTAGTACACCTCCTTCTCCGTATGGCTGTGACTATGATTACCTGCTAACTCCTTTATAAGTTTCAGAACATTTTTGTCCTTGTTAGCGGTAATTTCCTGATATGTTTGTGAGTCATTCAGCATTTCGAGTATTTTATCGGCGTAGTATGTGCGGTCCATAACTACGACTGCCCCTCCTTTGTCAGCTTCGAAGATGAGTATTTCAGAGTCCCCTCTAAGTTCCTGTAGGGCATTTTCACTTGACTCACATGTAAAGTGGGCTTTCTGGCGCAGCAAAAACACTCATTACAACATAACGAAAGAAGAATCACCGCTTCGCGCTGATTCTTATTTCGTTATGTTGTTGCTTCGAAATTTTGCTGCACCAGAAAGGCCCACTTTACATGTGTGTGTATTTCCAAACCATTTTCAACCATCTCCACCAAAACAAAAGTGCGCCAAAGCAACACCCATTTGAAGAAAAGCAATCACTGGTGAAATAACAACAGTTGCGCCAAAGCAACACCCTTTTAAAGAAAAGCATCCATTTGGTTACATAAAGCATGGCATAAGTACGTATGCAGGAAGAGGTTCTTGACGACTTTTTCGCCGAGCTTCTGCAAGAGGTGGAAATTGGTGAGCCAATTTTGGAGCCTCCACCAGAGTTTCAGGATCCACAACCAATTTGGGACGAGTTCACCGTCTCAGAAACAGATTTTGATGAATGCCTTCATGTTTGGAGAATGGATGTTGATCCAGACAACCGGAGCGCTAGCAGAAGAGACATTTTCAAATTTACCGAAAAAAAAAATGAAAAGAAAAGCCTTCGAGGTTCTTAAAAATGCAGTGAAAGAGCTGGGGAGTGTTAAAGCCAGTTTTGGGTTGGAAGTTAAGTTTAAACGTGACAGGCAAAACGAGCTTGTCGGATGGGAAGAAGGAAAGCAAAGACACTATTTCAAAGAAGACTCACACGTTTTGCAAAAGAAAATTTGGAAGAAGAATTCAACGAAAAATTTCAAAAATTTGTTGACATGATAAAAGGAGAAACTGAAAACTGGTCAGAAAGAGGTTCCTGATGGGGAGTTGACAAAATAACAATTGCATACGTAAACGTCCCTCGGTACCAATCTTTGAGAGGGGGAACTTACATTCCTCTTCCACCAAAACTTGCAAACAAAAAAGCAATTGTCAACGTGAAAAACACAGACAACGAATGTTTGAAATGGGCTTTGAGATCGGCCTTGTTTCCAGCTCCCAAAGACCCTCAAAGAAAAATCAAGTAGGAAGACTTAAACGACGGCATAAACTGGAACGGCATCGACTTTCCCATACCTTTGAATCAGATTAACAAGCTTGAGAAACAAAATGAACACCTTGGAATCAACGTTTTCGGGTGGGAAAAAGATGTTGTTATTGTGCACCGGATCAGTGAAAAGGAAAAAAGGATAAAAAGAATTAACTTGATGCTTTTGCAAAAAGATGAAAACACACACTACTGTTTCGTGAAAAGGCTTTCAGCTTTGCTTCGTGACCAGACAAAACATCATGATACAAAACATTTCTGCACAATGTGTTTGATGGGATTTACTGCTGAAAGAATTCTTGAATATCACACATAATATTGCAATGGAGTTAATGAAATTCCAACAAGGATTGAAATGCCGCAAGAGGGAAAAAACATTCTCAAATTCGAACACTTTGACAGACAAATGAAAGCTCCTTTTGTTATTTACGCTGATTTCGAGTCTTTGATAAAAAACATACCAGAAAACGAGCGGGAGAAAACAAACTGCACAGAAAAAACAAACAAGCATGAAGCCTGCGGTTTCGCTTTTACAGTTGTAAGAAGCAATGGAAAAGTAATGACAGACAGTTGCCTGAAAGGCAGTCCAGTTGTTAAATACAGACAGGAAATAGATTCTGATGACACTGGGAAATACTGTGGGCAAAGTCATAAACGCTGTTTTTACAACTGGCACAAAAAATCCAGTTTATTGGTCCCAAAATGCAAAGAAAGGAAAAAGATGAAATTGATAAATGGATTGAAAAAAATCAAGAAGAAAGCTTGTTTTGTGGAATGGCACTGCTTCAAAAAAACTTCAGGGATGCGGTAAAAGACCATTGCCACATTTCCGGAGAATTTCGGGGAGCAGCTTACGACGCTTGCAACAAAAAGCTGCTGATAAAGTTAAAAACAATCCGGATACCAGTCGTATTTCACAACTTGAAGGGCTATGATTCGCACCTTCTGATGCAAGCAATGTCAGATACAGAGGGAGCCGGGGGGCTTAATTGCATACCGAATAACATGGAAAAATACATTTTTATTCTCTTTAGGAAACTTGGTTTTTATTGATAGTTTTGCATTTTTCTCAGAAAGTTTGGACAGCGTCGTGAAAGCAACACCAAATGAAGCTTTTAAAATAACAAAAAAACTTATGCCCCAAAACAAAAGACTTTCAGACATACGATATACAAATACATCGATTCACCTGAAAGATTTGACGAAAAACGTCTTCCAGCAAAAGAAAACTTCTTCAGCACGCTTTCTGGTGAAAACATATCAGATGAAGATTACGGACACGCCTGCAAAGTATGGGAAACATTTAACTGTAAGAACCTTGGTGATTACCACGATCTTTACGTTCAGACAGATGTTGCACTTCTTGCAGATGTTTTCGAAAACTTCCGAGACATTTGCCAACGGCAGTACGGGCTGGACCCCGCGCACTACTTGACCTCGCCCGGTCTGTCATGGGACGCGCTGTTGAAATTGACAAAAATCGAGCTGGAACTGTTGACAGACTACGGCATACACATCTTTGTGGAAAGAGGAATGCGGGTTGGAATCTCAATGGGAAGCAAGAGATATGCAAAAGCAAACAACCCACTAATCGAAGGTTTTGAGATGGAGTCTCGGAGGAAGCAATAATGGAGAAAAAAGAAAACGCAAAAAAAAGGTTGGATTCTCGAAGTTGATTTGGAATATCCGCCTGAGCTTTATGAAGAGCACAATAGTTACTAACTTGCTCCAGAGAAAAAGGCTGTGCCAAAAGAGTGGCTGTCGCCTTATCAGCACAAACTTATTGAAGATCTTAACCTGAACCCCCCAGACTGTGAAAAACGTTTGCTGACACTGCAGGACAAAAAGAACTATGTGGTGCACTACAGAAACTTGCAGTCTTACCTTGCGCTGGGAATGAAGCTGAAAAGCGTTCACAAACTTTTGGAATTCGACCAAAGGCCTTGGATGGAGCCATATATCAGGATGAACACAAATTTTCGCAAGAAGGCCAAAAACAATTCCGAGAAAAACTTTTACAAACTGATGAACAACTCAGTTTTGGGGAAAACAATGGAAAACCTGCGGAACCGCGTTGACGTCAAGCTTATACGCAGCCACGAAGGTACGAAGCTTCGGAAACTGATTGTTAACCCTCTCTTTCAAAGCTACACCCTGTTCACAAGCAAGCTTACTGGGGTCCACATGCACAAAAGCAGACTGCTTCTCAACAAACCTGTTTACACCAGAATGACGATCCTTGAAACAGCAAAATCTTGATGTACGACTTTTTCTACAACAGCCTCAAGAAGCGATACGGCCAGAAATGTGAGCTTTTGTACAGACACAGACAGTTTATTGCTGGAAATAGAAACCGAAGACATTTGCAAAGATATGAATGGCCAAGGGCCAATGTGGATGGATTTATCCGATACCAGCGACTACCCGAAAGATCACGAGTTGTACTCAGAGGCGAATAAAAAGGTTCTGGGAAAAATGAAAGACGAATGTGCGGGACGCCAATTGCTGAATGTGTGTGTTTGCGACCAAAGATGTACTCAATCCTCAGAGCCGACGAAAAAATATCAAGAAAGCAAAAGGCGTGAAAAAAAATGTTGTCAAAGATATTCTGCACGAAGAGCACAAGGAAACCCACTTCGAAGGGAAACAGTTGACACACAGAATGAACATTCCTCGTAGCGAAAACCATGAAATATTCGGAATGCATATTAACAAGACTTCGCTGTCAGCGTTTGATTTGAAAAGATGGATAGCTGAGGATGGGATCAAAACAAACGCCTTTGGGCATAACCCACCTCTGGGAATCCAAAAAAACGACTTGATGGATTGGTTAGATGGGATTCTCGGAAGGTAACTCCGTATTTGGGGGAACAACCAACAACTCTTCATGAACGAAACTGCGTTTGGGACCGTCATGCAAATAATACAAAACTGGCGTGTCGGGTTTCATGACCGTCCTTTCTATCTTGAAGACTTTCAAAGACCAAACAGGGTCTGTGGCTCTTTTTTTTGCGCCTTCCAACTCGCCAGGTTTGTAAAGATAACGGACATTGACAATAGATGGGAACTGTTTTTCGCGTGTTCCCACAGGTCTTCGATATGCTGTTGACGGTTTGACAAAAACAGCCTTTTCTTTTATCGCTTCTGCTGGCTTCTTCCCGGTGAGGTTTGTTTCCTCATTGTTCAAAGCTGGAACTACATCGGGCAGCCGCTTCACCCACGCAGTTGATCTCTTCCCTTCAGGCAGAAGCATTTCCACAGCATACTGGTGCCCGAACAGGCTTTCAGCCAGGGTGCGGTTGAAACGTTCGACAATGGCCTGGTCGCGGTGAATTTTCGGATGTCCACGCCGAATAAAAGTTTTGTGATTTTCCATCTCTTTGGAAACAGCGCCCATGAACTCACGCCCTGGATCCACCGGCTGCATTTCAGCCCATTTTAGAGGCCCGCGCTTGTAAATTTTTTTGAAAAGCCTGCGCAACCTCATCGGAATTTTTCGAGGTCAATAGTTCGGCCTCTTTGTAGCGGCTGACCACGCCGGCAACGGTCAAAGCATACTCAAAAACTTTTCGGCCCCTCGACAGCTTGTCTGCGGCAAAAATAGAAGGTTGGCTTGATGCACGTTGTTTGGTGTGGGAACATCGAATTTCGGTCGAGGAATGCGCTGTGGTGCGGGAAGACAGATCTGCCAAATCGCTTGCCGCACCAACCACCTTTTTGAGGCGTCTTCAGGTACCTTTGCAGCCTCGGCGAGTTTTTTGATCGCTGCCAACCCTTTCCAATAGCCACCCGGGCTATAGTATATTTTTGCTAGCTTGGCATTCATGGGAAATATGCAATTCCTGCCCAAAAGCAGGTAATGTTCAAAGGAAACGAAAAGCCGCGTGGCCCACAGCAAGAGTGCCTGCGCCCAAAAACAGGAGCTCGCCTTGTTTTTGCTGCGCGCTTGGCTGGTAGAAGTCGAAGAACTTTGGTTCTTTCAGCGGGGCAAGACGTTGTTCGGGATGCGCTTGGTTATACAGCTTGAAGGCGTAGTCGGTGTTGGTGAAGTTCTTCTTGTCCTGCTCTTTTATCTACGTGTTAGTCTGGATCCAGTCAAGGAGCTGGGCGCGCTGGCGATTCTACTTGTTGTAAGCCGTTTGATAAGCCTTGAGGGCCTTGTCGTGGCGCTTTTCTTCGTCAAGCGCGGCATCATCGCCTCCACCAAGGGCCTTGGCGAGATAATTTCCCCCGATGAAAGTCGCAGCATTCAACACCGCCCCACCAATCATGATCGCGATTGTCGCCATGCCTGATTGTATTTTAATCATATTTTTAATTCGCGGGGATCAAACGTTTGCCGGGAGAATTTTTTGGTCTTCAAGGTACCTTTTTAGCGCTATGCTCCCCGCCATTACGCCCGTGAACTGCAAATAGTTCATTGCGTTGCTGCTGGGGTCAGAAGTGAAATTTTCTTTCACAACCTTTTTCACGGTCCAACCAATTCCAGCGGCTATACGGGTTAAAACTGCTGCGTCCATAACTGTTTTGACAAGCTTGTTGTCCGACATGGTTTATTCCAAGTTGTCAAAGTTTAAATGAAATTAATTTGCGCGCTGCTTTGTACTTTCTTGCAAGCAAATTTGCTTCAATTGATCAATCTTTTCAAAACTCTTATCGAATTTCTCATCAATTTTTTCATGCACTGTTTCATCATCATCTGTTTCATCATCCACTTCTTCATCATCTTCAAAAGGAGCTTTCAGAAGAGTAATTATTGATTCGCCCGCCTGTTAGTTACGATCAAACAAAATCAAAGAAATACCAACAACTCCAGCGGCGGAGAAAAGAGTTTACAAAATATTCAACCTCGACATATTTAATATACCATGCCACGAATATTTAATTCAGATTAATCCATTTTTCGTAATCCAACTTTTTTTATTGCAGAACTTTTGAAATTTTTGACAGGAGGGGCAACGACATTTTCTTCCGCCACGTGAACAGTTTCTCGCCTCGAGTCGGAAGTTTGCTTGGAGGTGAAAGAGGTTTTGGCCGATTCAAATCCAGCTTTGAGCTCTTCGCATCTGTAGTAAGGCCCCATCAAAGAGACCACAATACTTCCGGCCATAAGCCATTGGGTCGTGCTGAGGCCAGGCATTGATGAGCTGCGCCCAGGGTCTTAACCTTCGGTTGCAGACCGTTCAGGAGTTGGGGGGCGCGCGCTGCCGGGCCTTTTTCGCTTTGTCTTTCGCGATCATGACAGCATACTCGGCCTCGGCTTGTTTTTGCGCTGCACGGGCCGCCTTTGTTTGGCGGCAACCAATTTGCCGGTAGCCTGCCGCTTGGAGTTTTTTACGTGGGGTTTTTCTTGGGGAGGCAAGGCTGGGTTTGTCGCCTGTTGTGTAATGTCGCTTGTGCCTGGTGCCGGGGATTGTTGTTGTGTAATGTCGCTTGTGCCTGGGCCCGGGGCTAGTTGTTGCTCCTTCATTTTTTTTTCCCGAATACAATGACAACAATATTCTTCTATTCAAAACGAAAAAATTTTTTTTCAAGACAGTTGGTCTGCAATTACTCAACAGTTGGAGGGCATTTTTCAGCAGGTGGTGTGCATTCCTCAGCAGCCGAAGGTTTGGAAAAATCAGTGTGCTTCGTGGCTATCATCGCCGCATTTGCCGCCGCAAGAAACCGCGCGCACTTGAATGCAAGGGCTCCAGCAAGGCAGGAGAGCTCTTTGTTTATAATGTAGTCTTTTTTTAGCTCTTTCTGGTAGTCTTCGACGTCTTTTTTTATGTCAACGACCATTCCAACAGCTTTGGTGACCAAATAAATGAAGCTGTCGGTCAAACTTTCTGTTGTTTTGGAGCCCACGAAGGTCTCGTACCTTTTTCTGTACTTCTAGACTTCTTTGTCAGTGAGAAGCGTCACCTGCTCGTGCGTCAACGAAACCCCGATGGCCTCCTTGCACCTGCCAGTCGACACCAGCACAGCCAGCTGCTCGCGAAGACCAGGGATGTCGGGGCCGGCCGTAATGCCTGAAAGTCCAAAGGCGCCTTCAGCGCTAATGGGCTCGGCTTCCAGGAGATTAAAAACTTCTGCAATCGCGTGCTCTCCTTCTGCCATTGCTCCGCAGAAGATGATATACAAAAGGGTGCCGCAGAGAAAATACAAAATAAGCCTACTTCCGTGATTTCAGCTGCGCAATGAGGCCTTTGTACTCCTGTGCGGAAAGTGCCCCAGCAAAATCCTCAAAAATGCTTTTTATTGTCTTTGCTGTGGGCATGTAAAAAAGAACGACCGCTACAACATTTTCCCGGAAAGACACGGTGATGCTTGTGTACTTTTGGGACAACACCCACACGCTAATGGTGAGGTGGCGGGCAGAAAAGTGAAGTTGACCAGCTCGCCTGTACGCCCCTTCACATCCTTCAAAGCCGCGCAGTTATCAAGAATTATCAGTGTATTGGTCCCCGCGAACGCAAATTTTACAATCTTCAACCACGTTTCCACCTCGTGCTGCTCGTAAATCACTATTTCCATTTTTGGATCTCTTTCGCCGATTCGGTGGCAGGTTTTGTTGTGTACGAACGTCGGGCAGATCAGCACGATGAAGTCAAACTTCCCGTGGAAAGGACCGTAGAGCTGGTCCACAACGAACTGGGATTTACCCGAATTTGTTGGGCCGATGAGATGATGAAAGCGTTAAAAATGTTGGCTGGGTTCATATTTGCTTTTCAGGCAATTTGTCTTTCAGACTTATGCTACAGGAGGAAAACTCTTCAAAACATGACAGAATCTAATTGTTGCCCCTGAATGTTCATCTGAGCCTCGCTGATTGTAAGACGTGGCATTTGATGATTCCACAACCACTTGCTCTCCGCTCGAGCTCAAGCTGAACCCCGTCTTGTGTGTTCACAAGCGCGTCCCGCTGCCGTGCATGCTATGGTCTGGCATTGACCGCAAATCAATCAGCAGCCCAAACCTGTTGCCGGTGTAAAACTTTCTCACATTCATGTGCTGTGCCCCTTTGGGCGTTGTTTTGTTTGTTGGCTTCATGACAAAGCGGCTGACCTCCTCCCAAATGTCCTTGCCATCGAGGGTTTGCCGTGGTCAGTGGTGGTGGTCGAGCCGGATCCGGTACTTTTTCTTGTAAATCGCTTCCAGCATGTTTTCCGCAGCGACACCTGAGATGGGCTTGTCACCACCGCCCGACCGGATCATGTTAAGGTTCTCGCTCTGGATGCCGTCGAGAAGCATGTTGTCCCGCTCCTCCTGGGAAAGTAAAAGGTCTTCCCAGATTTTAAAAAGGTCGTATCCTGCCGTGTCCTGCAAAAGGGTGCTCTCGTACCATACAACCAGCTTGTCGACCAGCGCCCGCGAGACGTTTTGCACGAGGAAGTTGTTGGCGTGCCCTTCGTCCAAGTCGATGTTAAACAGCAGGGATAGCGAGCTGAGCACAAGGACCTCGTGCTCGTTCAAACCTAGAGTGTCTCCCCGGGGTTGGCTTCGCTCGGATTAAAGGTTATGCGTTTGACCGCACGCTCGGCTTTCATGGCGCCGAATGCTTTTTCGCTGTGTGTTGGAAGAAGGTTTGGCTGCACAGACGTTGTGTATGATGTGCCAAATTTTTATATTCAATTAAAAAATTAATTAGGCTGGATACAGTGTGATGGTGGAAGGCGGCTATGACGCGGCAATGGAAGACACCCTTTTGGTCCACGACGATGAGAATGACGACGATGACGATGAGAGAAGGTGGACAGAACCCACCCATTTTTCCCTGGAGCCACATCTTCTCCGGACTGCGATTATATTCCATTACAAACAATGCAACACAAACAAAGTGGGCTGCAGCCAGAAACCTCCATGGATGAAGAGACGTCTTTTGGCGCGCAAGCGCAGAGTGAACGATCTTGGGAGGCTTTGACAAACCTTTTTCCAGATGCAAGCACAACTTTGCTTGAAACCACTTACGACCCAAAAAGTAACAGACTCGTTGTCAAATTGGTCGGCTCCGGCAAAAAATTCTACGATCTGTACACAAAAGAAAGGGTCACTGGTAAACAAAGACTGATTTTAAACCTTCCAAAAGAAATAATGAAGGCTCTTGGGGAAAAAGCTGAATCTAAAATTGATCAGTACAACGAAGAAATAAGACAGGACCAACAGAGATTAAAAGAAGCAGACAAACAGTTGGAAGAGACAGAAAAAAACATTTCACACAAAGAAAAAGCTGAACAAGAAGTGAGCAATCTGAGAACCAGACGTGAGCAAACTGAAGCAAAAATCAGTGTGCTTCAAGAATAGCATGGTTAAAATGATGAAATTAAAACAGAAATTCGTCGGCTGTAACAACTGAGAAAAAATCTCAAAACAGATTTTGACAATGCAAAAAAAAAAAGATTTCGCGTCTTGAGAAACTGGTCAAAAACAAAGAACGGGAAAAAGCAAAGTCCAAACAACTCAGGGCAAACCTTGTTGCCAAAGAGATTGAAAGAAACGTCTTGCAAGAAAGGCTCAGCAACACAAAACCGCTCGATGACCTGCAGAAGAAAGAGTGGCGGAAAGAACCGAGGAGCTCGCACTTTTGCAAACGCAGATTGCGGAAAGAGAAAGGGCGCTTCCCTTTCGCGAAAGGATAAAAGAGATATTAAAAAATACGGCGTGACATTGACAGCGATTATTCTCGCCGCCGGAGTCACAATTGGGGCCCTTATTGGCGCGATCACCAACTCCTTAAAAGTCCTCGCCAAAGGGGTTGGAAACGGTTTGAAAGAGATCGAAAAAAAAAAAAAAAACGGCTTCTCTTCTGCCAGGCCTGATCTGCTCGATAGTTTCTTTCCTTTTCTGCAGGCCAGGCAATCGGTTTTCTGGCCGAGCACACATGGCTCCTGATTCTGGCTGTGATTGCCTTTTTGGTGGAAAGGTATGTCAAGAAAAACCGCAAGCCTGCTCAATGCAAAGGTTAGTGGCATTGCTCACTTCTTGGGGAGTTCAGTTAGTTCCGCATTGAAAATATCAGCACACTTGCGATTACAACAGCGCCAACCACAATGACGATTTTGTTCTCGACCCTGAAATAAGCGTTGTACAAATCGTATATGAGGTCGCGATTGAGAACAGTCAAAACCCGTTCGTTTTTCTCTTGGGGTTGCCCATTCGGGGTGTTGTGAGCTGTCGGTCCAGAGAAATTTGCTGGAGCTCAGCGGTCACAAGATATCTCTCCGGGTCTCGAAAAGCCATCGCGAATATCTTGTCGAAAAAACTCAAGGCTGGTTTTCCAGAAGTCGCGCCAACTTCAACATTGTTTCCGTTCAGACTGCGAACGCGTTCTTGGGGGTTGCTTCTGCAGGCCGGGAATTTCGCATTTTTGCTTTCTTGTCCAACACCGCCCGGATTTTTGCCCCCCTCCCTTTTTCCGCGACCGTCTTAGCAAGTTTTTCGCCAGCTAAAGCCGTGGCCTTCTCTGCCGAAGCTTGCGCGGTTTTTTGAGCGGTCTTGGTCGCACTTTTCCCGAAGGCCCGGCCAATTTTCATTAAAATGTCTCGCACAACTGCAGAGCCTTTGTGCCTGAAACGGTACCGCGCCTTTCGTTCGTCGAAAAATCTCGTCCACTCACTTGGCCCGTTCATGAATTGTCTTCGACGATTCTATACTTTTGGTGGAATTTTCGGCTCATTCTTCTAGCGGTCTCACCAAAAGCACCAGAGTCACACTCATGCCGTTTTTTTTTTTTTTATTTTTTTTTTTAATTTTTATTTTTTATGTTAAATTTCAGTACAAGACATATTAAGATACCCTTACTGGCAATACATATTAAATAGCTGAGTAAATAAATGAATCCTTACATAATATAATATATATATATATATATATATATATATATATATATATATATAAGAAAAAAAAACATTGAACACTAAATAAGTAAAAGAAACAGTAATTAGTACATTCTTAAGTTTCTTATGCTTTGAGTACATATTTGCATCAGAAGAAACTTGTTTGCAAGATAATTTGCCATGGCGTTATTGCCTTTGAGGTCCACAGGAATGTTGTGCCTGTGTCTGTGACTCGGATTTCGATGAAGTGAATTTGGTTTTTGTTGACTGGATGGTATTTTTCCCGGAGAGGCTCTTTTTCGATGGCGTTGCTTGGGATGTAGTTTGCGACGGGCAAGCTGAACATAACGTTTCTTTGGAAATTCCCATCAACGCGGGATATTAAGTCGCAGTGGAATAAAAGCGTGTCAACCCCCTTGTTATGTTCGGGTTTTTGGTACCAATGTGGGTGGTGTCGCCTTGCAGAGTTTTTTTCTCGAACCCAATCAAATCCGCAAAACTCCCTTCAGAAAGATCGAGCTAGTAGCCTTTTCCCACCACAATCACCACCCTCGAAAGCCCATAATCGAAATATAGATTGAAAAAATATTTTAATGTCTTTTTCCTCCGCCGCCGGGTTGGTGGCTCCGGTGTGTTTCTGCAGATAACGGTTGATCTGTTCGTAGTCATATACCACGTCAGGGAAAGTCAAAGTTGCCTAACTATCGCTTGTTTTCCGCCATTTGAGTTTGTTGTTGTTGTATGCTAATGTGATGTTTTTCCAGGAGTAGCTCATTTGCAGGGAGTTCAGGGCTGCTTTGTATTTGACATCAGCACCCCCCTCCCTCTTCCCACCCCCAGCATGAGAGCGGGGTGGTAAAAAGTCGTGAAGTGGTGGGTACTGAGGCGGGCTCCCGCAGGCTGCTTCATCGCCACTGTGGAGTCCAGAATAAGACTGAATCCTTTAATCGTATATACTTGTTGAAGATTTTTCGTTGCTTATTGGTATTTATCTCACCTCGATCGACGAGCTCCGCCAACAAAGAAACCATGTCCTGGCGGATTTTCCACGAAGTGTTGTTCGCGTCAATCATGCCCGCCATTTTCTCCAACTTGGCAACCAAATCGTGGGCCGCCTCTCCCCATCTCCCAACCCCGCTGCCCTCCATCTCCATTTCTTGATCGGGGGTTTCTGCGGGACGATTGCAGGTCGATCGTCCTTCGTTTCTCGATTTCATCCCTCCTTCGCTTGAGTTCCTCGACGGACATTCCGTCCAAAGGAAAAGTTCTCTTTTTCACCCTGTAAGTGGGGCCCCTCCATGCATGGTGATGAGTCTGTTGATCGTTCCCAACATGGCCGACTCGTTGGTTGTTTCGAGAAATTGTGGCGCCACAGGCTCCCCTCATTCTCGCTGTGGGCCTTCTTCTTCTTCTTGCGCTTCTTTTTGCGCTTCTTCTTCTTCTTCTTCTTCTTCTTCTTCTTCTTCTTCTTCCGGGGGGGGGAGGGGGGGGTTCAGCATCAGGCTGAGATCGTGCCACTCGAAGGGGTTCAGTCTGTCGAACACATTCATCGTTTTGTCGGGCCCTTCCTGATTCACCTTGTCTTCTTTTTTCTCAGCAAGCTCGTCCAGTTTGGAGGCGATCGGTTGGAAAAGCTTTGCTGCCGTTTCTTTCCCGAAAGCTTGGGCATATTTATGTTCTTTGATCACGCGGCCGATTTCGTCCCGTTGTTTTTCGAGAGCCGCCTCCTCGGCGGCCTTCTTTCTCCACTTCTGCACCGACATTCTTCTCAGGGGTATATAAGGTAATGAAATTCCGAAATTACGAGCTTGACTTGCCGCCCACCAGCGGTTATCAGCAATGGCACCCTTGCATGCCGCCGGATTATTTCCGGATGCTGATTTGCGGCCCAAGCCGTTCGGGCAAAACGAACACCCTGATGGGCATTATCGACGAGCTGCTGTTTTTCAACAAGATTTTCATTTTCTCGCGCAACTTGCACCAAAACAAGTACCGAGCCCTCTTGCATAATTTCGCCGAAAACGACGACCCGGTGGCGGTTACCAGGTCATCGAAGCCGTGGAGAGGGGACCAAGTGAGCTCGCTCGAGGAGCTGCCGATTGACAACCAAAAAATTGTGGGTTTCGACGATCTGCTTTGCATGAAACACCAGTCCGACATTGTCATTTATTTTGTCAATGGGAGGCAGCGCAACTGTTTGTCGATTTACCTGTCCCAAAGCTACACAAACACCCCGAAAGATATTCGTATGAACTGCGGATACTTCTGTCTTTTCGACTTCGGCCGAACGAGAGCAGGCGGATTGCGAAAGATTCGGGATCACGCCCGGCCTTTTTAACCGCGCCACAAAAGAAAGGTTCTCGTTCTGTTACGTGAACAAACCGCGGAAAGAGGTGAAGAAAAATTTCGATGAAAAGATATAGAAAGAAACATGGGGTTCTTCATGCAAATGCGTGAAACACAAGAAGACAGAACCCCTGGTCCACCAGGCCCGCCTGGACCGCCACGCCAGCGCAGGATGTAAGGCGATGCGGGACCGCCCGGCCCGACTGGGCCGCACGGCCCCTATGGACCCACTGGTCCGCAAGGGGAGCAAGGCGATAAAGGCCTAGCAGGGGCAACCGGCCCGAAGGGGACAAAGGGGACAAAGGCGACCAGGGGGCCAAAGGTGACCAAGGAGACAAAGGCGACCAGGGGAACAAAGGTGACAAAGGGGACAAAGGTGACAAAGGCGACGCCGGGCCCCGAGGGTCAGCAGACTTGAATTTGAACGGAAAACAGTTGGCGGGTTCGCCGTTCATCATTCACGGCTACTTCTCTTTCACCGAAGCAACTTCTGCCCAATACTGTGTTTCGGCCCTTTCGAGAAAAATTTGTGCCCATGCCAAACGATTTTACCGTGGCCAAATTTGTTCTGAACGTCACCTAACAAACTCACCCTAGGGTGGTCCTGGACATCGAATCACTCTGACATTGCCCCACAAACACCCATCCCCTTTGCACACCACCTTCCGAATCCCTTCCTCGAACACTACACTTGGAATGCAAATGCAAGGCACTCGGATACTCTGGCGCTCACGATTGGACCTGCAGACGGAAAAAATCTCACCATGAAAGGTCCAGTTTTGTTTGTCTGCCATTTGAACTGATATCGACACCCGATATACGATGGCGAGCGCACACATTGACAGCTTTCTTTGCACATACACCTGGTGCGACTGGTGCGACAAGTGTCGTCTGGTCTGCCCCTGCAAAAAAAATCCCAAACCGAAGCGGCACGAGAGGGAAAAAATATTCGCAGCCATGCTTGCCACACAGCCGGCCGACTCTTTTTACGACACTGTCTTCTTAAATTTTTCTGAAAAGATATACGACCACGCGGTTGCTCAAGCAGAAACCTCGACTTCCGCCCATCAACATCTTCGACTTCAACCACATCGAGCCGACCCTTCCGAAGGACACTGTCGAGATGTTGAAATGCCTTTACACTTTTTACCACAAGAAACATTGGGGCTACGACAAGCTTTACCGAACCTTTCAACGCAGAAATTTGGTTTGCAATGTGGTTGCAGGAAAAGCGGTGCTGACCGGGGCTGTTGCTGGAGGAGTAACTCTCAACCCAGGTGTCGTTGCCGGGAAGACTGCGTTTGGCGCTGTCGTGAAAATTGTCTCGACCGTCGAAAAATACGACAAAAAAACCGAAAAGGCCGGCTTAACGCGGTTGGAATACAAGAAAATTCTGGATGCCATCAGGTTTCATCTCAGGGGCGAACCCCTTGATGCAAAAGATTTTCTCGACAAACTCAAAATGATCGAATACTTTGTCAGCGACCACTGCATGAAAATTTCTGAAAAGCTTCAGGTGAAATACGCCGAACGTTTCACTGCGAATTGAGGGAAGCGTTCCATCACCTGTCGAACCTTTTTTCGCTTTTCTCCGCGTCTTCGGTTTGACTTTTTTCAAAAACAGGCGAAATTTTTGCAGGAATTTCTTTATTGCACGGCCGAACTTCTTCCGGAACCTACTGAAAGTAATCGCGAAAAAAACAAACGTAATTGACCGACTGGTTGTTTTCGGTTGGAGGAAAATTTGCAAAATTGAGGAACATATTTCCCAAAAATCGCCACCGTGAAACGCCGCACACTTTTCCCCAGGCAACATGCCGGTGTTCACGGCGTTGAAAGTTCCGTGTTTTCGGAGGGTGTTGTTGATATGGTTGTGAGAAATGACAACCGGAAACCAACCTTTCTCTTCTTTTCGGGGGACTTGGCTTGTCGTGTCGAGATCCTCTGCCTCCCCACATTCTCGGCAAACAAATTCGAAATTTCTGGTTTGTTCGTCCATTTTTTTCCGCAATGCCATTCCCTTTTTTTCCTCGAACTGAGGGGGGACGGGTTTTGCAGAGTTTGCTGGAAGTTAGCGAGCCGCTGCCAAGCTTTTTGTTTTTCCGGTTCAGGCGGAATCTCAATTCCAAACATCCTTGAATATTTTTTCTTCATATATATGCAAATGAATGCCAAAAGTTCCTTCAAAACGGGAACAGCGGCCTTCCCAAATCTATTACAGCCCGCATGGCTACTGGAAAGGTTGGGCTGCCACGAAGAAAGTAGCACAAGCCGCGGAAGTCTCGGAAGAGGTTGCAAAAAGTGGCTG
>JAEMWC010000442.1:652500-696203 GCA_016490735.1 Pachyseris speciosa
CGTACCCATCCACAAACGCTTTCTTGATGTGTCTCTCCCCTCCGTGCCCGCAGAGCGCGTGGTGAATGTGGGTTCCTCGTTTTCGCGACTCTTCTTCCAAGCAACGGCTTGCTGTGTTGGAGAACCGCGTGTTATCTGGAAAGAACCCTTTTTCGAAAGCCGTTGCTGGTTTTTCAACCGGTTTCGACCAACAAACGACTTTGGTCTCCCCGTTGTTGCACCTCCCGTTTGCGTGGCGATGAAGATTCTTTAGCATCGTGAATCTCGCGTTGCATTAGGCACAGTTGTACACACGGGCAAGTGTTGTGATGTCGCGGATGAGAAATAAATGACCTTCGAAAATTTCAATTGTCAGAATGTCTTTCAGCTGATTGTTTGGGTTTCGGCGGAGAGGCCAAACGATGACATCTTTTTCTTGTTCAGGTTCGTAAACGCAGATGCCAAGCCATTGTGAAACGGTACCCCATTGTTTAAATGTCTTTCAATCTCGTCCAACTCATTCAGAGAGGTTTTGCGCAAGTCTGTTGGTGGGGAGCTGAGTTTGAAATAACTCTGTGCCAACGCGCGAGCAGAGGCGGTACTTCTGCCCGGTCTTGCACCGCGATGCACTGCCAAGCAGCGCCAGAAGCAAAAGTTGTCTTGAAAAGTGTCAAAAGTGATCACTGCGCCACCGTAGGCCAAGTTGCGCAACCAGGCTGGAAGCGGACCCCTTCCAAAAATGGGTTGACGGTCCAACACAACTTTCAAATCCACCCGGTGAAAGTTTTCGAACACCCATTTCGTGTTGGGGCGAGCAATTTTCAGCTCCAACCGTTCTTTTTCCTTCTCTTCCAACCATTTTTCTGCGTCTGACAGTTTGTGAAACCAAGGGGATCCAGTGTCAACATTGTTTTGAAATTCCATGGTTGTGTTGCTCTCAATGTTGCGAAGAATGTAAATGTTTGTATGTCTCAAGAAAAACGCAGTGTGGACGTTATTTCGGAGAAGTTCCATGAACTCTTTCGTGTGATCACGATTGTCGGCCAACTTCTCCGCCGAAGTGTGAAAACAATGTAACGCCTTCCGCGCTTTCCGAGTTTTTTGTCAAATTCCTTGGATTCCGTGACAGAGAAAGAATCAGTTTCCCACCGTCTGGGAGGAAGTGGGACCGCCCAACTCCTCTGGGCTGGCCGCTGACTGCGGGGCGTGGGGACTGCCCGCTGTCTGCGGGGTGCAGGCACGGGCCTCTTTCTGAGGGGTGCTGCGACTGGCCGCTCTTTCTCCACAAACACACTGTCCAGAAAGGCAAGAAGGTCGTCGTCGTCAACAAGTTTGGCTGTGTCGGTAATTGGTAAATTTTGTTGTAATTCGTGGTTCTTGTGGCTTTTCGTTGCTTGCCGGCTCTCCGGTTTGTGGTTGCTTGCCATTTCTCAGGCGTATATATTGCTGAGAGAAAATTCGCGCGGTAAATAATTACCAGATACATCACAGAGCCTCTTCTTTAACAGGGTGTCTGAAATGGTTGCAAACCCCACCACCAGTAATATAGTGGAGACATACAAATGCTACCAAACCACAAGACCGAGGAGCGGCGCGGAGCGACGCGACGAGTTCTTGTGGTGCAGATGGTATTTGTATGTCTCTGCTATACTACTACTTCATCCATTTCCACAAAGCCTCCATATCTCTATGCAATGCCGCGATTTTTCAGTTGGATATAAATATGTGGCTTGAAATAAGATGGTTGTAGTCACAATTGTCACGACAGACAACCACTGCACCGTCTATTTTGAAGAGCCGCTTCCGAAAGCCGATTATGTCGGACTTATTTCGTGCTCGCTTTGCAATTCGTGGCACAATTGGAAACAAAGCGGGGCAATGAAATTGTTTGACCCGGTTAATGTTATGAAGAAAAAAAGAATCCCCCCCCCCCCAGGACGTTACACACTTAAAAAAGTGCCGAAACAAATCGAAGGCGCTTTCGAACAATACGGAGAAATATTACAAGCCCAAACACATTCGCCACCTGGCTCGCTTGTAATTCAAAACTACAACAACAAGAAAATAGAATTTGATGATAACCTTGCCGGGTTTCTTGGCATTGGCCAAAACTTATTGTTTATAACATACATCAAACAACTTCAAACACCAACTGCTTACTTCATTCATTGCGATTTGGTCGACGCAGCTCGCAATTTAATAAATGGAAAAAAGTCAAACCTTCTTCTTTTTTTTTTTTTGAATTTTTATTATTATAATTTGACAGATACAATAATTACAAGA
Organism: Pachyseris speciosa; assembly: GCA_016490735.1. Lineage (NCBI taxonomy): Eukaryota > Metazoa > Cnidaria > Anthozoa > Scleractinia > Pachyseridae > Pachyseris > Pachyseris speciosa. Next base: position 654,763 of record JAEMWC010000442.1, read on the forward strand.
AATACACGAACAATTTAGAGCGCGCGTAACGTACCTTAGTAACAATTGAATCAAAGATATAGTGTGCAATCAAAATTCAAAGAAGAAAAACATTACAAAAGAAAAGCCCACTTTTGGAAGAACTTTGAAAGTGTTTCAGCCGTAGCAATTTCCTTCAATATGACTAGTTTTTCATGCAGTCGCGAAGGGAATCCCGGAAACGTAGCCCGTCTTCGCGCCCACCAGTGCAAAAAATACAACATTTTGCAACGAGAATACAATAATTTAGTGCCTGCCTCTTAGCCGATCTCTCGTAACACCCATACAAGATTTTTCCTAAATTTAACGAAATGTGTTCTTTAGATTTTTGATACCACCAGGTCTGAAACTGGCTTCAGAAGGAGGCAGTGTCGTTGCAAGAGACTAAAAGGTGGTTTAGAGTTTGCTTCTCGCTTTTGCAAAAGGTACAGAGATCGTTGTCTTTTATGCCATCTCGATGTAAGCTCGCTTGAGTAGGTAGTATGTTATGTAGAATTTTGTACTGAAACATTTGAAGCTTAACTTCTTTTGTGGTTTTGAAAGGTAAGCTATAGACCTTATGCAGATCATTCTTGGAGAGACCATGTCTCAGAATCCTACTTTCCGCCGTTGGCGGCTCATATCTCGTTTCTAGGATTGTGGAATAAATAGCTCTTGTTGACATTGCTGAGTGAGAAACATCTACGTTAGATATATTCTGATTTTTTACGCCCCTCTTCCAGATTAGCGAAATAGCATCGACCAGACCACAGTATATAGTAAAGGGCGTATTCAGATTGAACTTTGCATTAAATTCCGAAAGGCTACGAAAACTGTTATGTTCGTTCAACAAATCACTAATGTAAACGATATTGCTTGAGTACCAGTCCTTGTAGAACACAGGTTTCTTGTCGATCAAAATCTTACAATTATTCCACAAGATTTCGGAACTATAATTACGGGCGTTGCTCTTAGACAAGTGCTTGAACTCTTTCCAGTAGGTTAGAATTGTTCTGTAAAAAGATGGAAGTTTATCTAAGTTAAGGAGGCCATTATTGTAGTTGCAGGTAAGTAAGAAGACAAGCTTGCCGTATTCCCTTGTACCGCGGTCTGGAATTATTTTCCAGGAGGCGAACGTTTGGTCCCGAATTCTATCGACCCATGCAATGTTTAGTGCTTTCTCCATGATTGAAAAATGACACATTTTTAATCCACCGTTGTTTCTTTCGGCGATAATGGTGCTTTTCTTTATTTTGGTTGGTTTACCCTCCCAAATGAACTTGAAGACAATGTCATTTATTTGTTTTATACAATGATAGGGAACATTAAGCACAGAAGTGTTGTAAATCAGTTTTGAGAGACCGAGTGTTTTAACGATGTTAATTTTCCCGTACAACGATGGTTTTCTTTTCTCCCACGCTTTAAGGGTTTGCTCTAATTCTCGGAGTTTAGCCCCGAAATTAACTTTATCGGCCTTCGTTTGGTCATACGAGAAGATGATTCCAAGCGAATTTATAGGATCTTTTGGCCATTTAAAACCAAACGGGGTTTCTTGATTTTCTCTCCATTGCACCAACCACATTGCTTCAGATTTAGATGTATTAATTTCAAGTCCAGATCGGGCGCCGAATTCGTTTAGAAGCTCAAGTAAATGTGTCACAGATTCCTTGTTCTGCACGAAAACAGTGGTGTCATCTGCGTATTGTATGATTTTTAATTCCTGATTATCGACCTGAATGCCTTTGATAGAGCCATCATTCTTTAAAGCTCTGGCGAAAAGTTCAATGCCTAAGACAAAGAGGATTCCTGATAATGGGCATCCCTGCCTGACGACACGTTCTAGGGAGAAGAAAAAGGAAGCGTGGCCATTGTTTACAACGCATTTTAAGATATCAGGACCGAAGTTAAAGGAGTTTAGCGCGGCGTTCATGAAACACAATTCAATCGAATCAAAGGCTTTTTTGAAGTCTAAAAAACTTGCAATGCCCTTTTTGTTTGCTTCTTTAATTTCGTGAGGTGCATTATGTCACTAATCATACGAACATTTGCACCAATATAACGTCCTTTCACATAACCGGATTGGTCCGGATTAATAATCTTCGGCAGGAATTTCTCAAGTCTTTTAGCAATGGCCTTCGTGAGAATTTTATAATCCACGTTTAGAAGAGATATTGGCCTCAAGTTCTCTAAAAGAGTTTTGTCTATAGACTTTTCCGGGATAAGTGAGATTATTCCACGTCGTTGACTTATAGACAGTTTTCCAGTTTCAAACGCATAATTAAAACTTTCCGTCATTTCTTTCGGAATTTCTGGCCAGAAAAAGCGAAATAACTCAGCTGGGAAACCATCAGGCAAGTCTATCATCATCATTTAGCATGGTTATGTTCTCAGAATTAAAAAAAGGCGAATCTTTAAAGTTTTCGGTACCTGTACATGTGGATTTATATAGATGTTCGTAAAATCGTCTTTCTTCTTCCAAAATTTCAAATTGATCATCTGTGTAAACGTTCTCGCCTATCTTTAATTTTGTGACTCTTTTTCTCTGAGAGTTTCGTTTTTTTAAATCGTAGAAATATTTAGTATTATGTTCTCCTTGTTCGTACCATCGTACCTTGCTTCTTAAAATTGTGCCTTTCGTTCTCAGCATAGTTATTTTCTTAAGGCGGGACTTTACTAACTCAAGCTTAAGTATGGTCTTTCTGTTTCTGTTTCGCCCATTTTTAATTAGAGCTTGCAATTCGTTCACTTTTCTTTGCAGAAAAAATTCCTTGTCTCTATTATTTTTCGCCTTTTGCTTTGAGTACTTTACGGTATAGCCCCTTATTTCCTTTTTTGATGAGGTCCCATTTCAAACCAAGATCAGTGAAATCGTTATAGCGGAGCTCCGGCGGAGCACCATACCTATAGAAACCCGTCAACTGCTTTTCTCATGGTAAAAGCGGCTAGCGGTATTCCTCGTGGGCGCGCACGACGACGACGACGACGACGACGGTGGAGTTGCCCAATAATTAATAATATCCTAATAATAACCATAATAATCCAACATGGCGGCCATACTCCACCTGACCCAGCTGGGTCCCCAGCTCATCAGCTAGTTTGCAGCGTGCAACTTTGATATAGGACATCCGTGTCATGGCCAATTGACAGCTGTCAAAACAAGGTTTCCGCTGACCAGTATCACGTGGCCATATTGCGGGCTCAAGTTTAGAGCTTATATAGGTCAGCTGTTTTTTTTAATTTGACCGCTGACCACGTACTTGTTTTAGATTAGATCGCAGGCTCAAACCAGGTTAATTTAACCAAAACGAGGCACCCAAACCAAAACGAGGCTTAATTTTCCGCGCGCTTTCTGCGGCTCGTAATTTCACAGTCAGTTGGTTTCTTCATTTTGACCAAAACAACTTCATCTTCTTCGAAGTTTGCGAAGTTTGTCTTTTAATTCGCGTAAAAGGCATAAAAATCAATAACTAATTAACAGATACTCCGGAAGGTGAATTTTCAAGTCATAAAAAGGATAGCAAAACATTTGTCTCAGGAAACGCTTAAAACTTGGCTCGACTTGCATAATCGACGCCCGGATTGTGTGGTTGAAAAACAAAATAATTCAAGGCTTCAAGGACTTTCACTTTACCGCGGCACCTCGCAGCTCACCAAGAAAGGTCACTTAACAGTTCACCGGCATTAATGAGAGGAACGAGTAGCTCAAAGTTAGTGGAAGAAGTTCTTTCTTTGGACAAACCGTTTGTTATTTTTCCAGATGCGTGTTTTAACTCAAGTGGATTCGTATTTTCAACCTCTACAACACAGGTGACTCAATTAAATGAATTGAAGCTTAACATTAAATGGTTTAATCGTTCTTGTTTTTGTTCAGGAAAGCAATTTGTATGTTTCTCTCGACTGGATATAAATAACAATCATCTCTACTCGTTTTGCAAGCAAAGAAGTAGTTGAATTGTTTGTTTGTTTTGTTGTTTTCATGCAAGCGAACGAGTGTTTTCACTCCGCTTGGCTGACTGTTTTCAGTGTTTTTCGACGTCGGTGCCTCAACAGCATTAAAAAAAACTTTTGCCCCTAACTTATTAACAAGTAATCGTAATGAGTCCTCGTAAAATAAAGCATTAAGCCCAGGCTAAACGATCAAACACTTCATTCAACATCGTGTTGGAAGATAATTTAAAACGGCTTTCTATGTTTGATCCAGATGAAACATTTTCATCTAACATTTCGCTCTACGAACAAATGTTTGATCGTTTAGCCAACCCAACCAAGAAAGTGCACAGTCAGTAAAAAGCAAACCAAATTAAGAACGTGAAAATTTCAGCGATAACACGCAAAAAGTGTCCTGTGTACTCGCTTTGTCTTGTGTATGGTAAAACATTGTTTGTTTTCCTGCTAGCAGAGGTTTCTCGCCCAAGGACATTTGTTTATCGGCTAGTCACCCAACGTTATGTTTGTCAAACACAATGTTCAGGAAAATGTTTGATCATTTAGGGGGGCCTTTAGTATTACTTGTGTTTTGCGCAAAGAAGACAATTTCAGCAACTTCTGAAAACACAGATAATATCAATTCTTAATTTTTCTCGGCCCAGTGCGATTACCTATCCAACCATTGGTTTGTTTTCCTTTTTCTCTTTTCCCCGGTATTTAAGCCTTTATGTCAAAATTGCTTAACAATTTTTATTAACTTGCTACGAAATTGTCACTTGTCTATTTTCCCTACCTTCTCCAAAGAAACCTACAAACCTACGCATCGTCAGTGAATTTGTTTTCTTGTAATGTTTTGTTATTCTGTGGTTAGTGAATCGCGGTCAATTCCTGTTGACTGCTCTAAACGATCAGGTTCATACTCTACGGACCGTTATGTAAAAACTTAAGATTGCTTAGTAATTTTTCTAGCTTACTAGATGCTTACTTATCAACTTTCTTCACCCTTTCCAAGAATCTTCGAACAAACATTGTTGTTTTGGAATGTTTTAATGTTTTGAGGTTTTTGAACCGCGGTCAATTCCTATTGACTGCTCTAAACACAAAATATTGGCGCAAGGAAAGCCATGCGAAGTTGCTCAATACCAATAAATAAAATAATAACCATGGAGCTCCGCTTTTAGGCTTGGCTAAATCTATATATTACTTTGCCTTAAAATCTAGTAGCTGTTTTCTAAACGATTCAATGTAAGTGGAGTCTTCTAGCAACGAGTTATTGAATTTCCAGAAACCAGGACCTCTTTTTTGAGTTAAGACGTCGGACTGTAGCAAAATGGATACAGCAGAATGATCACTTTTCGAGTGCTTGCAAAATTTCACATTTTTTTTGTTAACGCACTTGAATCTTCCGAAACTAAAAAGTAATCGAGACGGCTTTGTATATTCAACGATTTGTTTCTCCATGTGAAACGCGTCAAGTCTGGATGTAAAGCTCGCCAGATGTCAGTCAAGTTGAGCGGATTGCATAACCGTTTGATTTCAACTTCACTACACATCAGACATACAATCCATTAGGTTTATTTTGGCTTCTTTCGACCTCGCACCAGTGGCAGGCATAAACGACTTACGTTCGAAATAACAAGAGCAACAGATGATTTACAGAAGTGTAGAACAAACATGCAACACTGCCGGATACGAAAAACCAAAAACCTCTGCGGGGAAAAAACTGGAAACGTATCCCCAAAACCAATGCAGTGCCACAAACCCTCCGGGGTTTAAAGGGTATCTTGTCACAACCCAAAAATAAACAACTAGGAATGTACACGGAGCAGAAAAATAAATACATATACATATTATAAATATTATCAACAAAATAACAAGCATATAGCGACTGATGCAGGCCTAGTATGGCTTCCCACGTGACGAACTAAGCCTTTATAGACAGCATGATACCCATTATGCCTCACAAATCGTACCCAGGCCACTTCTGTTCCCGTGCCGTAGAAATATCTAATATCTAAGTGTCTGATTCGCACGCTCAATCGTCAGAAATTACATATTTCAACTTCACTACACATCAGACATACAATCCATTAGGTTTATTTTGGCTTCTTTCGACCTCGCACCAGTGGCAGGCATAAACGACCTAGAAGACAAAGAAAGGGCTTGACGGCCTGGTAAAGAAAACTGTAAACGTAGCTAAAAAACGTTGCAAACCTAAGGACCTGGAAACCGAAAGCATGACGACTGTGTTGTCTTTAACATACCCATTTTTAGCCGTTGCGAACTTCCAACTACCGTGTCTTTGAAAAACTCTATCAGGCACGCCACTATTAGCCGCCGCAGATGCTCCACCCGACCTAAACGAGTGAGTGCCATATACGTGAGGGTTGGGAACGAAATCTCGCAGCGTTTTGCCCTGAAGGTACTATAGCTAATAGGTTGGTTCCCGGAGGCCAACTTGTATGACATTTTAGTCTTAATTAATCGCCTAAAAATGAATTCCTCTGAGAAGGGGTCAATATTAAACGTAGTTAAATACTCTTTCAGGATCTTAACGGGGCAGGCCGCACCCTCTCCCTCTGCCATCAGGACTTCATCTCCCTGCCTTAATTGGTCATTTTTACTCTTAACTACTTTGATTGACATATAACCGTTGTAAAAAGAAATTTGATTTCTCTTAATTCTGATAACATCATCGAACCTGAGGAAGCCCGAAAAACACAATAAATACAGGGAAACATTTCTCAGCTCCAAGCCGTTAGACAGGTCAGCCCCGTCAACTATACTCTTGAGCAATTCGGGTGGGATAGGCTTCCGGTTCGACCTTCCTGTGCCTAGGATTCTCTTAGACGCTTCCCTAGCCGCCACAACCAGTGAACTATCAGCAGGGAAGACCAACCCGGCGGTCTCATGAGCCCATTTAATCCCGTAGAACGCGGCATCAACTGAACTACAATAACTGGTAGTTTCTAATAAGTACTGCAAATAAACGGCAACCGGGAGCGGTTCCGCCGGAACATGCGATATTTCCCCCCAGCGCGACGAAAACTCCTTCCACCTATTGAACGCACGCGTGTATCCGGTTACGGTGCCAGCAGCCCTTGACATCAGAACAGTGGATTTTATTCTGCCAGCCAAACTCCTCAGATCAGGATGCTTGAGATTTTCCACTTCCCTCCAGACTCCATGTTGGAAGACATCTGAAACGAGAAGAATAAAGGAAGGTAGCAAGAACTAGACTGTTGAGTTTCGGAATCGTTGTCAAGGCTAGATGTACGCAGAGAAAAACAAACTCAACATGAAAAGCCAGCTTTATTAAATAAACAAAAAAACGAACAGAAGACATATCTTGAGACACATACAGCAACAGTGAAACCTTGCCAACATCAACGAAAAGTGGATACCAAAGATCCAGGCAAGACAGCTGCGCTGCCGTACTTTAAACATAAAGTTAGGCCATAAATGGCCCTCAACGTATCTTTAACTGCAATTGCCGCAGCAGCTATTATCCTCAGTACAAAAACCTGATAAACACGGTCGCTCAGAGACGTTAAACTTCACTCTAACAGCAGCAACCTTAAAAGGCAATCTCTTGGCTCCGAGCAAACGGTTCTCAACTTTCCCCCTTACAAAGCGACACTTGTAATCCGGCAATAACAGCCAATCATGCACGAACGGACTCCAATGTATACCATCACAAGACAAAATAGTCCAAAAATAAGACGCCTTCCACACTGGAACAACAATGGTTCCCTCAGCCTTACAAATTCGCATATGACTGATAACTCTTGCAATCAAGGAAACTGGGGGCACTAGCCAATTATTCTCACGGCCCCAATCTTGAGTAAAAGCATCAACTGCTTCTGTTCCGGGCTGATAAAACCTAGAGTTAAACCGAGGAAGCTTGGTGTTATAACTACACGCGAATCTGTCCACGGAATGTGGACCCCACTTAAAGTCCAGCATTCTAAAGATATCATCCTTTAATGAATAATCATCAAAATCAATGATTCTACTCAGACAATCAGCCTCTGTGTTCAGATCTCTAGGAATCCATTTCAATTCAAGTGAAATACTGTTGGTTACACACAAAGTGAATATCTCTAAAGCTGCAATTCTTCAACGCGGCTTCCAACATGAACAATGTTCACAACATTCTGATTATCAGGGAACCAGGCAACCTGTTGGCCTTTGAGATCGTGAATAAAACTGCCGATTGCTAACTGAACAGCTTTCAATTCTCTCCACGTAGAGCTCTTCGCCTGCTCAGCAGGTGACCAGTTCTGTTGAAATATTTTACCCTCATTTTCAACAAAAGAACTGCATGCGTGATCGGAAGCATCCGAATAAACAATCCTCGATGGTTTGCGTTCGGCAGGCCACGCCGGCCGACCGTTCAAAGAACGTGCATTAAGCTTCCAAAACGTTATTTCTCGCATAGCGTTATCAGTAAGCATAACATTGGAAAACCACGATGACTTACTATTTAAGACATGGTACAACGATCTGGTCATGATGCGGGTGACGTTACAAATAAACGGGAACAATGAAATGATAGTGCCAATAAATGAAGCCAGATCCCTGGTCTTAACTACACGCGATTCGCACTGACTGAGAGAATCAGAGAAATTAAGAAGTTTGAATATTCTTTGATCAGTGGCAGCAATTGTACCCTGATCGGTATCTATAACACCACCTAACCAAATTATAACGTGAGAGGGATCCCACTGGGACTTCTGAGAGTTTACAAGAAACCCAAACCTGATTAGATCGCTATGCACCTTCAAGCTGTTAATTTTAGCAATAAGCTCAGTAGCACCCCCGCCTAAACCATCATCAAGAAAAACGACAATTGGAATTCCTTGACACCTCCACATTTTAATGACAGGCTTTAATAGTTTTGTGAACAAATACGGCACTGACGACAAACCGAATGGAAGGACAGCAAACTGAAAAAAGCGAGTGTTTCCATCACCAAAATCCCAACCAAAAGCCAAGAACTTACGGTGGTAACGAAAAATCTCTACATGATGATAACTTAATTTGAGGTCGAACTTAAAAAGCGAAAAACCCCGCGAAATAATTGAAAGAGCGACCCTCAGATCTTCACATTTAAACTTTTGTTTGAAAACATACAAATTAACATGTCGTAGGTCCAGTATTAGTCTCTTCTTTCCAGACGATTGAATGGACACTGACAAGGGGTTAACAATTTCTGGCGCTCCATATAGTTCCTCAACACAATGCTTACTGAGGAGATCGCAAATCGCTTCAGAAACGAAATCCCTCTCCCTGATAGCAGATAAGTTATTATCACTACGTTTTGGAGGAGGAATAGAAACAAAAGGAATTTTATAGCTTTCTCGAATAACTTCCAAAATAAAACCGGGAGAATCAATTCTTTCCCACTCGGAGATGCATTTGGCTAACCTGCCCCTAACCGATACGTTGGATTTTGCATGAGGGGAATCAAACTCATAAGAGTCAAGAAAAGGAAACTCCTCCCAAGAAGAATGGACGCCCACACTAGGAAAATGCACATCATAATCAACATCTAAAGAGTTATCAGTAACATAAGAATCGACTACACCTTGCTCGTAATCGTCAAGTCAGATGCTTGTGCCGGACTTCGGATGAAACGTGGGGCATTGCGCTCTCCAATGACCTGGCTTCCCGCATTGAAAGCAATTGCCTGGTCTCGCACGATTCCTGGCTTGCGCATCTACCGTGGGAATTTGTCTCAGAACAGAGTTCCTTTCCCCCAAATGTTTCAGACTTGAATCCTGGACGGCCGAATCTCTTTTGGCCGCGAAACCCGAGGCAACCGTTCGCGATCTTGAGGCTAAAGTATCCTGGATCTTGGCATTAAACCTGAATTGGTCTTCGTTTGCTTTCTTCTTAAAGCGCCTTTGTTCCTCCAGCTTGAGTTTCTTAATCTCGCGGATCTGGGCGTCTGAGGAATCGGCTTGCGATCGTTTCAAATCGCCAACGGATTTTTGAAAAAGTTCCGTCATTGACGCCATCATGGTCTGGTTGTTAGCTTCTATCATCTTAGCAATGTCTTCCTTCGAAACATTCCGTTCGCCCATGCTGAGGAACGGCGAAAATATTATCAACAAAATAACAACCATATAGCGACTGATGCAGGCCTAGTATGGCTTCCCACGTGACGAACTAAGCCTTTATAGACAGCATAATACCCATCATGCCTCACAAATCGTACCCAGGCCACTTCTGTTCCCGTGCCGTAGAAATATCAATTTCTGTCTAATTCGCACGCTCAATCGTCAAAAATTACATATTTCATTGATAACAGAAGCTTTCTTAGTGACAGGGTTTCCGCCTTGTTTGTCCGTGGAAGACAGTGCACAATTAAAATCACTACCAATGATAATCTTTTCTTCACAGAATTGTTGTAGGTGTTGGTTTAGCTCTTTGAAGAAGCTAATTTGCTGATTGGCGTCATTAGGTGCATAAATATTAACGAGAACAATTGGGTTTTCTTCGATTGTTGCTTCTAGGATAATAAACCTTCCGTTTTTGTCATGGATGAACTTTCTCACCTTACAATCTAAAGTAGGGTTAATTAAAATCATTACGCCTCTGCTATGATTAGTGCTGTGACTAAAGAAAACCTGTCCGCCCCATTCCTTTTCCCACACAGACGCGTAATTATTAGTACAAAATCATTCGGCGTTTAATCGTTTTGTTCGAACCTCGGACATTTAAGGACAGGCACTTTAAATCAAAATTGTTAGTCGAAGTCATGTTTATATGGATGAGCTGAAGAGCACCAGTTGACGCAAAACGAGCAGTCTCCGGAACCCTCCAACGGTGGCATCAGTTAATTTAGCGTTACAAAGTTTTCCAGTCGGTGGGCAACAAAGACAAAAATAAAAAAAACATAAATACAATAAAAAACCACACACACCTGCACACCTACGTACATGAACATAACACACACACACACACAAAAATAACAAAGGGAAACAGAAATAAGAGATCCACGGGCTGGGAAATGCATAGTAATTCGGGGGGAAAGGGAAGTCGAGCGTTTATGCAAGTACATATATAGAATAAGAAGCAGTTTTCTTCACCAATATTTAATGAAAATGCCTTCATATTCGTAGCTGCAAAACCAAGGATGCTCGATATAATGTCTTTCAGCTCCAAAGCACAAGGTACAACAACGGTTGTCTTTGCAAGGGAAGTATTTACTAGAAACCAATAACTTGCAATTCGTTCTCACCGCCAGCAGAAAGGAGCAGAAATGATTGCTTCGTGTAAATCGTCCCAGCCGAGAGCTCCTCGCTCTTGAATTTTCGAGGCAACGAGCTCCTTGAGAATCCTCTCTCGAAGCTCTGGGGGGAGTTTTTGAATAAGCTCTCCGATGGCTGCCCCTGCTTGCACTGAAGGGATATAATAGTCGTTCAGGACCTCTTCCTGCACGCGTGCTGCTGCCATGCTTTATGTAACCAAATGGATGCTTTTCTTTAAGAGGGTGTTGCTTTGGCGCAACTGTTGTTATTTCGCCTTTGATTGCTTTTCTTTAAATGGGCGTTGTTTTGGCGCACTTTTGTTTTGGTGGAGATGGTTGAAAATGGTTTGGAAATATATACACATGTAAAGTGGGCCTTTCTGGCGCAGCAAAAACTCGGAGCAACATAACGATCATTATGTTGTTATGAGTGTTTTTGCTGCGCCAGAAAGTCCACTTTACATGTATGTACTTGTAATTCTTCAAGTGGAAATTTTGTGAGGAAATCCATATAATTTTCTCAGGTAATGTTTCTGTTTCTAGGAGGGCAGAAGTTACTTTTATTTTTCGCCAGACTTTCATCGATGTCTAAAGCGTCCGATTTATCATCGAAAAATTCCTTTTTCCGTAACTTCGTGCAGAAGTTCTGTCAGATATCGGCGCTGATTTCACACATGTGACGTGACCAGCTTGTACGCAAACATTAACCACGAACTCGGCATAAAGGCCATGGAATACTGGATCCCTAAACACCCAGTGAGGCTTAACTGATCACCTTTCAGCAAAGAATTTATCATCGATTCAATCCTTTTAATATTAACAAACAATACTTTTACCTTTGATTATAGAATATTCCTTTAAAAGAAAGGTACTGCAATGGGAACGAAAATGGCTCCCAGTTATGCAACCCTTGTTCTCGGATATTTGGAGAACGAATTATACAGCCAGGTCTCTAATAAAATGGGAGAAGAAATAAGCCATTATGTTTACACAAACTGGAGAAGATTCATGCATTACTGTTATATAAACTGGCCTTATGGTGAGGATAAATTAACGGAGATTCACGGTATTCTAAACAGCCTAGATGGTAGCATTCAACTTACTGCTGAAACTAGCTTCAAAGAACTTCCTTTCCTTGCTGTGATGATAAGAAAAGACAGTACTCACCTAACAACCGATATTTATTATAAACCGACGGATTCATTCCAATACCTCCCATATACATCCAGCCATCCAAGACACACTAAAAATAACATACCATACAACCTGGCTCGGAGGATATGTATGATTGTTGAGAACGGCGCCTTCACGATCTTAAACAAATCCTTCTGAGGAAACAAAACCCAGCTGAGATCATTAATTACGGTATAAACAAGGCCCTCACCCACAAAACGGAGGAGTTAAGAAGGGTGAGAGAACAAGCTACCGAAAATAACCTCATCTGTCTGGTAACAACTTACAATCCCAACAATCCGCAAGTATTTCAGCTGGTCAGGAAAACACTTCCCATGTTGAACCAAAACTCCTCATTAAAATCCATTATGAGCAAGACTAAAGTAATTCACAAGCAATGAAAACGTAAACCTTGTGGGATGTGGCTGGAGTGACAAGGATACTTCACAAATTAATGTGATCAAGTAAGCTGAAGCCACTCTAAGGGCACTAAGGCCACAGTCAGCGACAACCCAGAAACCTCAAACGGATGCTAACAAACTCCTATTTCTCCGGGCAAAAGGACACTGATCCGGAAATTAAAATTTGTGAAACAAAACGTTGCGAAACATGTCTTTATTTAAAACAGGGTGAGGAATACACCTTCTCCACAATGAATAAAACATTTCGGATAAAGCACTCGATGAACTGCACCTCAACGAACTTGATTTACGTAATAACATGTGCAGGATGTGGACATAATTATATAGGAGAGACGGGTGATGTCCTGGCAAATAGAGTGACAGTTTATAAACAGCAAATTAGAGACCCGCACACACGTATGCTAGGAGTCTGTAAGCATATTGATGAATGTTCTGTAGGTTGACACATCAGCTCACTATTTCTCCGTTTTATAAGATTCTCAGCCCCTCAGGGGGCATGAGAAGGAACAAAGAGTGTTTTTTTTTATTTTGAAGTATAAACCCGTTCTTAATGATTTGAAATTACGCTAATTGCTCGCGCGTTTAGAATTACAATAACCATTATAACTGTAATGACAATTACATCTGTGACTTAATAAGTCAATAAACACACTTTGCTATGCCTGAAGAGCTGCAACAGCGGTGAAACGCGTAGCGTAAAAGCAAAGTAACAGAAGACTTTCGTTTTTCATTATATATATATATATATATATATATATATATATATATATATATATATATTTCAATGCAGACTTGATAACATAACAAAGGGAATTAAATCATAGAATCAGAATAAGGAGTATCCTTGTAACCTATTTATTGATCATGTGGTTGTTTTGATCACAGGGGACCCATGATCATTGAGCCGTATCGTAATAGAGTTAATTGTATGTGAATTTAACGGTAATAAATGTATAGGAATCAAAAGTAAATAAAATAAAATTCAATAAAAATGTGTAACCTTACATTTGCTAAAAGAAGGCTGAAAAAAATTCAGGACTTCAACGGGGTTTGAACCCGTGACCTCGCGATTACCAGTGCGATGCTCTAACCAACTGAGCTATGAAGCCACTGATATTGGGAGCAGGTCCCAACGCCAGTGGCTTCATAGCTCAGATGGTTAGAGCATCGCACCGGTAATCGCGAGGTCACGGGTTCAAACCCCGTTGAAGTCCTGGATTTTTTGCAGGCTTCTTTTCACAATTGCATAAATTGCGTTCACAACTGCGAGGATCATTCTTCATTTGATTTCATTTCCGCAGTTCATATATGATTTATTTCATATATCATTCACATTTATAATTTATGTTAGGTAATTCGGTTAGTCAATGACTTAACGTATTATTTAAAATAACTTTTAATCAATGTGATATATTCTTCGGTATGAACGCTTTCCTGAAAGCTTTCGAATCATACAAAAAGGTAACAGCTTTTGTTTTCCACGGTCAAAAAGTGACAGGTTCTAGAAACGTAATTTTAACTTTACTTACTATGACTATGAGTTATTTCTCATGTCATCTTATCATGAGCATAAACATGTTCTTTTCTGCAGGCACGACTATTTAAAGATTGAGAGTGAGAATAACAATGCGAATGGTAAATATTGCAGCGTCCGTTCTGGAAAAAGTGTTATTGTCACTGGACATTATGTCAAGATATTATTTCATTCAAACGATGTTGTTAGCGCGATGGGATACAACTTATCTTTCTCTGTTGTTCCTCTGGGTAAGTACAGTGAGCATGGAATTCTATTCTACAAATTAGACCATCTAAAATATTACTTTTGCGAATGCTTTCTGGAGAAAGTGTTATTGTCTCTGGACACTATGGCAACACGTCATTTCATTCAGATGGCGTTGTTAGCAAGATTGGATCAGATACTTTTGCTCATGCAATCTAAGTAATCTAGAGGTTAAAGTAATATCCTTGTTAAATTAGACTACGAGCAGTCCCTCTTTCGTTGCTTAGTTCGTCGAGCGTGAGGCTACGTTCCGTAAAACAAAACTGGCGTGACACCGTGAGAATGGGCGCGCGAAAGCCTCACGCTCGACGAACTGAGCGGCGAAAGAGGGATTGCTCGTAATCAAAGGACTATAAATGTTCCACTCTGTAAATTTGTTTCCTTTTAACTAGAAACGTTCTCCTTTATGTGCTTTGGAGTGAGTAACATCTGTGATTATTTCATCTGCAACCCTGGAATTTAATGCTTCAACTCATATTTACATGGGTCACATTAGTTTATTTATTTGTTGATTAGTTGTATTAGCTATAAAATATTTAATATTATAATGGTGATATTTCTGATAACATTCTGGTCTTTAGGTCAGTTTCTAAATGCTTCTTTGGGAAATATGACTGGTAAGTGAATTTTGACATCATCTTTGAACCCTTCAACAAACCCAGCAACAACATATCACTGATTCGCCGGGTACAACTCAGAGACCATCACAAGTTACAGGGGTGGATGCAGCCATTTTTGATAGTGTGTGTGTGTTGTGTGTGTGTGTGTGTGTGTGTGTGTGTGTGTGTGTTGGGGGGGGGGGGGGAATCAATTGAACGCCAGTTCTCTTAGTGCCCGTACTGTAGACATGGATTTTAGTCGTAAAGGATACACCTCTGGAACATCCTTCTCTTGTGGCTGGCTATGTTAAGGTCAATGTTAAGGTCATGGTGCATGTGCATGAGTGCAACTCCTAAGAACCGCTCCTCAGACATCCTATTTATGAGATACGACTTGATTTTTCGCATGCCGGAGAATGAACGCTCGGCTTCCGGAGGCAGAACTTACTGGGAGCGTACTCCCAATCATAAGCAAAACTCGTTAAGAGTGAGTTCATCAGAGTACCAGGCAGGGGTGACAGGCTGTCTAGGGTGACAGGGTGTCCAGGGTTATGATATCATCCGCCGCGATAGGCCTATAAATGGCAGGTTTCGGTGGCGGTGTATGTTTTTACATTAGTTCAAACATAAATTATTCCATCCGCAAAGATTTGGACAACCAGTTTCTTGAAATTTTATCAATCGAAATTCGTAAACCCAACTCGAAACCTTTTGTAGAAACTTCATGGTATAGACCTCCAAATTCTCCTCTAGAACTTTTTTCACACCTTGACACACTGTTAGGCAAATTAGATTCAGAAAATGTTGAACTTTTTCTCATGGGGGATATGAATTGTGATTTGTTATCAAAAGACAATGTTTATGCAAAGGCTCTCCTGAACGTTACTGACATTTATGGTTTGAAACAACTAATTTATGAATCAACTCGAATCACACCTTTAACAAGTACTCTAATTGGTTTAATTTTTACCAATCAACCAGACAATGTATATTGTTCTGGAGTCTCTCACATCGCCATTAGTGATCACAGTTTAGTTTATGTTTTCCGAAAAATTTCAATTCCCTCTGCTGCTAGGGGTATCAACTTAATAAGTTATCGACAGTTCAAACATTTCAATAGCGCTAACTTTCGAGCTGATATTTTGGGCAACCTTGCGATGACCTTAAGCAATATCATGACCCTAATGATATGTGGAAGAGGTGGAAAGATTTATTTTTAACTGTCTGCGATAGACATGCTCCACTGAAGACCAAAAGGACGCGTAATTCTAAATCTCCATGGATAACTACTATTTAAAAAATGCGGATGAATTACAGGGACCGTCTTAAACGTAAAGCCATTAAGACTAACGATCCATCTACGTGGAACCAATGTAGAACGATGAGAAATCAAGCAAATCGGGATATTAATACTGCCAAACAGGCTTACTATAAAAATGTCTTTAATAATTGCTCTGGAGATCAACGCAAAACATGGAAAACTATTAACGAACTGACATCACGCAACTCCAATAAAACTGTAATAAACGAGATACACTACAACGAACAAAAATAAAAAAACCAAGCTGATGTGGCAGAAATGTTAAACTCTTTTTTTACAGAAATTGGGCCTAACCTTTGCAGTCATGTAACGGAGATTGATAATTCCTTCGAAAACTTTCTTAGTGAAACTGATGAAAATTTCATTTTTGAAAAAACAACAACTGCACAAGTTTTTTAACTCCTATCAAAACTTTGCCAGTCAAAGGCAACTGGATTAGATAATATTTCAGCGAAATTATTAAGGCAATGCCCTGACTTACTCTCTGAATCTCTTACTGTAATATTCAATCAATCTTTGATAACTGGCATCTTCCCTGATGAATGGAAATCTGCTAGAGTCACTCCATTGTACAAAAACTCCGGGAAGCGTAATGAGCCAATCCGGTTTCCGTTCTCCACATTCTACGGTTACGGCACTGCTTGAGGCTAACGATAGTTGGGCTATGAATATCGACCGTGGACTCATCAACGCTGTTGTCTTTTTAGACCTTAAAAAGGCCTTTGATACAGTTGACCACGAGATTTTGTTACGTAAATTGCAATATTATGGGATACGTCAGTCTAGTTACAAATGGTTTGCCTCTTACTTAGATAACCGTACTCAAATTTGTCAAATTAATTGTTGTGAATCAACCCCGAAATCTTTGAAATGTGGCGTTCCCCAAGGAACAATTCTAGGAAAGCTACTTTTTCTATTATATATCAATGACTTACCAAATTGCTTACACTTGTCACAACCAAGAATGTACGTTGATGATACCAGCTTGACGTTTGCTAGTGCCGACGTCCATGATGTAAATGATTGTCTTAATTATGATCTAAACAAAGTGTACACTTGGTTATCAGTTAACAAGCTTACCTTGAACCTGACAAAAACCGAGTTTATGCTAATTGCATCCAGACAGAAGTTATCGAATCTTTCAGATTGTCCTTCTCTAACTATAAATAACATGACCGTGGAGCAGGTAGCATCAACTAAATCTCTCGGGGTCTGCATCGATGAAACTTTAAATTGGGAAAGTCATATAGAAAATATCTGCAAAAAGATTGCTTCTGCCATTGGTGCAATAAAGCGCACACGACATCAAATCCCTTTTAATATTGTAGTCAATGTTTATAATAGCCTTGTTCAGCCTCACTTCGATTATTGTAGTGAGGTGTGGGGAAACTGTAACAAAGGCCTTTCTGATAGACTTCAAAAGCTTTAAAATCGGGCAGCTCGCATTTTGATGAAAGCTTCTTATGACAGTAATTTGAATGAATTGTTCCGGGCACTACGGTGGCCAGAACTCTGGCATCAAAGATTAGAAAAGAAATCTATTATATTGTACAAAATATTACATGACATGACGCCGGAATATTTAAGATCTAGTTTTGTTTTTCGCGATAGTGTGAATTCTTATCATTTGAGGAATACTGAAAACGCACTAGCTCTTCCAAAACCCCGCACTGATTACCTAAAGAGAAGTCTTTCGTATAATGGAGCTCAGTTGTGGAACAGTTTACCCCCGGAATTAAGACAAGCGACTTCCTTGAGAGATTTTAAGAATAAATTGAGTCGCCACAGTTTTAAGTAAGTTTTAAGTAAGATTTTAAACACGGCCTCCAAGAAAAGCAGCCTTTTGTTTTTTATTTAATTTTTTTTATTCTCTTGTGATTGTAATTAAGTAGATAGAGAGTTACTTGATAATAATTAATTAAGCCGATGGAAATACCGTGTATAAATCAAGTTATCTTATCTTATCGTATCTTATACCATCTCTCCATTTTGGATGAAACTTGGCCAGATCAAGTAGTCACCTGAAAACTCTAAAAGACAAATTGGCTCAACTTCGCAATTTTTCCTTTCGGAGTTAGACCACCCCCCACCCCCCCCCCCTCCCTACTTTTGTGCTCCAAATCACAGAAATTGCACTAACTAAAATTCAAATTCAGAGGTCTCTCCTGGTTACATAATACAATCAATTTTATTGATATCTCATGAAAATAATGACTAAACTTGCCTTAGTTTACAATACCAGTGCCAAGACATTTGGAGTAGCAGGTGCCAATCAATGACTGGCACTGGCTACACATGTCACGCAAGATTCAGCAGTGAGGCAAATTAGCTTAAATCCTGATCCAATTATTGTCAAAGTGCAACTTCTTTTTTCGAAAAATTTTCTACCACGGTTCAGACTCAACCTTCATCTGATAAAATCGTGAATAAAATTGTGGCATCTGTTATTTTGTGGCAACGACAGCTATTCAAACAACGTCACCTGAGACTAATTGTAGCAAAGAAGAGAAGGACCAAATCTAAGAAATATTAATAATATTTAAAAATATATTTAAAAATATTGATAATATTACAGAATCCGTTCACGAACGCTATTCAAAGTTAACGAGTTTAACAGTGTTCGCAAATACCATTTATAGCAGTGAACGCTAGCAGGAAGGAAAATTCAATGCAATATCCTCTCAAAGTAACAGTAAATAACACCGAAATTCTATTCTTACATGTGCATACAGGCTGAGTATAGGAATGAATGGACCGATATTGAAATTCTTAAGCGTCGCCATGTTAAATAAGAATTTTCCTGGGCATTATAATTATCTTGTTCTTTAGAGTGCTCTTGAAAGTTAATGAATCTTTACAGCTCACGCACTGGACCTGGCAGTTAGCAGATTAGTTATCGTCAACACTTACTTCACACTCCGCACATGAGCGCATCGATCCGGAGACGTATATCTCCTCGAAATCATCGTTTGCTCTGACAGATTAAGTCCTTCGCTCACATTGGATTATCCACTGCATTCTGGGTTCAGCGAAACGCTGAATTAATAACGATTTTGGTGCATTCCGACAAGCAAGTAAACACCATGGAAATTCAAGTCCTCGATATAAACCTGCAGGAGAATGCGTGACAGAGCATGAGCCCGGGACCTTGATCAGCGGTAAACTATTACCGAAAATAATTTCAATTTTGTGAAACAAATAATTTGGTTATGATTGTGTTTTGCTTTTTTGTGTTCGTTCACAAGACGGTGGGCTCCTAATACTCATAAATGGGTGACGGAAATCAATCCACAAAACAAAACGTACTTAGCTTTAGAGCGAAAACAGCAACGAACATTGCGAGGCTGAGGTTAGAGAGTTGTACGTTTTCTAAGTAGGTATGATAAAATGCCGTTTTCTATTCATCGTTTTACTAACAAAAATAATACCGCAATACAAAACGAACGCACTTCTATCCCCGTTACAACGCATGTACATTTTGATGTTACTTTGTCTTAGGGATAGAAAGCAGGTAGTTTTATTTTCAAACAGAGCCAATGTTTCAACCCTCCGTATAAATTTCTGTCAGGCATCCTCTTCCGGTCCACACCCCTAAAACAACAATCCTGGTAAACAACTGTGTACAACCTAAAGCTTTTTCTGCTAAATCACAGCTCCAGTTGTCTTCGTATGTCAAGCCTTGTGGACATCTCCTCTGCCTCTGAAACAAGGTCTTCCTCCTTGGGCAGGACTGGGATCAGCCCCTTCTATGGCTAGTCGACCAGTCCTATACATCACAGACAGTCTGCTGAAGTACCGGGCTATTTGATCAGCAGCAAGCCACTCATCTTTACTGAAAAATTTCTCTCCATTATCATCATGAATAGTTCTCATTTTGCTGGACAAATCCAATGCACTGGCTGTCTGTCTCCTCTGCTTCCAGGAATATTCTTTTCAGGTGTGTCTTTACCTTCTCGGAAAAGCGGGTTGCTCTACGTGACGTTTTCAACGCCCATTCCTTTGAAACTTGACAAGCGGTATCACTTATGGCTGTTTGGGAGCTTGACCTTGACTGTTTTCTTATGTAAGTACCACCCTGAGAGCTCCTTACATGTCTCAGCCCATTTTCTCCTGATGATGTCAAAGGTTGTTTCTCTCTGTAACCTCACGAGGTGTTTGCCCACGTCCAGGTGTTTCTGCAAATTTTAAAAGACTGGTATGTTTTTGTGCAGCCATCCTCAGGGCAGGGGAAATACACCCTCGTAGCTTCAGCAGCTTGTATCTCTTCTTCAACAGACTGTGAGGCACTGGGCTGAGGTTGACGGGATTCACCTCTCCTAGCCGTGGATTAAAACTACCAGTCTCTTCTGTTAGTGGACTGAAGGGCTGTTCGACGCATAGGTCTGTGGGTCCCTGAGGTGTTCCGAATCCTTTTACCTGTGCCGGCGTAAAAATTTTACCAAGACCTACGTCATATGCCTTCCATACTCGTAGACCTCCAGACTCAAAACTAACATTGTTCAGAGACTGGGTGCCGGACATGGTGTGCTTCTTCATGGTCTGGCTGGGACCCTGAATCTTAACAACTGCTGCCTGACGCCCTTTCACCCCACCATAGGAATCGATCGCAGCCTTCATATCACTAGCACTAGTGATGTCGTAACCTTCATTTATGTAACGGCGCATATGGCTCGTCACTGTGGCAATTTGTCTGTCACAGACGTCCTTTCCTCCCTGTGGATCACTAAACTCTTATCTGACGATCTCAATGCCTGTGCGCTCTCCAAGGCTGGGAAGTGAGAGGATGAGATAAGCACAATGGTAGCATCCAGCATTGTCACTCCGCAAGAATGCCTCTTGAATTCTTGGGTTTGCTGCTTTCAGTGTTTTAAGAGTGTGCTCTATTATTGAAGCCACCGCAAACCAGTTTTGAATGCATTCCTCAAACAAATGGGTGTACGTGCGGACCTGAAATAGAAAAAAATGCTCTTGGCTTCAAATTAACTACATATAATTATAGTGAAATGTCAGCTGGTGGTTTCGCGTACAATCCAGACTCTGACGTAGGGCTGGTTGTAGTGATAGCCGGAATTCCGATGATCCTTTTCCTTGAATTTCCGTCCTGTCAATAAAACTCCTGCCCTGTGATGTCAACCTTATCAAATTATAATCAAACCAGATGCCTATGCTAGGAAATATTGTAAACTGTTTTTCTCGTTTCACAACTACAGCATTTTAAGTGGTTACCTCAATATCATTACTGTCGCTTCTTGTCACTGTCACGTGCCATGATTTGCCTTTTTTGCCAAACCATTCCCGCTGGGTTTCTCTGAAACAGGCTGGCAAAAATTTCATGGTCAAATTCATTATTAGGAAGACCTGGCTTGGCAAAAGATTGTCGATAACGTCACTCTTCGCATAATCCTGGTGAGCCGCTCAAAGGATGTGGGCTTCCATTCATCAGTTTTTGGGAGAGCCGTGTCAACATCATACTCCATTTCCTCTTCTTGGTCGTTTCCGCTTGGAAAAGAAATAATAGTCTTACTACAATGTATAACAATGATAATGCTAATAGTAATTCTGATACTACGGCTTATGATGACGATGATGATGATGATGATGATGATGATGATGATGATAATGATGATGATGATGTCAACTATAACAAGAACAAAACCAGTCAATGTGAAAGTGGTGATGAAAACAAAGACTGCATAGCATTCTCTTTAAGTATCCTTACCCATGGATGACAGTAAAAGAAGATAACGACACTTGTAGATCTACAACAGCATTCCGGTAGTTGTCACATCTGTCACAGACTATGTTGTGCTCGTCGTCACAGTGCCCTTGTAAATCTGATTAATCGATGCTCAGTGCATGTACATTGCAGTGGTCAGCGCACGGATCCGCTCTAGACACTTGAATTTTATGGTCTGTCTTCAGATAATTTTTTGCTGACTTTAGACGGGAACTGATGTCTCTGGCTGTTTGTTCGCACAGTCTTTAATAGAAAGTCAAACATACTTGATTATTGGTCATTTCTTAAACTTGTATAAGAATGCTATAACATAGCATTTTTTGCTAGTAATGCATTGTAAGGACATACCTAATGAATAAAGTTTATTTGTTACGCCATCCAGAGCAGTGAACGCCATAACCCGATCGGTTTGTGTGCTGTCCAACCCAGCCAAAGATTTCTTCTGAGATGCAGCGCATATCTAGGGAAAAGGCAGTTTAATAAAAGTCATGTTAGGGGAAGGCAGTTGTGAAATGATTGTTAATTAAAAGTCATGTTTTTAAACTAGCATTTTCCTAATAAGACGTTAGCAGTGCCAATAACCTGTCCTCATAATATTTAATAGTTCACGTAAAATCCCTCTCATAGACATGATAGATTTCACCACCCGAAAGGTAAAAAAGCATATTATTCATTTAATATTACTTTGAAGATGTGGAACAGTGTTGACCATCCCTTAGTTTGAAATCCAGACTCGGTGCAATAAGACTGGTACAGATGAATAAGTCGGGACGCTACAACTGTCCTTACCACGTTTGAAATTTCTATTGTCTCACCATCTGACAGTTTTAAGGTCTTCGTTCCGTAGGCTACGTCCTCAAGAATTGAGGGGCTTGAAATTAAATCCAAAAACTGGTCTATCTTAACTGGATAAAGCCGGCACCGATGTAAGACAGAGGGGTCTATAATCTGACCTGGGCTTGTAAGGAGAGCATGCTTTCTGGCCACATCGATTCTCCACTTGGTCAAACCAGGGATATAGCTCTGTAGCTCTGTCTTGGAGTAGTCGCCCACAAAGACCGACAGGATTTGCTGTCTGGTGTACCAGTTTGTGGCCTCATTGTACAGGGTAACCAGCCTGGAGAGTAGTATCTTCTCGGGAAGATTCACGTCTGAGTCGGTGGAATGACTGTATGTCTCCAATACATGCTGCAGAAGCCATTTGGACTTTCCCGGTGCTATGGCATCAAGAAATGTCTCAACAGCTTGCATTCCTTTTCGTTTGTAATAGCGTGTAGTGGAAGATGAGACGCTTTCCACATTTATGCTAAGCTGAGACCGCACAGTGATCACTCGACCATTAGCTTGTCTCAGGAAAGTATTAACGGAGAGAAGTTTCATCTGTACCTGTGGTGTTGGCTGCCATTCCATTGATGTTTCTACGGCAGTTGAAGACTCTTGAGAGCCAGAGGAAAAAACATCTGAGCCATCATCGCTCAACAGGCCTCCACCTTTAGGTAACAGTGGGTCCTTACTGGGTTTGGTCTGTAGCTGCAACAGGAAAATAACGAAGTGTTTTACTTGGCCAACTTAATTGATCATAGTTATGTCTAGCCTGTTGCAGGCGTTCAGATTGTGGGGAACGGTGAAAATTGTCGCGTGTATAAAAGATGTTTGGAGCGAGAGGGACAACAAGGAGAGACTGGGGAGAGGGTATGAGGGAACGCCTGTCCCTCGCCCCCTCTCTCCAGTCTCTCCTCGTTTTCCAGCTATCTCGCAATGTCTTTGATCCCCCCCCCCAACAATCTGAACGCCTGGAACAGGATAAATTATGTCCGACCAGACGAACTACATTAATAGAAATAAGGGATCATTTTTACAAAACGAAAAAAGATTTTTGCTCAATGAAGACTATCACGCGCTTACAGTAGGATGCTAATGTCCTTCCTGTATGTCTTCTTTGGGCCCACCACAGAAACTCTAGAATACTGCACCTGTCATGTGGGTCATGTCTGAATGATGCTCCCAACGTCAGTGACTTCATAGCTCAGTTGCAATTGGTTAGAGCATCCCCCCGGTATAGTGAGACCACGGGTTCAAACCCCGTTAAAGTCCTGAATTTTTTTCAGGCTTCTTTTTGCAATTGCATCAATTGCGTTCACAACTGCGAGGATCATTCTTCATTTGGGTCATGTCTGCCATATCTTTTATCTGGAATTCATTGACCTTCGAATAGATTTAGAAGTGTATCTGCAAATATACCACCAAGCAGCAATGCATGCCAAATTTACCTCTAGGAGGCTTTTGAAATTGCTTGATGCATGTGGTCTGGAGAGAGGAACTCGCGTATTGGTATTGGGATTCCTGTTGACTCTTCGGATTGGGCAACCCGTGGCTCTTCAGATTGCGCTGTGCTCAAAAGGCGCGCCTCGTACAGCGGCAAGGTGATCAGTTCTACAAAGTTTGCAAATTCCTGCAAACATTTAATTGTTAATCGTGACTATCATATTTCCTCCAAAAATTGCCCCTCTAAAATAATCATCCCTCCCCCTCTGCCTTCCCTTCACGACAACGAATTTGTCGGGATATGTTTACGTAGCATCTCATCTTTAAAACGTAGTCATAGAAACTGCAGCATTTCTTGGCTTTATAAGACTTGGTTTCGATAATCATGTTAATGTATTTGCGTTTCTCTTTGAATTCCCGTAGTTTGTTTGTTTGTTTAATTGTTGTTGTTGTTGTTATCAAGGTCAAGGGGGGGGGGGGGGGGCACAAAAATTCCGCGATCGTCTTTTTTAAATTATATTTTTAATACATGATAGAAAATTAGAACCCGCCCACCCCTTCCTTCCTTCCTTCCTTCCTCACAAAATGGCTCTCTTTTTGGTGTAGTCAGCCAATCAACTTTATTTAAACACCGCCAATTCATCAGCTAAAATTAATTGAACTATAACTACACAACTGTAATTATAACTACACTGGAATAAAAAGCTGCTTTCCGTGAATGCCGTGCACTGGAGAGTTTTGCTGATTTCGCGTTTGAACGACTCGAGGGACTCCGCACACCTAGCCTCGCAGCTTTGTTATACAGACTCGTGGTAGATTGACAGCTAGAATGCCGTATAAACACAACGTTTGGGCAGCTATCGTAAGGAAGAGCAACTATTATAAAGGAATTCGGGAGCTCCGTGCAGATCAGCCAGCGAACTGGGTCCCAGTTTTTGTCACTTCAGTGAACCCGCGATGAACGAAGAATCCAAACCAGAGTGAAATAGTCTAGCATCCAAGCATGTAATAACCTGCCCATAGCCTTTACGATATGAAACGTAATTATTTTAATACTGAAGGCTTCATGTTTTCCCGTCTTTGGAACCGTCAACAATGTAAACTTTATATTATAATTCATTTTTGTCAACTTGCGTTACGCTGCGTTACGCCTGGTGGTCAGAGCACATCAGGTGTTTAATCTTATAAACTTTTGAAAAAATAAAAACTGGAAAGTAAGTTCAGCTCCGAGGTTTTGCCTCTCCTTAATCTTTTTCTTCAAAGGACATTTTGGAAATTGCGACGGGAAAATCAACGGAATCAAATGCACGTGCATTACCGTGGGAACGGCGAACACTGATTGGTTGAAGTTTTCCCAAAAATTACATACCTCAGGAGACGTGATTGTCTTGGAATTTTGGAAAACATTTAATTTAAAAGGAATTAAAGGTATAAAACATTCCAAATTCAGTTCTACCGCGAGTCTGCTTAGAAAATTTAAGCTAAACGCCGCCGAGAGAACAGAAGAGAGTCGTAGGTATGACAGATTGACGGAGAACGCTGTTTACACAGGTTTCCGGTAATGCTGAACCAAGCTTTAAAAAATTGACCATAGGGTAGGCCATGGCCTAGGCCACGTTTTGTCCACACCCGCCTTTGGCATAGTGTTTTTTAATGCTTGTTTAGCTAGCCTTATTTCTCTCTTGATTATTTTCCAGTGTCTTTTGCATTGTATAACGTCCAATCATTAGGAGCATTCGACTTAATAGCTTTTATTTTTAAGACCTCTCATTTATGCATTCAACCTTTAAAGTGTCTATATCGTCTTCTATTTTTTGTTTTGTGGTTCTGGTGAATACATAAGGAGTAGATAGCTGTTCAATTTTTTTTTAATTCCGCCGTGGTTTAGCCCTGAAATCGTCGTAATTTCGCGCTTGAGCCACGCCCATCAAACTTGACCGCGCTAGTAAGGGGCGTGGGTCTATTCCTGATCTGACGTCACAAACTGATTTGCATCTATCAAGTCTTTGTAAACATGCATGCAAAGCAGTTTGTGACGTCAGATCAGGAATAGACCCATGCCCCTTACCAGCTCGGTCAAGTTTAATGGGCGTGGCTTAAGCGGGAAATTTGAACGACGATTTCAGGGCAAAAACACGGCGGGATTTGAACAGCTGTCTACTCCTTATGTACATATCAGAACCACCAAAAACGAGAAGACGATATAGACTCTTTAAATTCTGATGTGATCCACGGAGAACTACGCGTGTGAACGCGCTTTGTCCTCAGTGGAGCATGTTTGTTAGCTATGGCCAGGCGATTATTCAAGGAATCAGGATACGTCTTTTATTTGTAAATTCAGTTATGGAAATAAAACATGACGTTTCGACAAACACTAACAATGAAATTTTAAAAGACAACACCATTAAACAAGTGGATGAATTCTAGCTACATTACCTGCTCCGATTGGAATGAGTGCGTTCCACTTTGCCATAATTTCTTTTCTCATTTCCAAATTCGCTCCTCTCTCCGGCTTTCCCCTGCGATCTCCATGAAGAGGATGCACATTTGGTCGCCAAAATATACGTTCAAAATATAAGTTCAGCTCGGTGTCTTGGACATATTGTCATGTTGGCACCATCATCATCAAAATGACCAGTCCGAGCAAGAATCAACTCCTTCTCTGTGAGAATAGCAGTCTGAGAGAATTTAACTGTGCTGAGATGAGACCGGATGTCTTTTTGACAAGAGGTCAAGGGAAAAAACTCTGTGATCCCGGGATAACACGGGGATATCTCACACTTCTCCTTCGAAAGAGTTGCAAATGAGCAAGAGAGTGAAGACATCCTTAACATTCGGATGTGTACACATTAGTCTCGGATATCAGATTAGCAAGGGGGAAATCCATCACGAGCTAGAGGAATTCCGTTTTACATCACGCAATTAGTGTTACGCATTCTCGGTTAATATTATTTTAGTTTGGGTTTTAAAACACAACATAGATAGTAACATAAGATTTCTACTTTACATTTAAACAGATTTGATGGAAATGGAAAAGATTGGTAATCCTGTTTATCGCTGACTACGATCACAGGCTCATTTTCCCACCATTTAGTTTCGAAAGTGATAACAACACTGTTCACCATTTTTCACGTCTAATGCATAATTGCCAGACGGAGAGGATAATCAAATTTCTCGCCCGAAATTCAAAACACTGTGCTCTCCAATTTCTTTGTTGTTTTCGCTATACAGTATCACCCATTTATCAGTATCAGGAGCCTGCTGTCTCGTGAACGGAAACAAAAAAACAGCAAAACACAAACAAAAGCAAATTATTTATTTCACAAAATTGACATGATTTTTACAATTTTTCTCTCCTCCACTCTTATTTCCAGTAATAGTTTACCGCTGATCAAGGTCCCGGGCTCATGTTCTGCCACGCATTCTCCTGCAGGTTTATATCGAGGACATGAACTTCCATGGTGTTTACTTGCTTGTCGGAATGCACCAAAATCGTTATTAATTCAGCGTTTAACTGAGCCCAGAATGCAGTGGATAATCCAATGTGAGCGAAGGACTTAATCTGTCCGAGCAAACAATGATTTCGAGGAGATATACGACTCCGGATTGATGCGCTCATGTGCGGATTGGAAGTAGGTGTTGACGATAACTAACTCTGCTAACTGCCAGGTCCAGTGCGTGAGCTGTAGAGATTCATTAACTTTCAAGAGCACTCTAAAGAACAAGATAATTATAATGCCCAGGAAAATTCTTATTTAACATGACGACGCTTAAGAATTTCAATATCGGTCCATTCATTCCTATACTCAGCCTGTATGCACATGTAAGAATAGAATTTCGGTGTTATTTACTGTTACTTTGAGAGGATATTGCATTGAATTTTCCTTCCTGCTAGCGTTCACTGCTATAAATGATATTTGCGAACATTGTTAATATCGTTAACTTAGAATAACGTTCGTGAACGGATTCTGTAATATTATATTTTCTTAGATTTGGTCCTTCTCTTCTTTGCTACAATTAGTCTCAGGTGACGTTGTTTGAATAGCTGACGTTGCCACAAAATAACAGATGCCAAAAATTTTATTCACGATTTTATCAGATGAAGGTTGAGTCTGAACCGTGGTAGAAAATTTTTCGAAAAAAGAAGTTGCACTTTGACAATAATTGGATCAGAATTTAAGCTAATTTGCCTCACTGCTAAATCTTGCGTGACATGTGTAGCCAGTGCCAGTCATTGATTGGCACCTGCCAATCCAAATGTCTTGGCACTGGTATTGTAAACTAAGGCAAGTTTAGTCATTATTGTCATGAAATATCAATAAAATTGATTGTATTATGTAACCAGGAGAGACCTCTAAATTGGAATCTTAGTTAGTGGAATTTCTGGGAGTTGGAGCACAAAAGTAGAAAGTTGGGGGGGGGGGGGGGTGGGGGGATCTAACTCCCAAGGGAAAAATTGCGAAGTTGAGCCACTTTGCCTTTTAGAGTTTTTAGGTGAGTCCTTCAATCTGGCTAAGTTTCATCCAAACTGGAGAGATGGCATGTGTGACCCCTTCCTGGTCCACTGGTGAACTCACTCTTTAATATGGAATAGATGTAGTCAGGAGATCAAATCGTTGAAAATAGTTAATGTTTGTCACTGACTTGTAATCTTAAGGCTGTTCTTTAAGACGTTTCGGGTGACTGTTAAGCCTTCATCAGATATAACTGATGAAGGCTTAAGAGTTAGCCGAAACGTCTTAAAGAACCGCCTAAAGATTATAAGGCAGTGACAAACATTAACTATTTTCACCGATAAGCAAAACTCGTATGTTCGGATGTTTATCCTCATCAGTATATTTTACACACTCCGAGGTTTCCCGGGGTGGGGGGGTAGGGGGGGGGGGGGAGTAAATGTGATGTTTTCTGTTTCCAAAAGTACTGCAATAATTTAACCCGGAAAAAGGTAAGGACGGTGTAGGTAAGTCCAGTTGCCAAAACTGTAGCTTTTCCCGGCGCTAAATTACGAAGACTGTCGTGCTTCACCAAGGCAGCTGGAACCAAGGCAAAGATTTCGGCTCCGGCGCAGATGTATTCATTAACCGATTGACTACCGAGCATTTTGCCGAAAAACACCTTTTGAAGCTCGTCGAGCCGTTTTTCTGTCCAGATTCTAGCCAAAATGAACGAAAACTGCCCAAAGATCAGTTTGCTGTGGAGTTCATCGCGCCCTTCTGCTCCCGATGCTTAATATTAGCTTTCCAAGATCGGGCGTGCGCAGAAAACAAAAGTTTCACCGCCTCCTCTCCATTTACCTTTCGCTTTCTCTCCTCCCCTTTTCTTTCGCTTTTTTTGCCTCGCTTTCTGTTTCTCTTGCTGGGCATTAGTAGTATGTAAGGGATGGAGTTAAGCCTCGTGACTGCGTTCTCTTTGCGTTCCGTGTGCGTTCCCTTTGAATTCCCTCGCAAAAAGTGCGTTCCCTTTATTAATATGCATCACTGTCGAGTCCATGATGTCACCCATTGGTATAACCTAAGGAAAAAATGCGTTCCTCCATACTAATTCAGTGCCTAGTCAGTGTCTAGCTAGCTAGGTAAAAATGCGTTCCTCCTGTTACGGTATCTCTCAACCGACAGAAAAGATATACTACGAAACTCTTTTACGAACTCAACTTATTTATTTAACGATACGTAGCTAATCCCAGTTACAAAGGAGCGATTTCTAAACAATACAATCTGCTATCAAACTAGCTTAAGCCTACTGCTAAAACTTCAGTCACGACCGACACAAACCCACAATAAATGGCGATGTCTCCGAAGAAATCTCCTTTCCGTCCACTTGACTTTGAATGAAGTCCCTCAAGAGCTCTCTGATTCTCTTGGTATAGCTTCTCCAGCCGGTCTCCGCCGACAACCACCACTGCCGCTACCTAGCGTAATCCTTATATACAATTAAGTAATATTCTAGAATCTTCTTAGGGCTTCTGACACAACTATTTATGTAGCATTACATCATAATTACATCATTCAGTCGAATGTTCTAAATTGTTCTGTAGCATGACAGGAGAAGGTTCTGGTACAAACATTCGTGACTTAACATTCTAGAAGTTACTAGAAACTTAGTATTTACAATCGCTCTCCATAACACCCTCCCCCTTCAGAAAAAGAAAGTTTACAAAACTTTCTTTCAATGCACTCACATTCTTGACAGGCAGTCAGCAATGACATTCTCCTTTCCTTTGATGTGTCTAATGTCTAAAGCATACTCTTGTAACATTAAACTCCACCTTAGCAATCGTTGATTCTTGTCCTTCAACTTGTGAAGAAAAACAAATGGATTGTGATCACTATAAACAACAATAGGCAAACTAGAAGAACTGATATAAACTTCGAAATGCTGCAGTGCCAACACTAATGCTAAACACTCTTTCTCTATAGTGGAGTAGTTCCTTTGACTCTTATTGAACTTCTTTGAAAAGTAACACACTGGATGTTCCACGCCTGTATCATCTTCCTGTAACAGCAAGGCACCAGCGGCCACATCACTTGCATCTACAGCCAGCTTGAAGGGAGAGTTGAAATCTGGAGCTGCCAATACAGGGGCACTCTGTAACATGGCTTTTAATTCTTCGAACGCCTTATCACACCGGTCACTCCAAATGAATTTTTCCCTCTTACTGAGCAACTGCGTCAATGGTTCTGCGACTGCGGCAAAATTGGAACAAACCCTTCGGTAGTTCCCGGCCATACCAAGAAAGCGCATCAGTTGATTCTTGCTTTCAGGTCGTGGAAAGTTAGCGATAGCCTCGACCTTAGCACATACTGGTTTTACTTCACCTTGGCCAACAACGTGTCGAAGATAAGTTACCTGTGCCTGGCCAAACTCACTTTTGGAAAGATTGATGGTCAGGATTGCTCTGCTCAATCTCTCGACGAATTCACGGATGATCCTTAGGTGTTCTTCCCACGTGTCGGTGTAGATGATCACGTCATCAATGTAGGCCTCACAACCCTCAAGATCCGCAATGACTTTGTTGATAAGACGTTGGAAAGAGGCTGGAGAATTCTTCATACCAAAAGGCATAACCTTGTATTGGTACAATCCATGTGTTGTGACAAAAGCTAAAATCTCTTTGGCGCGGTCCGTCAATGGAACTTGCCAGAATCCTTTGAGAAGGTCAAACTTCTTTACGTATCTAGCTTTTCCCACTTTGTCGATGCAGTCATCCATCCTTGGCATAGGAAACGTGTCAGTCTAAGTCACGCTGCTCACTTTTCTTTAGTCTGTACACATTAGGTAACTTCCATCTGATTTGGGAACAAGTATACAGGGACAACTCCAGCTACTGTTGCTCGGCTCAATGAAGTCGTTCTCAAGCAAATACTTAATCTCTTCTTTGAAGTATTGTTGTTTACTTGGAAATAGCCTGTAAGGGTTTTAACTGGATCAGCATTGCCGACATCCACATCATGATAAATTTGATCTCTTCTTCAGGGGATATCAGGAAAAAGATGTCAAACTCCAGCGGAAGCTTCTCCAGGTCCTGGCGCTGACTTTGTGATAGGTGAGACAACTTAGAGTCCAAGTTCCGCAGCACATCAGAATTTGTGAGTCTTGTTGTGTCAGTAGGACCAAAACTATTGCTACTAAGCTCACTACCTAACTATTCTTTAGGCTCAGAAACAACTACATTAACATTTGCAGGCTGTACAACTAGATCACTGTTTCTCTCTACATAAGGCTTTAACATGTTGACATGACATAACTGTGTTTGCTTACGCCTATCTGGAGTAACTGCTATGTAATTAAGATTACTCAACTTCTTTTGAATGACATAAGGTCCAAAAAACCTGCAGTGTAGTGGGTTACCAGGTACTGGCAACAATAGAAGGACCTTTTGACCTGGCTTAAAGCTACGCTCTACAGCATCTACATCATACTTCTTCTTCATAGACTTCTGAGATGAACTAAGATTAGCTCTGGCTAATTCACAAGCTCTAAAAAGCTTAGTACGAAAATCTGAGACATACTGCAAATATCAAATGACTCACTACTGCTAGATAATAACTTCTCTTTATGAAGCTTAAGAGGCCCTCTCACAGTATGTCCAAACACAAGCTCAAAGGGACTGAATCCCCAAAGACTCCTGCACCGACTCTCGTGCAGCGAACAGCAGCAAATGGATGCCCTCGTCCCATTCTTTCTCTGTCTCGAAGCAGTAGATCCTCATCATGTTCTTCAGTGTTTGGTGCCACCTTTCGAGAGCTCCTTGACTTGGAGTGTGATATGCAGATGACTTATACTGAGTGATCCCAAGCTCGTGCATGACCTGCTGAAATACTCCAGACATAAAATTCGAGCCCTGGTCTGACTGGATAGAACTTGAAAGACCTACTAGTGTGAAGAACTTGGTTAAGGCTTTAACAGTAGTCTTTGCTCTGATGTTTCTCAGGGGTATGGCTTCAGGAAACCTGGTTGACGCACACATTATGGTTAACAAGTACTGGTTTCCAGACCTTGTCTTCGGTAATGGACCAACACAGTCAACTATAATTCTGCCAAAAGGCTCTTGGACTGCTTGTATTGACTGTAGTGGGGGTTTTGGTATAATCTGATTCGCTTTCCCTAACCATCTGACAGGCATGACACGATTTGCAAACTACGTCTTTTCTCAGACTGGGCCAGTAGAAATGGTTAAGAATCTTCTGACAGGTTTTGTTGACGCCTATGTGGCCAGCTAAGGGGGTCTCGTACGCCATGCTTAGAATCTCCTGTCTTTAGCACCTCGGGACGACAATTTGGTGTTTGACAGCCCACTCATCTTCAACTGGAGTATCAGGCGGCCTCCACTTTCTCATTAGTACTCCGTTCCTTGTACAAAGGCATACAGGATTCTGTGAGACTTCGTTTTCATCAACAACTCTCGCAAACAAGCTTGAAAGTTCTGGGTCCTTATGCTGTTCCACAACAAGCTGAGACTTTGACATCTTATCGGCCTTATCTGACAAACTGCTCTCGGCAACGACTTCGACTGGCTCAGAACCAGATGTTTTTGGTGGCTCACCCTCCAGGACTTGACCAATGATAGTGTCTGCTAATGTGATCTCGTCCTCCCTGTTTTCTTTCTTCTTACTCATTGCTCGAGTTGCAACACATGCTGGATACAGACCGGGAATTGTCTTTTCCACTAGCGCTGGAGGCTGTAGCATTAACAACAACTTTGTCTCCCGCGTGGTCATTTCCTAGAATGAGATGCACTCCCTCAAACGGTAACGACGGCTGTATTCCGACTTTGACTTGCCCGGACACAAGGCTTGACTTCAGGTAAACGGTATGAAGCGGCAC
Source organism: Pachyseris speciosa (assembly GCA_016490735.1). Lineage (NCBI taxonomy): Eukaryota > Metazoa > Cnidaria > Anthozoa > Scleractinia > Pachyseridae > Pachyseris > Pachyseris speciosa. Next base: position 688,566 of record JAEMWC010000442.1, read on the forward strand.
TGGACTGTACTCAGAACAACTGATTCCCCTGAAAAGGACACTCGCACCAACAGATGACTCCTCAGAAAACAACAAAGTGTCACTCAACAGCAAGGACTGTGAGGCTCCGGTATCTCTTAAAATCTTGATTGGTGTGGAGTCATACATATCTCTTGACAACGATACTGAACCTTCATGAATGAAAGCCTCAAAAACGTCGATAACAGGCTTTGACGGGACACTAACCTCATTGATTAGACTTAACTGAGTCTTCACATCAGGACACTTTATAACTTCACCAGCATCAGGCAATGGCAGTGACGTAGCGATAAAACAGTTGGCTTAGACTCAGCATTATATTGCTGTCGTGCCATTTGCGACTTGTCCGGGAAATTAGAAATCAGATGTCCTTCTTTTCCACAATAAAAACAGGCAGTTGACTTGATAGGCTTGCATGGCATAGTCTGGTCTTGACCAGGAGGAGTTATAAGGATATGTAGAGCTGTTACCAGGATTCTGTTTCGGCCGTGATTCTTCACTCTGACGACTTCTTTGGTTTCCAGGCCAGCGTGGTGATGTAGGGGGTAGTTCCTGGGCAGGTGGAGTATAGGACTGTTTGCGCTTTTCCACAAACGCCACTTTGTGGCTCAACAAGAACTCATCCTCTAACCGTGCTGCGTCCTCCAACGTTTCCGCTTTTTGCTCATCGACAAATGTTCGGACATCACTATGAATGAACCTCTTAAATTCTTCTATTAAAATTAACTGTCTTAACTTATCGTGATTTTTGTCTACTTTCTGTGAATGACACCAACGATCAAATAGCTGTTCCTTACTTCTAGCAAATTCTACGTAAGTTTAATAACTTCATTTCTCACAGCTTCTAAACTTTTGACGATAAGCTTCAGGAACTAATTCATAACCCTTCAAAAAAAGCTCTGTAACAGTGTCGCAACTTGCAGCTTGCCCTACACTTAACTGTGTATACATTTCTCTTGCTTTACCTACTAAGACACTCTGCAATAACATTACCCAGTATTCTTTGGGCCACTTAAGATTCCCTGCTACTTCCTCGAAGTGCAAAAAGTACTTATCGACATCTGTCTGTTGAAATGGTGGTACAAACTTAATATACTTAGTAAACTCAAACTTGGCAGTATAGTTTTCAACACTAGGATCTGACCCTAACTTTGCGTGTAATTCTAACTTTTTCATTTCTAACTCATGCTGCAATTCCATTTTCTCTTTTGTAACCTTTCTTGTCTTTCTTTTTCTTCCCTTTCCAGTCTGTCTTGTCGTTCCTTTTCTTCCAGCCTTTCTTGTCGTTTCTTTTCTTCTCTTTCCAGCCCTTCGTATCGTTCCTTTTCTTCTCTTTCCAGCCTTTCCTGCATTTCCAATTGTTTAAGCTCTAACTGAAATTGCAGCTCCTTAACTCCGGGTTAGGCGCTTCATACGTTTCTAAAACTGTTTCTTTAAAAACTTCTACACTCACTAAGTGCTTAAGGACAATATCCTGAATCTGATATTTTCTCATTGCATTCCTAACCTCTAACTTCAAATGTTTGGCCAATGAAATAAGCTCATCTTTCTTCAAATCATAGAACTTATCTTCGCTGGGCTCTGACATAAACTTTTCTCGATCAAACTGCGACATCTTGCTAACCTCTATACCTACTCTCACAAACAGTTACTTCTTCTCCAAATATTGTACAATAAACACTATTGTGAAATTCGCACCCGGAGAGGCCCCCAATTTCTGTTACGGTATCTCTCACCCGACAGAAAAGATATACTACGAAACTCTTTTACGAACTCAACTTGGTATAACCTAAGGGGAAATGCGTTCCTCCATACTAATTCAGTGCCTAGTCAGTGTCTAGCTAGCTAGGTAAAAATGCGATCCTCCTGTTACGGTATCTCTCAACCGACAGAAAAGATATACTACCAAACTCTTTTACGAACTCAACTTATTTATTTAACGATACGTAACTAAATCCTAGTTACAAAGGTGCTGTGTTAACATGATCTCCATCAAGAACATCTTGAGCCACTTGGACACCTGTTTGTAATGCCATTTTACCGAGTACCTTAGCACCTTGTTGTAAATGAGGCATCGCCCAGCGAAACAGACCTTTCAATATGGAACCTACGCCATATCCCTGCTGAAATCGGGATCCGTGGAAAGCCGGCAAATTACTTCCTTTTTGCTTAGCTTGGTTTAGATTATAGTCTTCGTACAACTTGTTATTTGGAATGTAAAGTTTCCTCATTTTTTAAAGGTTCGCGGTTCTACTCTGACGAAAATGAAGTATAGGCTTTTTGGAGAACGATGAAGAAGATTTTACTTGGCGAAAAAAAAAAGCTGCTACACCGAACATTTCTATTGGCGAAACTTTGACTTCTGATAAAAACTTGATTGCTGATTCCTTCAACAAGTTTTTTACGTCTTCTGTGACTCGGTTGTTGGAATATATGCGGTCTTACTGTGGTTCCGATGGCAGTCCCAGTCAATTAGTTCCTTCGCACCACTACCCTGATTTCAAGTTTGCCGATGTATCTGAGGCTTATGTGAGATCTCAACTTCGCGGATTAAAACCTGGTAAGGCAGTTGGCCTTGGCAGTATTCCAGCCCGCCTTTTGATTGATTCTGTGGACATTGTGGCCAAACACTTGACTGCAATTATTAACAACTATTTGCAGTCAGGGGTAGTCCCCTTGGAATGGAAAGTCGCGCGCGTCATCCCCTTGTACAAAAAAGGCAAATCTGATGATATGGACAACTATCGTCCTATCTCTATTTTGCCGACAGTTTCTAAGGTGCTAGAAAGAGCTGTACACCATCATTTTTATGCTTATCTTCAGTGCCACAAAGTTCTTAGCCCGTGTCAATGCGGTTTCCGAAAGTGCCACTCTACTGAATGGGCTGCTATCAGTTTCGCAGATACAATACGAAGGAAGATCGACCAAGGTCGGGTGACTGGTGCAGTTTTTATTGACTTGCGGAAAGCATTTGATGCCGTCAACCACGAAGTGCTGCTGAATGAACTGTGGGATCTTGGAGTGTTGGATGTGGAACTTGAGTGGTTTAGAAACTACCTACAGAACCATACCCAAATTGTAGAAATTTCAGGGTGTGTCTAGTGCTGCTGAACCTGTATCTGCTGGAGTCCCACAGGGGTCAATCTTGGGGCCGCTGTTATTTATTCTCCACGTGAACGATCTTCCCAGTGCGGTGGTGGAGTGCAGTATTCTCATGTACGCTGAGATACCGTAGTATTTTTCCTCAGCTCCTGAAGTATCTGCTATCCAGGCTACCTTAATGAGGGAACTGCAATCCATTGAGTGTTGGCTTCATTTAAATAGTTTATTTATTAACACAACTAAGACTGAGGCAATGCTGTTTGGGACTTCACAGAAACTTGTTAAGATAAACCAGTTCTCGGTCACTATCAATGGGTCTGCCATAAAGCCCGTAACTGAGTTTAAATATCTGGGTGTTATCTTTGATGAACACCTCAGTTGGAAAGAACATGTTAAAGCTATTGTTACTAATGCTGGTAGGCGGGTGGGTATGCTGGGCCGCGTTCGCCGTTATATCACTTTATATACTGCTAATGCCATTTATATTTCAATGATTAGACCGATATTAGAATATTGTGCTGGGTCTGGGCTTGTTGTGGGGAAGTTAACAGCGGAACTTTAGAAGCTTTACAGAGGCGTGTAGGAAGAATTGTATTACAGTCATCTAGTAGTGACACAGCAATGGAAGCCTTAAAATGGCCAAGTCTTAGGACCAGTCGTGATGATCATATCCTTAAGCTTGTGAGGAAATGCATAGATAGTCACTGTCCTCAGTATTTTCATAACTGTTTTGTTTTTAATAAGTACATTTGTCCTCGCTCAACCCGGCAAAACAATCGTTTACATTTGCCTGCAATAAGAACGGAAACAGCCAGGAGATCCTTTTATTATTATGGAAGTGCGATTTTTAATAATCATTTTAAATGTACCTGAATTTAGGCTCTTAATATTTTGTCTTTTTTATATTTCCTATTATTGTGTATTCTTTGTTAGGTAATGACCTCAGGGCTCCTATTGATAGCAGAGATGCTTTGTAAGCTCCCTGAAGGGACTACCCTGAGGTCTTACCTATTTATTCTGCTTTTAAATAAAGGTGTAAATCTATCTATCTATCTATCTATCTATCTATCTATCTAAGTAACACTTTCCCAAACTCGAATGACATAGTTTCTCGAGTGTCCCGCTTTATATCGATTTCAATATCGTGATAGAGCAAGAGAATTGAGGAGGAGGGAAAACAATAGAATTCTGGTAGGTAAAACCTATATCATTGTGAAACATTGCTCATTTTGTCGGTTGATGTTAAGCTTCGATTCAGTTGACATGAGTTGGTCCTGTCCTGTTTGTCAAAAGCATTTTTCCAGGATAGACAACATGCCAAGACACACGAACAGTAAACACAGTTATTCCGGTTTCGCTCTAGTTATACTGATGTTTCAAGAAAAGTGTCAGCGGTTTCAAATGCTTCATCCATTTACCTGTATGGTTGCAGGGATGACTGGCTCGGCAAAAACGTTCTGGGTGCAATCACTCATGCAACAAGCTCAAACCGTGATCGATCAGCCACCGGAGAGAATAATCTGGTGTTATTCACAGTGGCAACCCGTTTACACCTAGTTATCGATGGTGATACCGACAATCGAATTTGTCAGGGGAATTACGCCTTCTCTAGACAGTGATTCCTATTTGGATGTCAACATACGCAACTTGATTGTCATCGACGACCAAATGATTGAAGCAGGAAGTGATAATCGGATCGTGAACCTGTTTACAAAAGGATCCCATCATCGAAACCTGAGCGTTATTTACATTGTGCAACATCTGTTTCACCTAGGCAAAGGCAACCGAAGCATCAGCTTAAACAGTCATTACTTTGTCCTTTTCAAGAATCCTAGGGATAAACTGCAGATTTTGACTTTAGCCAAACAAATTTACCCAAGGCAGACTGTTTTGTTTTTAAAACAGTACGAAGAAGCGGTGCGAAGACCATTTGGGTATCTTTTTGTTGATCTCAAGCCAACGACTCCAGCTAGTTGCGGATTGCGAACAAATATATTACCCGACGAAGAAAGATTCGACAAAGGGATCGAAGAGAGTAACATTTCCCGGGAACTGCTCCAGTATCTCAAGCAGCAAACCCAGATGGTTCCCCCATTAATTCCGGAGATGCAGTTCGTTCAGAATAATATGGATAACCTTCTGCATCGTACAAACCTTCGAGACGACGAAAGAGCGAGGTAATACATGCAGCTGCAAAACAAGTTTTCAACATATAAACACCAGCTCAATTCCTTATTTCAATATCTCAAGGGCGGGAACACATTTCTAACGAGGCTATGGTAAACAATTTACCAACAGTGCCACCAACTCCAGGTCAAGCGCCACCACCTGAGCCAACGGCAAAGGAGCCAGCCCCACATTCCTTATCTGCCATGGCAACCTTCAAGCCCGCACCTCCCTCCCTCCCTTCGTCGATATTGACACCCCCTCCCACGGTCGAAACGCTGTCGCCAGCAAGAAAGCGTAAACGCTAAATTAAAATCTGTGAATTACATGGACGATGAACCGAAGAACCTTTCAAGACTTTCTCGACGTTTACACTGGAAGTCACCTTACAAGTATTCCAGATATCAAGAAGACGATTGATTGTATCCTAATTTCCGGATACTTTGTACTAAGCATTTCGTAGTTGTTGGAGCTTTCCTTGTCAATAAATGTATTTTTATTCATTTCAAATCACTATCTGTATTGTTTTTGTATTCGCTGATAAAAGGCAATAAAGTGTATGTTTGTCTCTCAAGAAACGTGTCATACATTACTCACGTGTTTATATTGATCCCTCCGAGTTCTCTTTGTTGTTATTTCAATGGCAGTGGTTTCAAGGATGTCCCATGAGCTTTTTTACTGTAGAGTTCGTAAGCAACTATGGGACAGTTTTTATCACTTGCTTTGAATAATTAGTGACTAACGGAGCGGATAACAAGAAAAGTTAGCTAAGAATTTATTTTCTCTTTCATGTCCAAAGCTGAGAGGTCAGAGGGATTTTCAGTATTTAGATAGAAGACAACGCAGTTGTCAAATTTCTGTCGTGTGTGTTTTGGTTTTGTGTAAATATCATAGCGTTCTCAATAAACTAATCAGGGTTAAAAGAGCCCGGGCAAGTCTAGACAGGTCTATTGTTTTTATTGTACGAGTGACGCTCATTAGTAAACCTATACCGAATTTGTATGGAGCACCGCATTCTTACCTAGCTAGCTAGACACTGACTAGACACATAATAAGTATGAAGGAACGCAATTTTTCCCTAGGTTATACCAATGGGTGACGTCATGGACTCCACCGTTATGCATATTAATAAAGGGAACGCACTTTTTGCGAGGGAATCCAAAGGAAACGCACACGGAATGCAAAGGGAACGCAGTAACGACGCTTAATTCCATCCCTAACATACTACTGGCATTTGCTGGGCTTCCTTTCGTTGGGAAAAGATTTGTGGAAACCTTTTAGGATCATAGGATTAGGTGGAAGGAAGTGCAAGTGGGTAGTGGAACAAGATTTTCATTCAAATTTTCGACTCAACTTCACTTGGTTTTTTCCCGTTTTCTCCAGCCTGTTTGACGGAATCGTATTCATTTGGGTATGGTTTGAATGATCTCATCCCTTTACAAATGCTACATGTAAAAGTTGTCCATGAGCATTAAGACTGATGACGTCACACGCGGTACAAAGGACGTGGTTCTGCGCGGCCAGTTTTGGCCGGCACGTGTGCTAATGGGTTAAATTTTGAATTCATTTCTTCCAACACATGATTAATGAAAGGTATGGCAACATTAACACGATGATGTGATTCCGGGTTTACCGCGGTAGGTGTATTGTGTCTATGTACCTGCCTCCCAGTGACTCGTGGTGCTGACACTGTAGCGCCAATCTTCTCAGCCAGTCTAGAGGCATCTTCAAACCATTCATGGCATTCCTCTTTTATGTTTAACGGCACTCTTGCAACTGTTTTAATAGTGTTGTCTATCATAGAATAAGTTAAACATCCTGATCTTTCTTTTGAAGCTTGGCTGCAATGGATTTGAGTGTTTCCAGGCTATTCTTCGTGATCAAAAAGGTGAAAATGAATCCGAACGCTTCGCCGGAATTTAGATTTCTGGCAAAATACAGTGCCTTTCCACCAAAAAAAAAGTCAACCAGTTAAGTAATAATAAGCGATCCTTTCGATGCGAGAATTTCAGCGGAAAACAAGTAAGCAAAAAAAAAAAAAAAACAAAACAAAACAAAACAGAATCGGTTAGGGAAGGAGGGTCCGGACCAACCGAGCCCCCACCCCCACCCCCCCCCCCCTCCTCTGGATCCGCCACTGCAGTTAATTGATACCGGTAACAAGGCTTCGATTATAGGTACGCATTTCTGGAATTTTTCTTTGAATTAAAAAACAGGGTCCTGGATATGATAGATATAATCTTTGGTGTTTAAAAGCTCTGAATCACTATATTTCATATCAGACCACTATTATTCATATCGAAAGAGAGTTACTTTGTTGTTGAGGTTTCCCTCGTAATGAAAGCTACACGC
>JAEMWC010000443.1:0-37500 GCA_016490735.1 Pachyseris speciosa
TGCATTTTTTTTTATTTCCACACATTCTATATTATTAATAAGCAAATTTTAAAATTAAATCAGTTGCAGTTTTTTGAAATTGGAAAATCCCTTAAATTAGTACTGGTACTTGCAAAAATTACCATACTATAGAATAAGAAGAAGGTACATGCAGAGGCTTTATGCTACGATGTCTGTTACCGGCCTATTTTTTAATAACCGTAATTTGGATCACTTATACTCCACCCTGTCCTCCGGACGTACAGTACATGCTGTATCAGCCTACATTTGAGCTCCTAAATTACAGTTAGCATCTTAATCCTTCCACGAAAATGATAACAGCTACACGTACTGTAATTAATGTGAACTTCACTTACACAGCTTCCAGCGAGATTGGATTCAGAGCTTCTCAGTGAAGGATTTGCTCTCATGCGCACCAAATTAGATGTCTCATCAAGTATTGAGGATGGGAAAGCAAACCTTTCCCTCCTCTTTGCTCTTGTTTCACCAAACTCATCTGAGAGCCTTGAACGATTGAGCTTGAAATTACGTGGCAAAGATGAAAACACTTCTGCATGTAAACCCGCACTATTGCCCAGCTCAGAGTCCGACTGCAATAATTATTGGAAAAAATTTAGAATTAACTTTCAGGGCTCAAAGTTTAGTTTTGGCTTTGGGAGCACTTGTGCTACTAGGTGTAAATTTCTAGGCGCGCTGTCAAAAATTTAGGCGCATAGCTAAAAATGTTAGGAGCACAGCTTCAAATGCCAGTGGCACCAAAAAGCTTCAGACCTTGTATAAGTAATCATTTATCTGTATGTTATCTTTTATTTCAATTCTGTGTTTGTTCCTTTCAGGCTCTTGTTGTACGTTGAAGAAAACAGTAACACTGCTACGTTTTTTTTAATCAACCTTCTCCGCAATCTCAATAAGTATTACATCTTGTGTTATGATCAACATGACAGAAAAATTCCACATTCCATTTCCTTTGAAATTAACGTGAATAGCTCAGACAATATAAATGTACACTGTCAGTTTACTGCTCACAACCATTTCATTTTATTTTGATGTGCAATGCATTTTAGTTTTAGATTAAAGCCGGGTCAGCTGGCCGTAATATACCACAAGAATTAGGTTTTTAAAGGCTCCCTTAAAAAAGATTCGGCGATTATTCGTTTAAAAATCTGTCGAAAGGTGTCATAAATTCACTGAACGAGTTTCAAAAGCATATGATAGTCCGGGAATATCTCATCGTTTAGCTATTACACAAACATCAGTCAACACCGCGGGTACACTGTAATTGATGCGAATTGAGAAGATTCCTTGCAATCTATAGTTGACGTGCCGAAGTCGACATTTTTTCATGCGGTGTCAAAGGATGCAATGAAATTTGTGGACAAAGCGATCTTGTCACTCCAGAAAAAGCATCTAGATGTGTTTCTTGTGATAAATTACTAGGAGAGCTGAGAGTTAGACAGCTACTACGTTGCAAGCTAATTGTGTGGTTTGTAAGTTGAGCGTTCTTTTAAGTTGACACCGGCCAACTCGATTGTCTGCAAGAAGCACGTGCTCTGAAAAATGGACTTCTCTCACTCGTGTCAGCCAAGTCTTTACAAAACCGAAAAGAGTCTGGGATTGAATGGAAATGTTCGGAGAAAAGGACAAATAAAACACCCATTGATCTCACGCAAAGAAAATGACGTAGCTTTATTGATTGGAACCTGATTGTGTCATACCAGACTACATTTTTATTTGAATTCATTATTTCAAGCTCCCTTTTCGTGTCTAAATAGTCAGAGTACACGTGGATGGTCAGGTAAGAAGCGTTGAGTTCAGTCGCACTGAACTCGTGCGTTTTAGGCGCGCAAGTGCGATCCCAAATGATTTTTTAGGTGTAAGATAAAAAATCTAGTCCCATGTGCGACCAGCTGGTCGGAAACTTTAAGTCCTGATTTTGTGAGAAGATTTAAAACATCAACTACAGTAATGTAAGGATACAGGCCCAGATGCAGCATGTGTGATTAGCATGGTGTACTTTTATTGCAAGTTGTGAAAAACACAAACATACATCAACTCAAGACTTTCTTCAGGTCAAAAAGCTTACAAACCAATGAGATTCTAAAGGAAGAAGGAAATCATTTAATGGAAAATCCGATATAAAAGTTTTAAGGGGAGCCTCCACTCTTACAACAAATTGACCCTAAACTGTTGGAAATAATTGAAGGGTTTTTTATTATTTTCAATTACTAGTTTCAAAATTTTAGTTTACAATGTGGGAATAGCCTTAAAGTGCTCAAAAAATCAGGCATCATTAACACCTTTCCCCTTTTTAAATTTCCCGGGCTCCTCCATTTTTTATTTCATGGCGTCAATTGGTTACAGCTTTTGTCAAGAAGCAAATGAAGCAGAAAATCCTTTGTGTTTATAAGCAATAAGGCCACCAGAACGCATGATGAAATCCAAAATGGCAACACCTGGAAAATTTGAAAGCGAACATAGGCGATGATGATGTCGATTAAATTTTTTGTACACTTAAATGTCATATTCACATTTTAATACAAAATTTGGAATCTAGTGATTACTTCCAATAATTTAGCGTTAATTTGTTGTAAGAGTGGAGGTTCACTTTAATTCAAGAATTCAGAAAGAAAACCACTCAAGGAGGCCAACTGAGATGGAAGAAGAAAACCTCGGATTTGTTAATTAATTTCTTGCAGGCAGGAAAGATTGAAGTCTGACTTGCCTATGAACGAGAGTATTGGTTTGGTTCAGCACCTGAGGTAACCTTAACAAATAGATTCCATTTGCCAGGCATGTGTACTTTGATAATGCACGGATGACATGTTCAAAACATGTTATATCTGGTTGTGATCATAATGTACCTATCAATGTTCAGCTGCAGGGGGTGGGGGAGGGGGGAAGGTTCGGCATTGGCAGGGATTTGACCTCACATCATTTTTTTCTGTTCAAATGCCCAACCCCAGGGATGCCATCTATTGTCAAAGACCACAAATTCCCAACCCTCTACCCTTGCAGAAAATGGCATTTACAATAAAAAATGCAGCAAAAACTTCAATACAATGTATGTAGCCTCTTTTTAATAGCAAAAACTAAATGTTCAGAAAAGTAAATTAACTGGTACTACTGGACAAGACAACAAAACATGGAAATTCTGGTACATTTCTCCTCAGGAACAAGATAATTTTTGTTTCTTTGAGTAACTAATGGCCATTATTCATACTTGCATCAACAAGCCTACAATGTGGCTGATTTCAACTTCCAACATAGCTATCCCTTTAAGTCCTGATAGTGAAATATAGCACAAGATGCAATTACACGCTCAATGTTCAGTAAAGTTGCATGAAATTTGCACAACCAAAACATCTTGCAAAGATCTGCACGTTAAAGGCCTAATATCATATCCAGCTCCTATGCAAGATTTGATTTACAACCCCTTCAACTTTTGGACCCAGTTAATATCTGACAACAAGCAATGCACTGAGAAATGCAAATTAAGCTAGAGATCAGGGGCATACAAAATGTTTACGAGGAACGAAGCATCACACAGCTGTCAGAACAACTCACAGGATTGGCTGAGAAAACAATAAACAAACAACAGAAACAATGAACCCTTTCTCTGAAAGAATGGAGCTGCGTGTTAATAAGAAGCAATGAAATAAAAGGTTACTGAGAGGTGCGTGGCAGCTGCAAGGAACAGGAAAAATTTAAACGTTTTTATTTTTTCATTTTTAGCACTTGTCAATCCAATCTTTGCCCTCCTCCATTTCTTTTGGTGTGATTTATAGCATACCCCAGAAAATACCTTTCAAATGTTATATCACATACGGTCTCCTGGTTCATAGTTACTGATTTAGAAAAACTTGGCATTTCCCTCGGGGGTTTAAGGGGTCTCAGTCCCTAAAACATTTCTCCTTTTCAACAGCATTTTTATTATGAAATGAAGAAATGATCCTCGCAGTTGTGAATGCAATTTATGCAATTGCGTAAAGAAGCCTAACAAAAAAATTCAGGACTTTAACAGAGTTTGAACCTGTGACCTCGCGATACCGGTGCAATGCTCTGCCAACTGTACTATGAAGCCACTGATAACGTAAAGCTTGTGGGATGTGGCTGGAGTGACAAGGATACTTCTCAAATTAATGTGATCAAGTAAGCTGAAGCCACTCAAAAGGCACTAAGGTCACAAGGTAGCGAGCATTACCCCTTAAATCTAACAAAGCAAAGACTGAGCCCAAGCATTAGCAGCCATGGACAGCTGTTTCGGCCTCATCAGCACGGCATATATAATGCTCAGACTCAAGTACCCACATATCAATAAAACAAGCAATGAAAACGTAAAGCTTGTGGGATGTGGCTGGAGTGACAAGGATACTTAGTATCCTTGTCACTTCAGCCACATCCCAAAAGCCTTACGTTTTCATTGCTTGTTCAATCATTTGCTCAATCTTTGCTTTGGTAGATTTAAGGGGTAATGCCCGCTATCTTGTGGCCTTAGTGCCTTTTGAGTGGCTTCAGTTTACTTGATCACATTAATTTGTGAAGTATCCCTATGAAGCCACTGATGTTCGGAGCAGGTCGATTATGGGTTCATATGTTCCCGTGAACGAAATGAGTGCGAATGATATACAGGTGTATGAAATAAATCATATATGAACTGCGGAAACGAAATGAAATGAAATAAAGGAATAATCCTCGCAGTTGTGAACGCAATTTCTGCAATTGTGTAAGGAAGCCTGAGGACTTCAACGATGTTTGAACCCGTGACCTCACGATACCGGTGCGATGCTCTACCAACTGAGTTATGAAGCCACTGATGTTGGAGCAAGTCAATTATGGGTTCATATGTTCCACTGAAAGAAATTAGTGTAAATGATATATGAAATAATCATAATTATATGAACCGCGGAAATGAAATGAAATGAAGAAATCATCCTCGCAGTTGTGAACACAATTAAGAAAAACAATTGCGTAAAGAAGCCTGAAAAAAATTCAGGACTTCAACAGAATTTGAACCCATGACCTCGCGATACCGGTGCAATGCCCTACCAACTGTCAGCTATAAGGCCACTGACGTTGGGAGCAGGTCAATTATGGGTTCATATGTTTCCGTGAAATCAAGGAGTGTGAATAAAGATTTAACATATGAGCTGCGGAAATGAGATCAAATGAAGAAATGATCCTAATGCGACACAATTGGTACCATGATCGGCGATCGGTCTGTGTCATGTTGCAGACATGGAAACATTTGACCCCGACGTCCGCAACACACGGTCGGGGTGATCTAGGTTCTAGTTTCCCGATCACCCCGACCGTCTGCAATGTGACGAATACCGACTGCCGATCATGGTGCCGATCGTGTTAGAGACAGATCGCAGATCGCTACGATCATATGGAAACCAGGCTTTACAAAACATTTGTACAGGCTGTCATTTACACAATTCTCAATTCAGAAATGGAACTAACATTTTTTATGTCAATTTGATGTCTGGGAAAAATAACAAATGTTAAAATGCCATCCCAAATGAACACGAGTCGCTCTTTGTAACTTTTTTTCGCCTAATCTTAATAGGAGCAAAATCAAATATTCAACTTCATGTACAGTGCAAACTATGTTTGCATAATAAATAACTCTGAGCCAATCTTGATCTGATCTGCATTTGTGTTTACACATACCATGGATCCATGTGAGTTCCAAGCACTCTATTTAATCCAACTAAATAATTTCTCAATTTTGACTAGGATTTATATGTGTATTACAGACCTGCAACCCATTTCACATTAGAGATTCTTCTGATTATTATTTTTTGCGGATTGTGTACAATTTCACACATTACAGTTGTCGTTTCGTGTAAAGAAATACGGCAGGGCGTATCTAATCGATATTTTCCATACTTGTTAGAAATCGATCTTAATCGATTGTAATCGATACTAATCAATCAATTAATATCGCAAACCAATAAAAATCAATCGCTAGCTTTCTTGTGATTATCTATTTGGATCGATTTTTGTAATAAGCTATGGACTTAAACTATTTGTTTGAGAATTATCGGGAAAAAAACAGACGAAGATCGTGTGGATTCACTTTCGCAATTTCTAGTGTCTGGTTGATCCTCGCTAGATCCTTACAGCTCACTCGAACTAAACAGCTGTCCACATGTATCCAAATAACATCCCCTTAATACTTTATTGAACATAGACTGTAGTATTTTAAATTTTGCTAGAAAACTTAAACAGATCGAACATATTTTTAAAACAATATGACAAAGTAAATTTTGTGACGCATCTGTCATTTCCATCTCCACAAAGTAACGCTTTCAGACACGCTTGCTTCGATATGTCTTGCACGTTTCATTTACTTGTTCAGTTTCAAATTTTAACATTAACAACCTCTAAACTACAGCAAGCAAAGCTTTCTATCAGTATCTATACAGCTTTTTAAGCTTGGCAAGGAAGACTTGCCAACTTAATTGGGCAGGCAGACTCTCCATTCTTATAAAAAGGTTCTAATAAAAAGAAGAATGTATTCCTTGTATTTCCGTGACTAAAGATGTTTTAATATTTGCTCTTCTTAGGTTACAGTTTGGCTAAACAACCACCGTAGGAACAGGAAAGAGGCGTTGTACATGCCCGGACAATATAGCAACTCTGCATAGTAGAGATTAAACTTGTTTTATGAATGAGAAAGAGTAGTAGGAAATGAGTCCGACAAATGCCAACTCCGCCCAGCACCCCTCCTCGCTTCGCTCGTCGGGGAACTGGGCTCTGGTAATATTTATCGGACTCATTTCCTACTACTCTGAAGACAAAACCGCCAAACATACAGCAAACCAACAAAGCCACCAAGCACCAGGATCGCCCATTTGAAGAGAAGGGCGCATGGAGCAAGAGTGATGAAAGGCAAGCGGCCCACCCAATTAGAGAGAGGGGTATGAGGCAAGAGCGATGGAAGAGTATGACGAAGATGCTATTTTTGCATATCTTGACAATGTGTTTGGGGAGCAGCCTGCCGCTTTGGCAGAGTGTGGTGAGGATGTCGTTTTGGCGTGTCTTAACGACATGCTTGGGGAGCAGTCTACCACCTTGGCAGAGTATGACGAGGATGTGTTTAGGGAGCAACCTCCCCCAGTGCCTTTCCATATATGCGACCTTTGTGTCTACTTTGAAAGGATAGGTGGGGGTTTTGAGTGGAAATATAACAAAAATTGTGATTTTTGTGACGAAGGATTTAAACGAGGCTGTGAAAAATGTTTAAGGAGTAGTGGTAAACATAGACTATGTAAAAGTTGTGACGGGCGAAGATGTTCTTCTTGTGAGGATTGGAGATTTTCATGCAATATGAGTATTATTGACATTATGAGTATTATTGACATTATCAGCCTATTTGAGAACCACATCTTCAGGGTAAGATGGAGTAGATTGACCAGCTGGAAGAGATGCTCTTCAAGATGTGGGCAGAAGGAGTATCTCCAGAGTTGGCTGAAGCTGTTCTGTTGGTTCTTGCAGGTGAAGAAGCAGCCCTCGAAGCAATGGACGCGAAGGGAGAAAAACCCTCTTTCACACCCGAAGTAGTGTGGAGTCTTACACCACCAGCAGCCTTAAGTTGTATTAGAGAAAGGGGTGTTGTGTGTAAGACATGACAACAGCCGACCTGCTCCGCTACAATGTCAGAATGGCATTGATTGACGAGATAAAGGGTGGTTGGGGAGAAAGAAAAACAAAAATTCTCCTTATAAACTTTCATTGTGCTATGTTCGCGATTTGCTATACCAAGATATGGCACCTTGGCAATATATTAAAAAAACAGGGGACCCCTATTTCATCGACGAATGTGCCCTTTGTTGTTGGATGGTCAATTATAACATCACAAAAGAAGAAAAAGACTTTCTTGATAAATGGTTAACAGACGAGGGGTTCTATGACACAGTTCATTAAGGGAGTTAACTATACAACCATTTGAAGAATTATTGTCTAACCACATAATGGACAGACCACAAACCTACGAAGATCTTTTCCTGTCCAAAAAGGACATTGGGATTCAAGTTGAAGAGATCCCAAGAGAAAGCTACTGCATCTACGATGGAAAAAAGACTCATAATAAGTAGGGAAAAAGTTACGTAACAGTTTTCTGTGTAACGTGTGGAAAATTAAAGTATCAACATACACACTTTTTTCGAAAGAAAAGTGACACGGCCCATTGAAGAAATGGGAACTTTTGAACAATGGCGCTTTTGAAATAAATGCACCAACTCCCGCTTGAGTTACGGGAGAAAATTTATCGCTACCACGTTCAAAACCAGTTGCAAGAAAGAGAAAAATGGGCTGGCGATGGGTACACGAAGAACTGTTGGCCCCTCTGCTCATTTTATTTTTCCGTTGTTTTTTTCTGCTTGTTAACAGAGCGGTTCGCCCCATTGAACAATAGCGCCCTCGTTACAGATGGATCTGCTGACAATGGTCAAACATCTCCCACCAGAGTTGAGGGAAATATTATCCTTCACTACATCATAAAAGCCAAAATTCAAGACGCGTATTGTATTCAGCAACCATTGCTCGCCCCTCTTTTTCTGAAACTTCAGGTCCTTTGAAAAACTTGGGGTTGGAAACAACATCCCACAACTTTTTGAAATCAACAAAGGGGAAAGGAACAGGAAGCCCACGCCCATCCAGGTCTGGCCGGTCTGTTTTGTAACGGATGTTGGGGCGCGCATTCGTGGAAAGCTGGTCCAGCAGCTCGCTGCCGACCTTTTCCAACACTGGGGTAGCCTTGCGCACCCCGTAGTTGATGGCCGTTTTCTGGAGCTGTTTGTTGCGAAGTGCCTCAGAGGCGTAATAGCGGCCAGCCTCCACCCCTTTTTTCGCGAGATACGGAATCCCATGCTGCAAAGTAAAGTCGAGCGCAGTACCTGCAAGATCAGTTAAAACACCAAAGCCCTCTGCGTGAGAGGGCCCCGTTAGTTTCCCGACTTAGTTCTTTTCCTTCTTTTCCTCGACTTAGTTGCTTTATGTGGTTTTCTTGGCTTATTTGGCTTCGCGGATGTTCCCCCCATTGGTAAAAACTGTGATTTCGTTATACCACAAACAGCACACTTGACTGTCCCCCCTCTTCGACCGTTTTTGGTCATGACAACCCTTTCAGTACTGGGCACGTTCGGGGTTCTGCGCGTTTCCTTCACACACCACCAATCAGCCATGTTATATAAAAAAAATACTTTTTCACAACCCGCTCGTTGTTGCGAGCATTATCTGAAAACATTTTGAGGATGTCTCGGTAACTTGTTCCTTTGTTGCGTTCATTGAGGAAAAGCAGGCAGTAATACCCACACCTCACACTTTTGATCCACTGGATTTGGTTGTTATTCTGAAGGAAGGTTTTGTGGCCCAACTTTCACATTTCCAACTCCCACTCATCCGGCGGTGGGAAGCCGAAGGAGTCTAAATATTCCATGTCCTTTCCCTTCCAACAGCAAACCCAATGCGTTCCCAAACTTCCGAAATCGTCCAGGTTAATAATGCAGGTGATTGGTTTGCGAAAGAAGATTCCTTTGAGGGATGCCAAAATACTCACACCAATTCATGAGATCAGCATTGGAAAGTGGCACATCCTTGAATTTCATATTTTTTCCACGTCCCACCATCATTGGGTATTCCCAGTCTTCCCACCGTCCGTAGACGGGTGGAGGTCGCATTTGCATTTCACTCCTTGCAGGTGGGGCTGGAAGGCGAGGGGTGGAACGTCTCGAACGCGGATGGGTTTGCATCCCCTTTTCCAACATTTTCTGCACGAGGCTAGTCGCCCAAGGAACCCCAACCGAAGCCAACAATCCAAGGAAGCCTCCATATTGCGTGCTCCCTCCGCCCCTGACAATATCTTGCCCAACAAGATAGTTTTCAAGGCCCCGTTTTTGAGCGGGCGACATCATTTGCACAAGTTTGTAAAGCTGCACCTCCCCAGGCCCAACATTGCTGCCGAAAATTGTTTTCAAACGTTTTTCTGCGCCGAAGCTGAGACGAGCCATTCCCAAAGCCTTTCCCACAGAGGGAGCAAGAGCCCGGCCCAGGCTGAGCGCTGTGGAAAAGAGGTTGCTCCCAATAATTGTTTTCCTTTTTGTTGATTTGTGTCTTGCTGAATTTGATATCCGCGTCGCGTCTGGCACTGGCGGCCTTTTTCAGGTGGTTTATTTGCGTGGTGGTAAACGGAAGGTGGTCGCCCTTTCCAATCTCTTCGGGCTTGACACGAAGAGTCAAAGCCACATTTTCCTTCACTGCCTTTGCGAGGCTACGTCTTTGGTCGTCCGACAGAGCGACCTTGAACGGGTGATACACAGTTGGCATCTTATATCAATGAAGAAATTTCCCAACTCAAACACCAACAATCAACGCACTTCCTACTTGTTTTATGATGACTTTTTCCTCATTCAAGACCGCGGCAAACAAGCGGTAATCGGCCGTGGCAGTTTGGTTCAATCGATAGTGCAAAATAAACTTCTTTTCGTCCCCAGTCAGGCTTTCTTTCGTTGGTAGAAGATCAAAATAAATTATGGGATAAAGTGTCGCAAAGTTGGCCGCATTCAACTGGGTGCCTGTGTTAACATCGTTTCTCCTGTAGCTGTAATCGATCAGGTCGCGTCGTATCCGTATTTGGTCTTCCCCATCGTAATGTATGTTGGGATAAAAGGTTGCGCCGTACTGCAGGCGGCAAGTTGAGATTTTGCCCCTCCCCCAACCCTCCCCCATCAAGATCGAAAGTGTGGAAAACGTATGGGTTCGCTTTGGCGACATTCAGGTTCGCCACCTTTTGAATAAAAATGAACACATGCTTCGCGTTTTTGACCCCAGAGCTTATCGTCCACTGGCCGCTGGCATCCCTTTTGTCGGAGCCAGGTATCCACGTTTCCTTCAGGTAGTGCCATTTGGTGGGTTTTAGAAAGTTGTCGTACACCATCTATTTCCCCTCTGGCGTTAATTGTAACCTTGGAACCCACAGCTCGAACAACTTGACGACAATCAGGTGGTTAGCGGCCGCGGCACCGCCGAAAAGCATCTCAGAATCATTCTGAAGTGTCACATAGAACTTCAGTTTTAACGGAGGGAGGAGTTTGTCTGACAGCTCCCCGAAGAATGAATAATTTTTGAGTGGCCGGGATGATGGTTTTGACTGTTTTTTTTGGGATCACCCTGCGAAAGAAGCGCGCGCGCTCTGATTCCGAGGTTGGTTGCGTTCCCGTCTGTGACGGTTGTGTTGTCGTTGTCAAGATACCAAAACTCATCTTTCGCCACACTTCGGGCGTAGTCGTCGGGGAATTCAAGCAGGTTTTTTATGAAGACGATTTTGTGGACACCAGAAGCCTGATAAAGGGCGGGTCCGTCGGATTCAACTTTCAAATCCTGAATGAGGGAGAAGGAGCCGTTGATTGGCGCTGAAGCCACATCAGCGGCCACAAAATTTCCGTTGGCCTTCACCTGCAGCTCGTACTCCACCCGAAAATAAGCGTTATACCAGTCAAAAATGACGTCGCGGTCCTTTACATCAATAACTATCCTACCTTTCTCTAGCCTCCCACGCAGTCGTTTTTAGGGGACTCGTATTTCACCTCCTCCCCACTAACGGTTGCTTACCCGAAGCCAACATCCCTTTCCCATTGTTTGACTCGTTGGCATCCTAGCCAATCCCGATCGAGAAAATGTCCAGCGATGACAAGTAAAATTAATTACTATGCGTGCTTCTTTCTGTCGCGAATTAGTAAACGTATCAAAGCGCTGAAGCCGATTTGTTTTTTAGTAATACAATGTGTTACAAGAGACTAAAGCAAATAAGAATTTAGACGCGACCAAGTTAGAAATTTGAAGCATTTATCAGTCGATCAAACATAGAGTAAACCGACGTGAAATTATCACACATGGTACAACAACAAAGCTCTCATGGTCTGATCTTGCATTAAATCAGATGAAATTCGCCCACGCAGCGATCCCAAAACATCCTGGGAAGCAGTCAGAAGTTATCAAACACCGATGGCATAGACTGCGCCAACCAGTAGTTTTTTCTTCAGTTCACGAGATGCGGACGGCAAAATTATGCACCTTATCACTAGCAGCTCGCTCGATCCACTGCGCGCTATGGTCTACCGATGGCAAAGTTTCCTTCCTCCAAATCACTCAGACTAACCCGAAGGTACGCTAATACTTCTTAAATAACTGACTTGGCCCTTCATCAAATTCAGGGGAAGTGACACAACAGCTACAACACGACAAGCAGCGAGGAAATTGATGAAGATTGAAGGCGAGGCTTGCATGATACTGAAATAAGCGTCTTTCCGTAACTAGTCGGCATATTGACGGAAATATTGTCGCTATTTCCTCTCACAAATTCTTAAATTAATGTCAGTTGATATGAGTTTAAACAGGAAATTTTGAGCGAAGAGCATAAGGTGATGAAAGCTTGCTCAAGCTCTGTCTCCGCTATGTTGAACTATCCCGCGAAAAGCGTCCTGAGGTCAAGGTCAACCGTCCAGAATTTAGTAGGTAAAATGTAATTGGCTAAGCGGCGGGAAAGGAATGCTGGCTTCGGGTAAGCAGGCGTTAGTGGCGAGGAGGTGAAATACGAGTCTCCTAAAAACGGCTGCGTGGGAGGCTAACCTTTCTCTTGTTCCTGCCAATTTCCTGGCAATTTCAGGTCTTGGTTGGGGGAGTATTGAAGGTAGTCCACCTTTTCGAGCAGGCGAGGTGTTCTGAACATCGCTCTATTCAAAACCGAAAAGAATTTACAACTGGTTTGCCAAAATGTGGCTGAGTTTTACCATTGAGTCTGAGGTTGGGACAGTAACCGTCTTTTTGCGAGTTGCCTTGCGTCTTCGCAGCAGTTGGCGAATTTTTCTTACCGACCTCTTCAGTTGCCGCTGTGACCACCTTTTCGGCCACCTTTGAGGCAGCCTTTTTCAGTGCCAGCGCGACCGCCTTCTTGAGTTGTTTGCCAATAGCCATGAGGGTGTCGCGAGCCACACTCGACCCCTTGTGTCTGAAGCGGTACCGACCAACACGGGGGTCATCAAATTTTGTCTACTCACTCACGCGATTCATATATTCCTCATGGAGAAATTCACGGGGCTTCTCGGATCATGAGATCCAAAGCCACATTTGCGTCGTTGAGGTCAAGAATGTTGTTCCGCCCGTCGGTCACCCTGATTTTTATCGAGTTGATCAGAGATTTTTTGACAGGGTGAAACTTTGGGCGGAGGGGCTCTCTCGTGAAAGGGTAGCTCACCTCGAGGTTGGCCGTTGAAAAGGTTAACAAAACATCATTTGGGATGTCGTCCGCCCGCCGCGAGATCAAGTCACAATGGAGAAACACCCAATTGACGCTTCGTGTGATGTCGGGGATCCTGTCCCCTGTGAAAGTTGTGGTGTCTTTCAGAACCTTCTTGTCGAAGCCCAGGAATTTTTGCAAAATCACCAGTCGTGAGGTCAAGTTCGTACCCAGTGGCCATCCCAATCACAACCCGGGTAATGGCGTAATCGAAGTACAGGTTGAAGACGTGCCTTTTCTTTGCCGCGGTGAGGTCCACAAAGCCGCTGTGTGTTTGCAAAACGCGATTGAGGTCGGTGTAGTCGTACATCCCATCGGGAATGGTCAATGTTTTCCAATCTTGCCCCGCCTTCCGCCATTTCAGTGTGTTGTTGTTGTATTTGGCCACGACGTTGTACCAGGAGTAGCTCATGGCTATGAGGCTATCGAGCGCCGCTTCATAGTTTCGGCCGCTGTCGAGCCGGATTGGTGGGTTGAAAATTATCTGGAAGTCGTGGGACTTTTGGTTGGCCCCATTTCGTTGCAGCTTCGCGAGACTCGAGTCGAGCAGCAGGTGAAACATTTCACTCTATGTAATCCTTGAAAATTTTGCGGGCCTGAAATTCATCGATGACACCAAGTTGGAGGAGCTTTTGCACCAGGGCGGAAACCTCTTTGCGGAGCTTCGTCGAAGAGTTGCCGGCCCGCATCGAACCGAGGCCCGCATAAAGTCGGTTGATCATTTTGTCGGCGGTCTTTCCAAACCCACTGCCCTCCGTTTCCCATTCTTTCCCATCATATTCAGGACCAGAAAACTTCTCCCCCATCCAACCCTTCAGTCAGAGCCCGTCGTTCCAAAATGGCCTGTTCCCAATCCGAGGTGGGCCGGGGTCTTGTTTCTTTCGGCGGGGTTCGTTTGAAACTCTTTCTCCCCGCTTGCAGCCGTTGTGGGGAAACATCCTGCCTTCGACCAGAAAACTCCCTTCTTTAGGTTTGAACCCCAGCAACGAAATCTCGAAGATTTTCCACGGTGTAACCGTGGAAACGAGAGTCTTTCTTTTTGACTTTGTAGTTCGGGTACAGTGTGATGAGTCTTTTGGCCGTCCGCAAGGCATCCGATTCATTGGACCCGCTGAGAAAGCTTGTTTCCACCGGTTCATCCCATGTCGGTCGCAGGGGTGGGAGGGAAGCTTCAGCCTCTTCTTTTTCTTCCTCGTCTTCTTCCAACGGCGGCGGCGGGGCAAGAAAATCCTCTTCTTCCTCCTCTTCGGGGGTTGGTGACGGAGGTGTTTCACCCTTCGGCCTGAAATCACTCCAATCTAACGGGTTGATTTGGTCGAACTCGTCCATTGCGTAGTCGGGGCCGACCTCCTCTGCCGCGGGCGCTGGTAAATTTTGGTCCAACTTCCTTGTGACTGGTTTAAGAAGCTTTTCAGCTTCAATCTGACCGACCTTCTTTGCGATTCGGTTTGTCTTGTATTGCCGCCGGGTTTCCTGCTCCTGTTTCTCAACTTCGGCCTCGGCCTCTGCCTGTTGCATCCACTTTTTCAAAGACATGATTTACGCCTTGTATATAAAAAGGAAGAAAACATGCAGATCTCAAATTATGATCCCAAGGTAGCTGCCACAAACGGTTTCCAACAAGGGCACCTCTCCATGCCCACAGACATTTTTAGGATGTTGATCTGCGGACCGAGCAACTCCGGCAAGACGAACATTCTGCTCCACATGCTCTATGAGCTGTTGTATTTCGACAAAGGTTTTCTCTTTTCGAAGAACCTCCACCAGAAGAAGTATCAAGGGCTCTTGCGCGACTTTGCCGAAAATGTCGACCCCGAGGTGGGGTACGAGGTCATCGAGGCTCCTGGTAATGAAATAGTCCCGCTTGAGGAGCTCTCGCCCGACGGTCAAAAAATTGTCGTGTTTGACGACTTGGTTTGCGAAAAGAACCAAAACGACATCATCAACTAATTCATCAACGGTCGGCACAGGAACTGCAGCGTCATTTATCTCGCACAAACATACTACAAGGTTCTCAAAAACATCCGGGACAACTGCAGCCATTTTTGTTTGTTCCGTTTCCTCTCGAGAGAAAACAAGCGAATCGCCGATGAGCTGGGGGTGCCCCACGACCTGCTGGACCGCGCCACCGACAAAAAGTTCTCCTTTTTTTTATTGTGACAAACCACAAAAGCTGATGAAGAAAAATTTCGACGAACCTATCGCGTGAACAAAGTGTCCAAATCAAAAACTCCAATCAACGAAATCTTCAATTTTGCGATCCCCCATTTCAAACGCCAATTATTGAGCCACCGGTTCCAAATCCTTTATTATCTTTTTGACAGCTTTCTCGAAAGCTTCGTAGTACAATTTCCTGTACTCTGACGGAAGGGTTTGGAGATAATGTCGGGGATTCATTCTTTGTTGTAAAAACCTCTTTATGTTTCTTAAAACCTCTTGCAACTCTTCGCATTTTTGCTTGTCTTTCATATCTTGCTCTTTTGTCTGCCCACCCCTTTCGACAAAGTTGGGTGGTAAATTTAGCCACACATCACAAAACACTCGGTCAACGGTATCGTCAAAAACTTTGGTGTCTTCAAGAATTCGGTTGAAAAACATTTGCCAGGCGTCCACGCAATGGCCAATTCCAGTTGCTATCTGTACCCATACCACTTCTTTCTCTAATAGGCCGTACCGTAATAGGCATTTGGAAAAATGCAAAAGGTTGTTTTAAAAACCAAGGAAAATTTTCGACGAAACAATATAATGGGTGTGTTTGCCATGCGACGCGGAACTTTCACAAGACATGCTTCGGCAGCGGGGGTGTCGACGAAGGCTTTTCTGCAGCGAGACTGGAGTACGCCAGTGACGGGCCCTCTTGACGTGGGTGGACACCCGATTGAGAATCTGGGCCCACCAGCCGGCCCGCTCGATCCGGTCAACGAAAGTTATGTCACAGCCACTTTTGCGCAACTCGATGGAAGCACTCCGATGACGGGGAACATTAACGTGGGGCGAAAACACCTTGTTACCAACATGGTCTACGCAAAGAACGACCTCGATGCCACAAACAAAAGCTATGTCGACTCTGAAATCGCACTTTGTTTGAAACGGGACGGAAGCGACCCGGCGCTCGGCGATCTGAATATAAACGGGTATGCTGTTAAAGATTTAAAAGACGTCGATTCCAGCACCCCCATTGAAAACGCCGTCAACAAAAAATATGTGGATGAGGGGCTGCGAACCAAATTTGACGCTATCGCACAAAAAAGAAATTGAGCATGAACGACAACTCGGTAGTGAATCTTCCGCCTCCTTTGAACCTGAAAGATGCAGTGAACAAGCGATATGTCGACGAGTATTTTGTAAAAAGAGATGGCTCGAGTGCGATGTATGGGGATCTTTCGATGGCCAACCACAAAATTAAAAATGTTGGGGCACCAGCAGTCGACAAAGATGTTGCAAACAAAATTTACGTAGACAAAGCACCTTTTCTTCCACTTGCTGGCGGGCAAATGGCGGGGGATATTGACATGCACAACAACACGCTCGCAAACTTGAAAGACCCTGTGGCTTCAAGTAGTAGGGCGACCAAAAAATATGTCGACGCAACTTACGTGGACGTCTCCGGCACCGGCCCACAAGAAAACCCCTGAAAACCCCTTCAAATATCTAATGGACAACATCAATGAATCCTCAAGTTAAAACACCATTAGGGTGCGTGGTATTTCGAAATTTACAGCCTCCCCTCACCAAATAAACCAATCGGCGTACAATTTCACTCTCATTGACGACAAAGATGGAACTGAACAGTATCGCTCAAGAATTAGTTTCAACCTTTTCAGGCTCCCAAGCGGTTTTTATACGTGTGTCGTGGAGTTTTTCCCGCCTAAAATGAGAAATGTCAGCGTTCATGCAACTGCCGACACCTTGTTGTTTGGTGCGCAAACCACAAAAACGTTCCAAGTAACAGCTACCATCGCTGGGTATGTCAAAAAAGTGCTGCACTTCCAAAAACGACATGCCGACCAACGAGAATATCTATATCTGGATCTGCATGGGGAAACCTCATTTCCCAATCCCACCGGGCGTATGGTTATCTACGGTTTAAATGGGACTGTGTCGAAAGTGTTTGACCAAATTTTCTTTGCGCAAGACGGGAAAATGGTAATGCAGACTGATTTGCACCTGAATGGTAAAACCATCTTGAAACCAAAAATTGGTGGTGATTTGGGTCTCAATTATTCCAACATCGTTAATGATGGACAAAGTTCGGGAACTTCTGGTGTTGAAATGCAGACGGGAATGGATTTCAATGGTTTTCCCATGTATCAACCAAAACTTGGTGATTTTCTTGATTTAAATGGACAAGAAGTAAAAAATGGAAGTGATATATTATTTGACAGTTCGAACCAACATCTTGTCTTACACACAGACTTAAATGCCAACGAATACAATGTGGTTGGAAAAAATGGGGGTGGTTTTGAAGTTGATGATAACGGCAGAACAAAAATGCATGATGATTTGGATTTAAACGGGCATGGAATTCATGAAGTCATTGATTTTCATGGCGGCCGAACCAGATTACTAAACGATCTTGATTTGGGTAGGAGAAAAATAATGAGTGGCAGCACACAACTGATGGAATATCGTCAAAACACAATAAGATTCCTACGGCCGTTTAATTTTTCCGAAACAATGACAATTGTGTTGGGTACGGGTGAAGGCACTGGTGGAGAAAATAACCTGAACCCGTGGAAATTCGTTAGGATTTCAAGATTTTGGCAGCCTTACACCGCATTTCAAAGAATATTTAGTGTGACCTTGATTTCTTATAGCGGAGCATTGCCTCATAACATAAATTTGAAGATTACTTGCAACGTGGGTGATTTTGTTACCCCCAAAGAGATATATTTCACGTTTCCGAAAGGAAATATGTCAAGAAAAATAAACGTTAATATGATAATTGAAGATGACTGCAGATATATTGCTTTTTATTTACAAAACCTGAACAGAAACATCAGGGTAAAGCTGCAAGTAACTTTCCGCTCATAAATAAATCCTGTTTAAAAAACCACAACACCACTGTCGTCTGAAATTTTTTCTGAAATGTATACAATGTGGTTGTCAAACAGAAAGCCGCGCCCTCCCACTCTCAACATCTTTGACTTCAACCACATCGAGCTGGCCCTTTCGAAGGACACCGTCGTTGAAGCGACTCTTTGCTTTTTACCACAAGAAACATTGGAGCTACGACAAGCTTTTCCAAATGTTTCAGCGCAGGAACTTGCTTTGCAATGTGGTTGCTGGACAAGCTGTTTTGACTGGGGCTGTCGCGGGAGGGGTTACTCTCCAACCTGCCGTTATTGCCAGCCTGACCGCGTTTGGTGCTGTTGTCAAAATTGTCGCGACGGCGAAGAAGTGCGACAGAAAGGCTGAAAAGGCAAGCTTCGCTCGAGTGGAATACAAAAAAAAAATACTGGATGCCATCCGGTTCCATCTCAGGGGAGAACCTTTCGATACAAAGCAGTTTCTTGACAAGCTGAAAATGATCGACGACTTCGTTTCCGACCACTGCATGGAAATTCCCGAGAAACTACAGCCGAAGTACGCCAAACGCTTCGTCGCGGAGTGCTGACGCTATTCCAACCCCACCAACATCCGTCGAAGCTTTCTTTCGCCTGGCGTCGTGTTTTCGGTTTAATTTTTTCGACGACTGGAGAAAGAGTCTCCAGAATTTCGTTTTTGCCCTTGCAAACACTTTCTGGAACCGCTTGAAAATAATCAAACAGAAAGCAAACGTAGTTAACCGATCTGGGGAAAACGTACTCTCGGAAATCGTGGATGAGGTTCCCCAAAAACTTCCACCGCAAACCTCCGGTGTTTATCGGCGCAGAATATTTCGTGTTTCTCGAGAACCGTTTGGAAATTTGTGTATGAAACGGGGTTAGCTTTCCACCCAATTTCTTCCCTTGTTTTGTTTGGTGTGGCAAGCTCTTCGGCTTCTCCACTGTGTTCACACACAAGCTCGAAAGCAACAAAATCCTTTTTCATTCTTTCGCCACAACATTCTTTTATGTCCACAATTGTCATTTCCACCTCATCCTCTCCGGTTGGAATGTTGAGCACTTCAGGTTTCCCACAGCGGCGACATACCATAAACCCGAAACCAAGACCATCCTCAATCATTCCTTCGCCACAACACGCCATCTTCCCCACTGTTTATATGTTCAATGGAAAAGCGCCTTTCGAAAATTTATTACAGCCCGCAAGGTTATTGGAAGGGGTTTGTCGCGGTGAAAAAGTTGGTCCAAGCCGCAAAGGTTTCGGAACCTGTGGCCAAATAATGGTTGCAAAGGCAGGCGCTTTAGCAGATTTTTCTTCCCGCGCCGCGGCGAATTCCTCAACCGAAGTTTGACGTACCAACACCCAACGCGGTGCACCAAGCCGACCTGCTCTTCATGCCGCACAACAAGGTGGGCCCCAAAATTTTCAAATACGCGCTGACTGTGGTCGACGTGGCCAGCCGCTTAAAGGCAGCAGAGCCTCTCACCTCGAAAAATTCTGACGACGTTGGCCAGGCATTTGAGAAAATTTACAAGCGAGGGCCTCTCAAGTGGCCAAAGCTGTTGCAGGTGGACCCAGGACGAGAATTCACGGGGGGTGTTTCCAGAGTCATGGAGAAGCGTGGAACAAACATTCGCCGTGGGCATGTGGAAGTGGATCGCGACCAGGCGATTGTAGAACGCTTCAACCGCATTCTTGCTCAGCGTCTGTTCAGACACCAGTACGCAGTACGCTGCCGGAGGGTGAGCGGTCTGTTGCGTGGGTGGCAAGGTTTCCCACGTTTGTGGCGGCTCTCAACAACCAGACCAACCGGCTGACGGGATTGAAACCCACAGATGCCATTCGAGAATAATCTATTTTTGCTCCGTATTTCAGGCCTGTTGGAATGGCCGAAAAAGTCCTTCCTGCGGGTGTGGAAGTGCGCTACTTGTTTCAGCCTGGCGAGTTGGAAGGTGGTACACAAAGAGCCACAGACCCTGTTTGGTCTTTTAAAGTGTGTGAGGTTGAATGAGCCATGGTGAAGCCCGACCAACCTGTGATTTATTGGCTTTCGGATGGACCAAACCGTAGCTTTGTTCGAGAAGAGTTGATGGTTGTTCCACCGAATACCGAGCTCCCTACTAGAGGCCTGGTTAGATGTGGTATTCGATGGGTTCGGTGTGAATTCCGTCTGGCAACACCCATTTCTTGTCATAGAAAGCACTCAGACCCAGCTTCTGCTGCACGTAAGTCACCATCTTTCCCTCTCTCATGCGGAAGCCTTTGTTTGTTGCCATGTCTTTGTGTCCCTCGAGTGTATTCTTGAAACGCTCCCAAGTGATTTTGTTTTGCCTTTGGTTCATCCCTTTCGTGCTGAACTTGCTTTCTCCCCCTTCTGTGTCCACGAAGTAACACTTCGAGCAGAGCGCGATCATTCTGTTCCCCTCACACTCCAGCTTGAACAATCCGGGGGTGCGGCTGTTCCACTTGTCCCAGGCAAGCCACTGATTTTTTTTCTTCTTCCAACTGGGCTCTCATCTCCGGTTTCACAATAACTTCCAACTTGTCAGCAGAAATCGCCATGTGAATGCTGTGTCCATCTGGATCAGCTCGAAGTCGCGGTGGTCCACGAACTTGTCCAGGAAGTCGTAGTAGAACTCGAGCATTCTGAGTTTCGCAAGTTGGTACACCGCGATTCCAACTTGAAACGGCCTTTGGATTTCAATCCAAGCTCGTATGCGTCCCCAATTTCCTCGAGATCTGAGAAGAAAGTGCTTCGCAACGCTCTGTCGACAACCCCTTCATCCTTCGTGTAAACCGTGTTTGTTTGGCGCTCCACATTTTCAATCATTTTTCCGTAAGCGCTGTTCCCCAGAAGTTTGAACACATCTCCCAACAACGCTTTACTTTTATCTGCATCTCCTGTTCGGCGGGCTTTTGTTACTTGCTCTACAAACCAGGTGAACATCTTCTTTCGACGGTAACCGATTGTTCGGTGGACTGCTGTGATTCCCACTCCGTGGTCAAGGTACCAACGGAGGAGTGGGGCATAAACCAACATTTTTTCCACAAACAGAGCGCCAACCAACTTTCTTCCGTCCCCTCGGTTTCTGCGGGTGCGCCGCAGATACTCCATCATGTGATCCGGCACTGCTTCCTGTGGATCCTGCTTGTTGATGAAGAAGGGGCACATCTCCTCGAACTTGGGAACCAGGACCTCTGGCACTTTCAAATCAACTTCTGCGAAACCAAACCACCTTCCCTCTTGCAAGTATTTGAGAAACTTGAGAACCGATCTGACTTTTTGTGCTTCGGGGACATGAATAATATGTTCCTTTCCACACGGCATATCCTGCAGCGTTGTCGTCAAATACAAAACGTTTGCGTCGTATCCAAGGATTTTTCTGCAAGGTTTGGCGTCTTCAAATTGATGGGATCTTAAATTTGTTTTTCCGACCTCGTGGTAGCGGGTAAACAC
Organism: Pachyseris speciosa; assembly: GCA_016490735.1. Lineage (NCBI taxonomy): Eukaryota > Metazoa > Cnidaria > Anthozoa > Scleractinia > Pachyseridae > Pachyseris > Pachyseris speciosa. The sequence goes on from JAEMWC010000443.1 coordinate 21,804, forward strand.
GAGGCTTGGACCTCCAACCTTGGCTCCTTTCAACATGTCATAGGCCTCTTTGCATGGGCTCCACAGCTCTGCTCCACGCTCAATCGCCCCTCGCAGAAGATAATGAAGACTGACGCTTGTAATGCTGACTGCGTCTTTCAGAATGTCGATTCCTTTTTCAGTGTAGAACGCCCGCACTTTGTCCAACGCTTCGAGACCCGGCCCAACATCCAGATTGCTGTAGTAGCGCAGCCAGTCCACAAAGGTCTTCATTCCCTTTTCTTCGAACAAACGAACACAACCTCTCCATTCCTCCGGCGTCAACACCCACTCTTCCTTCAAGGAAGAATACCACTCAGGGTGGTCTGGCAAACTGGCGAAATCGAGTTTGTCTGGGCTGTCAAACCACTCATATGGAAACCATGACTTCACGGCCGAACAGCCATGTGACTTCACCCAACTGTCGTAGCTGCTTCCTGGTGTCAAGGAAGCGAAATCCAGGCAGAAGAAGGTACATCAGTTTATTCGGGTCTTTGGCCACTTTCACATGTTTCGTTCTTTCTGAGAGGAAACCTGCCAAATGCTCTTTCACGAGGCTCAGATCGTACCGACCTGAGTTGAAGCCGAGTACGGGCACATCGCTGCACCATCCCGCAACCAAAGCTTGTTGCTGTCTTGGGAGTAGATTGAACGTTTCTGGAAGGAAAACCTTTCTAACTTCCGCCCTGATTCTTTTTCCCCGCCGCACAATCTCTTCCACAAACTTGCGGATCAGCTCCTTTGGGTCTCTGTCGCAGATGTGAGTCGGTTCGCGGTCAAGTGTGTCGCCGATTGAGAAGCAGATTTGTTTGTGGACATTTTGAATGTGAAGTGTGGGTGCCGGATCCTTCCTTTTTGTTTTGTCCCCATATGCCTCAAAGTCGAAGATGATTGCGTGGGGGTAAGTTCTTGTGAAAACAGGGGGGAAGGGTTCTTGTGTTTTTTGGACTTGACATGCCCACGTTTCGACAATCACAAACCCCGCTTCTCGAGGTTGTTGTGTTCGTTTGCGGGTTGCTTGGAACAGCTCTTCTCGAGATTTCCCTGCGTTTGTTATTTTTGTGCCGCGGTCGTGAAAACAACGTGGGCACCCATGCCAGTAGCAACCATGGTATTGGAAGACTGTTTTGCTCTGGATGTGGAATCCATCCAGTGAATGACCCAAAACATATGGCTCCCCTCCGTGCCCACATTGGGCGTGATGAATGTGAATCCCTCTTTGGCGGGCTTGTCTTTAAACCCAACGGATCGATTCGGGTGAGGCGTTGGATTTGGGAAAGAAGGCCTTCTCAAACGCGGTCTGTGGTTTTTCAATTTTTTGGTTGGGGCAGACCACCACAGTTTCTCCACGTGAACAGGTTGCGATGTGCCGTTGCAGATTACATGCTTTTGTGGATCTTGTTTGGCAATGTGGGCAAATATAGTTTGCCTCAAACTCTCAATATTCTTCACAACAAACGCATGCCCTTCGAACACACCGATTGTGAGAATGTTTGTAAGTTTTGGGTTGGGGTTTCTAAGGAGCCGCCAATTTATTTCCTCACCTTCTCTTTCGGGTTGATAAAGACGCTTTTCATAAACAGGCTTTTCGTGGTGGAAGTGCTGTTCGACTTTGTCAAGCTCGTCAAGTGAAGTTTTCCGGCAGTCGTGTGGAGGGGTTCCAAGCTGGAGAAAACTCTGCGCCAGTTCGCGGGCCTTTTGAGTGCTCCGGTCAGGTCTGGTCCCTTGATGGACAGCAAGACATCTCCAAAGGCAAAGGTTGTCTTGATAGGTGTCCAAACACACTATTCCATGGCGCCCGTGTGCCAGTACGCGCAGCCAATCAGGCAGAGGCCATGTTCCCATCAGTGGTTGCCGGGTGAACACGAGCTTGACCAAAACGTCAGAAGGTGCCTCGAAGACCCATTTTGAGTTTGGTCTATCAACTTTTTCTTGGGACAGCCGCTCTTCCTCTTTTTCTCGCAGCCAGGCTTCAGCATCAGAACGATGGTTGATCCAACGGGAATTCTTCCGACTATTGTTATAATGCAGCATTAGGGAACCGTCGTAAATTTTCTCAACCAATACGAATATGAATAACGAATGTAAAAGGAGGTGTTTGCTTCTTCGTTTATCTTGTTCATGAAGGTTTGTGTCTTGTCTGAATAAGGGTCATAACTGTCCCTCCATTCAATGAACCTACGCCCGCTTCTGGTCTCCACCCCCTCATGCTCGGGGGCACCAAACTGTGTTACGAGCATTGTTTGATAGTTTGTTTTGGGGTCTGTTTCTATGGGTTGGTAAAGGGGGTCGAACTCCGCCAAAATATCTTGCTGTGATGTGGCTGCCATGGCGGGGCTATATTTATGGGGGAGTTTTTCCGAGGGGCCGGAACTGGCCGCCTCTTTCTGCGGGGTGCTGGCACTGGGCGCTTGCCTTCCATCGCTCTTGCCTCATACCCCTCTCTCTCTCTAATTGGGTGGGACGCTTGTCTTCCATCACTCTTGCTCGTTGCACCCTTCTCTTCAAATGGGTGATCCTGGTGCTTGGTGGCTCTGTTGGTTTGGTTTGGGTGTTGTTTTGCTGTGTGTTTGGCGGGGTTGTCTTCAGAGTTATCTGTAGCAGGAAATGAGTCCGACAAATATTACCGGAGCCCAGTTCCCCGACGAGCGAAGCGAGGAGGGGTGCTACTGAAAGATGTTCTTATATTTTTTGTAGTCAGCGGCTTATCAATCTAAACAAGCAATGCGAGTCATGTCATCATGCGTGCCTACCCACAAATTCTTGAGATTCTTCAAACAACGGGTGAAAATTTGTGAGTTTCTGCAGATTTCTGTCACTTTAATTTAGGCAGTAGATCCTGATATTATTACAATGATTCTCGAATACCAATGCGCTAAAATTTTCCTTTGCTTTGTACACTATTAGTTAGGAATCTATTCTATTCTCGTGATTTCAGCACAGAGTACAGTGCCATACAGTGTAGGACTGCTGGGCTAGAATATTGCCTGTCAGTGATCCTGGAGTAAAAAAATTCGAAAAGTAGCTAACACTGGCTTGCATTAGAGAAAGAAGAAAGTAGATTCCAAGGTAAGCTCAAGGGTAAGTTATGACGTCCGCTAAGGAACAGCTTTCATCATTTTTCTTACGCAGCTGTCTTAAGAGATCGCCGTTAAAGTATGCTGAGTATGGCTCATGTTTCGTTTTTATATTATCGATTTTCATCTATGCGATAAAAATTTATCTTCTGAAAGTCTATTAGCCGAAGCTAAGAAAGTATTACTACACCTCATTTGTACTTGAAAGAAAAATTCAAACTAAAATACTTTCAACACACTTTTAAATTCACAAAACTAGTTTCGCTGTAACAACAGCCTCATCAGTTGATCTTACATTGTAAGATTAACTGATGAGGCTGTTGTTACAGCGAAACTAGTTTTGAGATAAAAAAAATTGTGATTATTGATTTCAATCGATTGAATTGACTAATCAATCGAAAAATATCGAGTACTATCGAGTACTATTTATTCATCGATTACGTTTTCGATAATCGATTTCGAGCTATTAGTTAGGTCCTGAATACAGTGAGATCCACAGTAACATGTACAAAGATTTGTTTTCATACGAACAAGAATTCCGAAAAAAATGTGCTTAAAATAACCATTAGACTTGAAGTCAACCATGAATAGTTGACAAACAAAGACGCATTTTGGGCTAATACACTGCACAACCAACGCGGGGGAAAAGGTTTTTTAAGCTTTAGAATAGGCGAAACGACATACAAGATGCATGTTGGTGAAAAAACAAGTGCTTTCATACTTTTGTGACAACATTAGGGTGAGCCTGGTAGCTTGGAATGAATAGGTCTGTGCGGTGAAACTATTTGGTCCAATTTAAGAATTTTCGAGAAAGTGTGTTTGATCTTTAATGTGCCGGAAAATCAGCAGGCTCGTCAGTAAATATTATTTATACGACTTTTGAGGTGAAACAAGCTGCTTGCTTGCACATATTCATTTATTCGTTTTTATTTTTGCACTTAGCACTGGAATTTGCTAGATGTGCTTGTAGGATTTTGCAAATAAATTATGTAGATGATGTAGATGTTGTGTAAACATACTGGGGGGTAAGTCAAATATAACTGAAACCTGCAGGCTTAAACAAAATGCCTAGTTTCAGTCAAAAGCAAACCAATTTTTTTAATCACCGTGAAAAATATAAATTAGGCCTGTAAATTATTTTGGGTCGAGCGAAATTCGCCTCCGTGTTGTCTGCCCAGGAAACACGAAAATGTACTCAAACCAAGAAAAACAAAACTAATAGACCTTCTCAAAAATAGAAAGCATTTGTATAAACAGTTGGAGCTTAAATTCTACACTTCAGAAAATCACCTGACCAAGGCTAACGTCTTTCGCCCAACATGACATTTGGTCATTGCTTAAAACGCCAGATTATGCAAGCTTACAGAGGGCTTACATGTTGCTTACCACGTCGGCTGAACATTCCTCCCGTAATTTCATAATTGAGTGCATTAAGAGTTCTCCTTCCTTGTCATCTTTCACATCGTAATCGTGTTCCAAATCATGATACATCTTCTGGAAACAAAGCGATCAAATGTCCAAGGGACTCTCTCTCCAAAAAGGCACGAAGCGAGGTGTCTCTGGCTTCGCTAGTTGTGCTGCCTTCGCTTTCTGTGCGCACGCCACTGTAGAGCTATCAAGCCCTTCCATAGTCCTTCTACGTGTCTCTTAAACCTCGTTCATTTTTACCGAAACGCTCACACTGCCGTGGAACCGAGAGAGATCTGGTTTCCTGGAAAATCAGGATTGCGGATCGTGGATCGCGGATCGCGAATCGAGGATCGAGGAACGAGGATCGAGGAGCGGGGATCAAAGATCGGGGATTGGGGATCGGGGATCGGGCGATCGGGGACCATATGTAAAATCTAAAAACAAAATAACAGAACAAAAAAATGAGCGGAAATGAAATGAAAATGACAGTCGATCTCATGTCGACTCCACCTTGGATTGGAAGGGAAGACCTCCCCACCCGAGTTTGGGATGAGTCGATGGAAGAGATAATGTGTTAATAAGCGCGCAAGGTACACCCATTTCAACAAGTCTGGTGCGCAAGTATGTTGCGATGGCGAGAAGTTTTGAAGATGCGTTGACGCGCATCAAAGTTTTGAAGAAAAACTTGGACATAGAGAAAAGAAATAAATATTACTCCAAAGTTGTTGAAAAGGAGTTGATCGCTATTTCCAAGCAAGTTCCTTATTTAACACGTAAGTTGTCAAATAATTCGAAAAGTTCTTTTAATTTGAAACCTATTGAGGAAATGTTTCAATTCTTGAGGGGTTTTTGAAAAACGTTTCGGAAGAAGAAAAAGAGCAGGTGGAAATAAAATTAAATGACTTTGCAAAAAAATTAAATGAGGCTTTGGAAAAAAGGTCACCCATTCCTGTTGAACAAGCGCGGCACATGGGTATCATTCGCGACACATGGGCAACACCAGAGCACAACAGCTGTGGAACTCTTTGCCTCCACAATTGAAAGAGGCATTGCTCGTTTTTATGGAAGAGCTCGAAGACACCTTCGCAATCGGAAACACCTCCCCCAATTGGGTCGTCAAGCGTGCAATCCCCGCATTTCACACTTATGAATACTTTGTGCGGTTGTACTTTTCCTCAAATGATACAAAAAGATACAAAAGTCCAGTCAGCCATCCATTCTGTCAATATATATAGACCTATATAATGTCATCCATGATTTCGGAGACAAGGAAAGTTGTACATTTGGTCAATTCCGCATGCTGAAAATTACTTTCTGCTCCAATTTTATTTATGGAAGGCACAGTAAACTACACCTTCTCATTATCTCTACAGTTGCCAGTCTCTTGTCAAGTGGTGAAAGTGCGATGTTGACCGTTCTTATAGTGTCAGTTGAGCCCGTATTCATCATCGTATTTTCCCTTGCCAATAAATAGCAGAGAGCCACGAGAGCGAAGGGATTTCTTGAGTCCTCAATAATACCCATAATTTCTCATAATAAGAGAATTTATCCCATATAACTAATAGAACTTCTTAAGCATCTGATTTAACAATAATTAACGGCAGGAGCAGTTTACTGGAGTGCGTGTATCGGAGCTTTTCGCTAGTTTCTCAGTCATACAATCTTGGACGAAACTACTTGAGAAAATAGGCCTCCTAGGGTCCAAAAAAACTTCTCCAATATGTGTGAGTCAACAATATCCCTAAAGTAACTTCCCTTCCCCCCCCCCCTCCCCCTTTTCAATGTTGAAGTTGGTAACCCACCATTGTCAGGGAAACGGTTAGGAGGTGCAGACAGCATTGAAGTTGGTAAGCCACTATTGTCAGATTGTCAGGGAAACGGTTAGGAGGCGCAGACAACATTGAATTGGGGGGAGGGGGCTTTGAAACTCAGTTTATCACTGTTTGCACGCACAAAGGCTTCTAAGCTCAATTTTCTCAACAGTTTTGTCCAAGATTGCGTACGAGACGTTTTTGAAATTTCCTGTGTAGTGCAAGAGTTGCAAGTCCTAAGCAGCTGTTGTTTGTCACTCATATGGGCCTGTCATCAGTTAAAGCTCTGTTGTTGCCATGTTTGGATTCCAATGAAATATAACGAGCAAACAATATATCCCTTAGTTTATGAAATGTCACTGAATTACGTGTCGTATACGCCAAAACCCACTTTGCAAACTGGAGATTTCTGCTGTCACTATTCGACTGTTGTTTGTCCAATTATCTATTGGGGAAAGCGTGAGGCCATGTGTCTTAAAAAAGGCATTACTGATGAATGTGAAACGGAAGTGACGGCCTTTGTGTTAGCCGGTACATCATTTATTTTTATTAAGACCATATCCCGCGGGAAATTTAACGCGAATCCCCCCAACACATGTTTAGCAAACCGACCATATTAGCCGATAGAGAAGTATGGCATTAGGTATATCACGGTTAACTTAGCAAGAGAGAAACAATGGATCAATAAAAGAACGATTAACAGACAATTTCAACGGTTAACAACAAACGCGAAATAAAACAATAGACTAGTACTGTAAACCGTTGTTAATCGTTCAAATGCGAAGACTTCCCCGTGTTAATCGTCCCAAATCCAATCATTTAATCGTTGTAATCTTTTTGTGGATACAAAAAGAACAGATTTCTCTTTCTGTGATGCGATAGCACCATTTAGTCCATTGCAATACAGTTCTTCACATTTGCGAGTTATGTGTCACCAACGGAGGTCAGTGTGATGAAATAAAGTGATCTCGTGACCCAATTGTCTTTTATTGTTCATCCCAAAAAATTGCTTTCCTTTAGCCTATTTTGCACTATCAAATGTGCATTTCACACCTATGAATACTTTGTGCGGTTGTACTTTTCCTCAAATCATGATCTCCAGTCAGCCATCCATTCTGTCAATATATATATAGACCTATATAATGTCATCCATGATTTCGGAGACAAGGAAAGTTGTACATTTGGTTAATTCCGCATGCTGAAAATTACTTTCTGCTCCAATTTTATTTATGGAAGGCACAGTAAACTACACCTTCTCATTATCTCTACAGTTGCCAGTCTCTTGTCAAGTGGTGAAAGTGCGATGTTGACCGTCCTTATTGTGTCAGTTGAGCCCGTATTCATCATCGTATTTTCCCTTGCCAATAAATAGCAGAGAGCCACGAGAGCGAAGGGATTTTTTGAGTCCTCAATAATACCCATAATTTCTCTCAATAAGAGAATATATCCCATGTAACTAATCGAACTTCTTAAGCATCTGATTTAACAATAATTAACGGCAGGAGCAGTTTACTGGAGTGCGTGTATTGGAGCTTTTCGCTAGTTTCTCAGTCATACAATCTTGGACGAAACTACTTGAATGTGGTTACGGGGGAGGGATTTGCAGTTATGGGCCTACAGTAATTGGCGCACGCTGTTGTAGTGTCCCTGCCAGGTCTCTGGCGAAGCTAATAAAATAAAATAAAATAAAATAGGCCTCCTAGGGTCCAAAAAAACTTCTCCAATATGTGTGAGTCAACAATATCCCTAAAGTAACTTCCCTTCCCCCCCTCCCCCTTTTCAATGTTGAAGTTGGTAAGCCACCATTGTCAGGGAAACGGTTAAGAGGCGCAGACAACATTGAAGTTGGTAAGTCACCATTGTCAGATTGTCAGGGAAACGGTTAGGAGGCGCAGACAACATTGAATTGGGGGGGAGGGGGCTTTGCCGGAAACTTAGTTGATCACTGTTTGTGTTCACCTCTGCACACTTTTGGGGACAGACATATAGAAACACACCAGCACTGTGGGGTCTGTCCAGAATATGGGGACATTTTTGAGTCCCCAGAAAAAAGACCCCAGTAGTCGGCGAGTTTTTGCCTCTAGACCGGTCTAATGGGGACTTTTGTCAAGTCCCCATTACTGGTTTTGTAGAATACACTTGCAAGTCCACACAAGTAGCGAAAAATTTTTCCTTTGAGAAAAAAAGTTTTCTGCTATTAGCGGTAGATTAGTTACTATACCTTAAAGCTAATAATTGCCAAGATTAAAGGATGGGAACATTTGTCAGAGATTACACTCCTGATTTTTATACACACCTTTTACACACTTCACACTCTATAGCAGTCAATTATTCGTCAAATTGTTTAGAAGTCAGAACTTAATAAAAGAACCAAGGTTTGAGACTGACTGCCCGGCGAAATAAACCTCAACAGCATTCCTTTAATTTCCATTTTTTTGACCAAACTTTCATTATCCACCAGAAAAAAGGTTTATTTTAAATACTTTATTGTAACAAAAAAAAGTTGCGAAAAATGCGTGGCTGGTATTTTATGTATGGACCTCTAGACTACTCGTCAATCATTTCTTTGAGCTTCCTGATTTCTCCTACATTCACTGATTAGTCATGCCACTATAGACGACAATTTTTAGTAAATTATATGAACTCTATATACACACTCTGTGTGTTGTCTGGACCCACTTGTGGGGAATCTTCCATACTCCAATTTGTGGGACATCGTATGTACATCAACCTGTGGGACAACATTTTTTCAGGGTCGGTGAATTTGACATACGGGCCGTATGGGCGAATTACCGGTCCATGGATTGCGTCTCACTAAACGGACTTGGAATATGACTTACGGGCCGTATGGAGGAATTGACGGTCCGTGTACTGCATCTCATCAAAGAGGCTTAGAATATTTTCACCGCCTCTTCACTGGGGTAGATGGGTGTACGGTCGTAAAAGTTCGTTTGGTCAGTAAATTTGACAGAGCCGTACGGAAGCCCGTGAATTGCTAGTATATCAGTCCGCTTCGTACATAGCGCAGTAGCGCGGTTTGTAGTGTAAGGAAACAAGCCATGGTACTGTGGACTACGAGTCCCAGTAACCAAGCTAATACAGGCATGGATGTGCCTATAGTTCTTTAATGGTTTGAGCTCAAAATATGCACTTTGATGAAATGGGGTGTGCGGTGTAGCCAGTATAGTATTTACGTGAGAGAAGCCATCTACCGCGACAATCAAAACAGTGCCATTGCAAATGCATGGCAACTAAGCCTCGCACTATGGCCTACGAATCTATGAATTAACAATCCGAGCAATGAAACCAATACAAGCATGACGATCCCTCGTTCTTTAAACGTATGACCGCAAAATATGCCCTCTCGATGAAACGCAATTTACTGTGTACTGCCGGTACAGTATCTACGTGATAGGCGAAGGAAACACTTGACTTGCAGCCGAAACAAACAATGACAATACAAACATAACCATACATACATGGTCTCGTTTTCAATGATGGGACCAGGCACAGGAAAATTACTAACCCGCACAACTGCCAAGGGACTGAGGAAATTGGTTCGTTATTATATCGAAAACCTCGCTTCAACGAATTTGAGGAAAAAAAACTTGAATGTTCGTTATATCGATTTATAGGTAATAATAGTTTCGCTGCGGTTTTGTCGTTGCACTTCCCAGAATTTCGGGATCTCAACGATTTTAAATAACATTGGTGCTTTTAAGTCCGTATGAATTTGTTCACTCAACCCGCTTGTTAGAGTATTAAGAGGCAATGTCCCTAAAAGCGTTGCACTCGATTTCATACTCGAAAACACTTTTGTCTTATATTTATATCATCAATACCACTATCCATCCTTATAACGAAAATGCAGTTCGAATGAGGAAATAGTTTATTTTACTGCCATTATCAGCATTTCATCTCTGAACGACCGTTACCGGCTAAAATATGCAAATTTTAGGCGCTGTTATTTAGGTTTTTAACGATCGTTAAAAGCTACTGCGGGCCGTTAAAACCTAGACCATTTGCACTCATTTGGAAGTATATTGCTTCTTCTTACTGTTCCAACACGATTTAGCCGTATCTCTCTGTAATCAGCAAAAACAGGTTATCTTTATTCTTGTAATTCAATTAAGTAAGCAAACTGCACCAAAATATGCCTCAGAAATTTCACAAAATTCTTAAAAGTGGCACCTAACCTAGACCTAAAAACATGTTTTGGTTAAAGATAAAGAGGTATTCTATCAATTTATGCAATAAAACTAGTGGCACAACGCGATTCAGACTTGAAGGTTTCGACTCAAATTTACATACTGATGCAGAATTCGCGTTGCGTGACACCGGCTGCTTCGACGGGAAATTTCTCCAAATACTTGCCGCTCGGAAGTAAAATATGTTTTTTTAACCGAAAAAAATATTTTTCTTCCTCTTCTTCCTTTTTCAATAAATATATCTTCAGAAATATAATTATTCCTAAAAGTTCAGCAGCCAAACCTTAATTTTCATTTACTAAATAAATCGTTCTATTGCTTTCATGGGAAGCATAGTCACAGGCGAGACTTAAGAAAGGTCATCACATTTGCATGTTGTAATGTTTTGATATAATTATTGATATTATTAAGCTAAAAAATAATAAAAATGCCATTAGGCAACTTTTTTTCTACTTTATTTACATGAAAACTGAACGGAAGTGTAGACCATTAAATTTACTTACCTTTAATTTGCCACTAACCTTTGTTAGTCTCGCCCTTCCGTACGTTCTTTATTCGACATACAACAGTTGCGTTTTAAGGAAACATTTTTTTACAGGTAAAATTAAGTATTTACATTTTACAGCGGGCAAGTCCTTCACGAATTGACCGTTACGCTGTATGGGACGAGAGTACACGGTAGTCCTTAAAGATAAGTTGTGAAAATGAGGATTGGAACCCAAAAGCCGAGAAATCGAAAACCAGAATAGGGTGTCTATTCACGTCTAGTCCACATTTTAATTACATGTTTATGAATTCCCATCACGACTAAACTGATTGCTGTTTTCGCTTGAAAACGGTGAAATGTGTACAGTCAATGTCTAGATACCTTAACTTAAGCAACTTAAGTAATAGTAGGTCATATAGTACATTATTAAGGCGTGATGAATCAACCAATGCAACCACTAATCGCAAATATAATAGGCCGTGCTACACGTTGTCAGTAGCTTAGGTTCGATATATGAAAATTCTAGCATGAGTCATAATGGTCATATTTCAGTCTGTATTTGGTTTGCTATTATATGTGCTTTCTCTTCTGGGAATTCCGAGACAGACTGGACAGTTAAAGAGGGAGCCTTGAATTCAAGTTGGTATTTTGATTTATCGAACTTTGGTTATTCCGTGATGGACAGTGAGTTAAGTGAGCTCGACAGTGTTCGATTGGCGGGTTTATAAGAAAACAATTAGATTATTTAAATATTTTACCGAATTAAGCGTCTCCGTTTCATGTCATCGCGTAAAAGTCACATAACAAATACGAAAAACTCAACATGCCAAAGAATTTTCGGGAAAAAAATAACTAAGACTATAAAGGCTTAATTGATTCAGTTACAAGAAGCAATATCGTTGTCCCTTTTGTTTAATAAAAGGGACAGTAGACTCCATTCAGCAGTTGCATTCTTGGATAACCTCCGTTAACAACCTAATAAGGTCTGCCTTTCTATCTTTTGCTCGGAAAGGTACTTCAAAGTGCCGAAGAATAGTCTTGAGCATTGCAACATTGAAGGCCTGTAGCTTTCCTTCCTTGTGATAGGCGCAAAGATCATATGTGTCATATACTATCGGATGCTCTAGTCCAATTCTGCTTTTAATATCGTCAAGCAAATTGTTGCGATCAGAGTCTCCAATGAGGGCGTCGATGTCGTCATTCTCATCTGCTGTAATATCAAATGTCTGTTCCTTTGATGTAACATCCTGACCGCGAGTTCTCTGCCGTGACGCGAGGCGTAAAAAAACCCATTATTTGGGTCTTGGTGAGCCACTCCTCTCTTTGAAACAATCTTTCACTCCGTTCATTTCTGGCGTTGCGCATTTGACGTTCCATCTCTTCTGGATTGGCTTTTTTGCCCGTTCTTTCTCCCATTTCAAACCTTGTTGTAAGGTACCGTCTCACGTTCTCAGAAAAACGAACTCCGCCAGTTTTACTTTTGTTAAGAGCCCATCCGATACTTAGACGAGAATTTGTGCTGTTAACAGTCAGACCAGTGGAGGATTTGTTGCTTGTTAACTTCTGGTTCTCAATAGAAGAAAATTTTTCAGCCCAGTTTTTCCGTACTTTATCATAAAGACTTTCCGACTTCCTGTTATCATGTATTCCTACGTCTGTATGCAACTCAAGTTCGGAGAAAGAGTCAAAAGTGCAGTTACAGCCTTCTTCAGGGCACACAAACATCGATGGCTGGTTATCAATTTCACCGTGGTCTTTACTTGCCTGACACTTTCTTGGGCGATGAAGGTCTCTTATTTCCGTGTTGGTGAAGAATCCTTTTCCCTCCATTAATGATATATTTGTGCAGCCCTGGTGCCGTATGTACAAAGATTGCCAAGGGATAAGCCTGCCGACCCCAACAGCGTAAGCTTTCCACACTCTTATCCCACTCTCTTCGTATCTAAAGTTGTGCAACTCACTAAATTGTTTTATCTTCTGAACCTCAAGAATTTTGGATGACTCATCCAAAATGGCTACAGCCGCTGTTGTTCCTTTGACATGTCGTTCCTTAAGGGCCTCGTGCATTGCTCCTACGTTCATGATGTCATGGCCTTCCGCGCAATACTTTCTTATGGCTGCTTTCATGGGACAAAGCACCCGGTCACAAATATCCTTTCCTTGCTGGGGTTCTGAAAAATCATAACGTGCAACTGTAATTCCAACTCGATCTCCAATATCTTTGACTGCTGCTATTAGGTGATTGCAATGGTAGCAGCCAGCCTCGTCAGAACGTAGAAATGCGTGCTTAACATTTGGAGAATTTATTTTGATGTTTTGAAAAAGGTTTTCTAAAATAGATACAACCGCATACCAATCTTGACAACACGAATCTAATAAATGGGCATACGACAGGACCGTAGCTTTCTGCGCTTCTTGGTCTTTTGAGATCACACTGCTTATATGCCAGCTAAGGCCTCTTTTAGCAAACCATTCACTTTGTTTTTTCTGTATTTCATTTGAAGAAATTTCATCGCCCAATCAATAACAACAAGGACTGAGTGACTGTCAAGACTTTGGAGGGCTTCTTGTTTAGCAGATTCTTGGTTGACAGAGCGTAAGGCATGAGATTTCCAAAGAAAAATGCAATTCTTAGATCTTTCAAAATCGTAAAGAAGATCATACTTTTGTTCTTGGCTGTAAAGATGGCTGGAGTGTTTCTTTATACTTTCTTCCATCTCGTCTAACGTTGCCTTCAAGTGTTCGCATTGTTCACACACCATATTGTGTGAGTGTGAGCACTGATGGTTGAAGCATGGATCAACTGGATCGCTTAACGCAAATTTTCTGCAGTGGTCTGCGCACTCACTCTCCTCTGCTGAACAGTTCACTTTAAACTCCGTCTTCAGGTATCTTTTCCCATCGTTCAATTTCTTTGCCAGTTCTGTAACTCTTTTTTTGTCGGCACCAGCCTGATTCAGCTCTTCTAGAATACTCAACAGCCGCTCAAAAGATGCTACTCCTTCTGCTGCAATGTTGTCCAGACCACTGAGAGACTTCTGCTGTGAAGCCTCTCTCACTTCAAGAATGCGACAAAGGGTTGAGCGGCTAGCCGGTTCAAATGATTCTTCTTCGCAATGTTGAAGGTACTGCATAATCATTGTCGATCTAGTCACGGTCCGGATTACGTTGGGCATTGTTATTTTGCCTCCCCGATCTAAGGTCAGTGTTCGCGTTCCAAAGGCGACGTCTTGTTAGAAATAAGGACGGTTTACAAAATCTATAAAGTGGTCGACTTTGTTTGTGTCCATACGTACTCGATGGCTGAATACTTTCGGGACATTTGACCCAGGCCCTCGTTTCCTTGCATGCGATCTCGCCCTTTTTATTTGTCTCAAACTTATCTTTTCATAAGGCTCGTGGAATTTCTGTAACAACTTCATGGTATACCGACAAGCGTAGATTCTGAGTATTTGAATCTTAACATTTTTTGTCATGGCATCTCGATATGCGGACATCAAGGCAATAAGATCCTCTGTTGGTTCAGCAAGATCGTTTGCGGTAGGCTGGTGTATCGCTTGAAAAAGCTTTTCGCAATCTTTCGGAGCTATAACACTGCAGATTACTTCACATGCTTTCGTTGCTTTCTTAATGCAAGTTTTTCTTTCATCCGGTATTGCTTCCTCCCATGTCATGAACAGTTGGAATGTTAGTGGCGTGAGGTCTTCCCTTTCTGAATGTCTAGCTATTTTCGCCATTCCCTCGTTAAAATCAGCAACGACGTCATCGGATACTTCAGGAATTTCGTCTGTATGTACGTCTTCCTGCGAACTACCACTACCAACCCCATTCCAACATCCAGGCGTCCAGTTGGCGCCTGCAAGCCTGTCCGTTTGTGGGGTCTCAGGCGCGAAAGTTTCTTTTAGCAGCCAGATAGAATAAAAGGCGTCCCCCCCCCCCCCAGTGGAAGCACACGAACACGACACGACACTGTTTTGCAGTTGGGAACGGCGAAAGTTAGCAAGCCCATTTTTTCCGCCAAAAGTAACCATTTTTTTAAATAAATCTATGAGGATTTTTAAGTAAACGCGGCCCTCAAAATAATCGCATTCCGCAAATGAGCGCCGCAGTTGAGTCGCAAAATCGGAATGATAAATGCCGCAGCGCGCCATTTAGTTAACCCCGTGTGTACCTTTGGTCCTGAAAGGGCCCAAAGGCCGATCATTCAGAAAAGTGTTTAGATATCCCAAGACCTCTAAGGGGTTTGTTCAGATGTAAATTTTTTACATCATCAACACGGAGAATGCAGGCGTCCACAAGGAGAGGCAGATAGCCGCCAACAACGATCGTTTACCTGTTTCTTAAGCCGTAAGCTGCAGCACTGTGATGCGGATCGCATTCTTCTTCCTTATCAGGATCTAACTTAAGCCATTTCCTACTTTTGTCGATCACTTCCTTATGTTTGCTTCTACACTTCCCACAAATTGCTGAATAGAAAAGATTGAGTGAACTACTGAGTTCATCATGGTCTTGCAATTTTTATGACAACAGTAACAATTACAGTACTTCGTCATCATCATCGTCGTCGTCATTATCATTATCATCAAAAAATTTTCCCCTTTCTCTTTGTCTTCTCAAAGAAGAAAAAAACTCATCTTGATAAAGAATTAAGTAATTAAATTACCGTAAAATTCCCAAAATAAGCCC
>JAEMWC010000443.1:42500-167500 GCA_016490735.1 Pachyseris speciosa
GATAAAATACGGAGCTCAAAACGAAGCAGCCAGTCTCGGCGCTATTTACATAATTACAGAGAGATACGGCTAAATCGTGTTGGAACAGTGAGAAGAAGCAATATACTTCCAAATGAGTGCAAATGGTCTAGGTTTTAACGGCCCGCGGCAGCTTTTAACGATCGTTAAAAACCTACATAACAGCGCCTAAAATTTGCATATTTTAGCCGGTAACGGTCGTTCAGAGATGAAATGCTGATAATGGCAGTAAAATAAACTATTTCCTCATTCGAACTGCATTTTCGTTATAAGGATGGATAGTGGTATTGATGATATAAATATAAGGCAAAAGTGTTTTCGAGTATGAAATCGAGTGGAACGCTTTTAGGGACATTGCCTCTTAAAAGATTTTCATCGCGGTTAGTCTGTTCTGCATTCATCTTTTGTGCGTATTGACCTTAATGCGTTATATCAGGAAGATTCCGCATAGTGTTCGTTATACGACGAGAATTTTGTTAATCGAGGTTCTGTTTCATTCATTTTACTGTAACTTGACTAACTTTGGACGGACTGAAGAATATTTCGTAACTGTCCAGCGAAATCGCGCAGAATATCGCCTGAAACTTAGCCGACGAGGACGTAGGCCGAATTGGCTAAAATCAGGCGATATTACGCAAGATTGAGCAGGCAGGATAATTGTTCTATCACTCAACACATTAATGACAAGGCACAATTTTCCCCGTGACACACAGAATTACGTATATCGCAGGATATCTGTTGAGTATGTACGACAAATATTGAGCGCGCTATACACTTTATTCCAAAAAGGCGGCGAATTTATTATTCTTTTGTTTGCACGTTAGTTCGCCCTCTTTGCCTCATTTTCGCTTCAAAATTCTTTGTATTTTGTACATGATGACTTGGCAAATAGGGCTAGTTAACCTGCAAACAAAAGAATAATAAATTCGCCGCCATTTTGGAATAAGGTGTATGATCATATTTGGACATTGTTAAGATGTGTTAAATAACGTTCGTTACACAGAGTTCGTTATATAGAGTTTCGTTAAACAGTAACATAAAGGTTCCACTGTACACGGTTAAGCGAGCACTGAAATGAACTGAGGTCTGAACACGGAAGTAAGCATAAGCGCGACTTTCAGCCTAAACAAACAATGACAGGCCAACGCAAAGATAACAATAATAAGTTAATTACAGTGAGGAAAGTGTTTTTTTCCAGTTGATTGCCACTGCTTTCTATATTTTGTATGTTCTTCTAGGTGTTTTTCTCTTTTATCAGTCGCGGACACGTTAGCGCTTGTGTTACACTATCTGTTTTTTCTTAACCTGCTCACGAGACTCCAGTGGCATAGTTGTAGAGTATCCAATCTAATAATCGAAAAGCCACAGGTATCACTTCAAGTTTTTTAGTGACAAAAGATCAAAATTCCAGTCCCGACAATTCCTTTGTTAGAGCCGACGCTACTTGCGGTAAAGAATGAAACTATTCTATTTTGAAACTACTCCCGTTCAATTGCCTTCCACTACATTCTACTTTACGAATTGTTTCGGTGGCTAAAACAACTAAACGAGGAACGAAAAAGAAGCAATTGACTGTCAGCTAAGTTAGACGATCTTTTCACAAACTGAAAGACGTTCAATCTTGATAGTTTTACTACTTTAAATCTTTTACTTGTGACTGTTTTCTGCTAAAGCATTGCAATGGGAGAGCGTCACCTTGTAGCGAAATTTGTCGCCAGTGGTTAAGCAGCTTTCATTATATTTTGAATCTGAAAAAAATTTCTTGTTTTTGTTTCAAATTTGTTGACACGAATCTCAATCAACGGGGACAAACGCCTAAAAAGCGCGGTTTATTTTGGAAGAAAGAAGGTTGTGCTAATTCCTAAAAGTCTGCATCACAACTTAAATGACACCAACTGACACAGAACAGTAATCTTTATCCGTTTATCAGGGTTTACTTATGGTTAACCTCTTTGATTCTTCAATGAACAAACGATTAGTTCTCATTTTTATGGCAAACTAAAGAATTTAAATAAAAGAAACCTCAATTTGTATTTCTCAACACATTGTTACCTTGACCAACATCTCTCACAGCTTGTCATGGGTACCCCTAAAGTAAGGTATATGAGAGACTTCATGTGAAACGAATGTGAGATCGTCATCAACATCGAAAATACCATATAAAACCATCCTGCATGGCATTCAATGGACCCTTGAATCTGAACATAAAAAGGGTTGAGTTATTTATTTACAGCATGTGCTATTGCATAAGCCAAAGTTGCAATTCAATGCAAATTAATCATGTTCAGTATCTAAGAAGCTCAGTATCATAAATAAAGAAGGTATGGAAACAAAGTACATCATTGGGCGCTGCTGTGCCAGACAAACTGTTAATAGCATGATCAATGCCTGACTTCACCCTCAAGACAGAATATGATTTGCTATTACTGATAATCGATGAGTATACGGGCATACAAACCAAATAAAGAAAAGCATCAGTGGCAAACGCTACGTGTACAAGAGCATGAGCCTACTAAGACATCTCAGCTGTAAGGACAGGCTAATCGTTAACATTATAGTAATGAAATGTTCATTGATTCATACCTACAGCTGATACCTTTTGCATCGTGTAATACCTATACCTCTGTCAGTTTCTGTTGTGGTTGCTTGGAGGGCAGTGGTCCTGTTTCTGATACATTCAAAATGCTCAATACAATTTTTGGAACAACGAAGCATTTCAATAAGGCATCTCACTTTTGTTGTCGTACCCGTCATTCGTAGATCACGTGACAGACCTCACCCAATTTTTAAAAAATCACAATAATTTAGAAAATGTAGTCCCAATCATTTTCCCTTCTATCGATGACTTTTGACAAAAGGTTTAGGGCACTAAATTGGGTTTTTGAAATGCCATTAATTTTTGTAAATATAGCGTTTGGGACTAGAGAAAAACAGTAAATGGTTACTTGACATTAAACGTTTTCATAAAACTCCGTTTGATTTCATGTACTTCGCTGTAGTTTTAACACCTAGACAAAGTGCGCAGCTTATCATGTTGTGATCCAAATACTCTAAATTTTGCATAAATGAGATTGTGGTCGATTTTGTAACCGGGGCAACGACATCAGATCATCACAAAATTATGTGTATTTCCTTGAGAGATGATGTTTAGCCAAGTTATTTGAAATAAAAAGCGCGAACCGTTAACATTAAAGTAAAAAAATATATATATATTTGGTGAGGAGCCATTCCTTAATTCCCGTAAACTGCCACACACGTGAACGGAGGTTGGTCTTGAGTCACTCGTGGAGGTGGTAAGTCTGCCATCTTTTGTTCACCAATAGGAACGCGTCGCCTTTTGCAAGAAAAAAAACGACGATAAAACAGTTCTTACTGCAGAGTTGACACGAATTTACCAAAACCTTTCGCGCAGTAGGGCCAAGACGTACTCTCTCTGAGTGACCACTTTTCTCGTGAAAACGGTTTACTAGAAGGCGAGCGAGATGAGAATCTGGCAATCACGATGTGAGGTTTAGAGACATCAGGCACATTTCTCTGCCCAAACGTCCACCAACACGGAGGAGGCCTTGGACTAGAGGTGGATCCAACTTCACAAGAGCACATATTTTTTTTTTATTTTCTCTGTGAATGACATTTTCTGGTTAATCTCTTTTTCCGCATTCTCCAATTCTTTGAGGGTCAGCTACATGTGGGCTTTTCGGAAATACTCTGGACCTCTTGTCTTAACTTCCTCTTTCCCATAAGTAATCTTCTTTGAGAACGGAGGGACAGGGAGAAAACATCAGCAGCTTAAATGAGGACGTGGATCGTTCTACAATAAAAACGAAGCTAGCATAGGCCTCACTGAATTTAACAGAAAACGACAACGGCTCATGGTTAACTTAGAGATCATCAGCTAACTCTGCTGTGCTTCGAGAAAAAATCATTCACTCGGACTCTGCAATGGTTCCTCTTGATTCATCGTCAGCGCGATTAGATTTGGTATCTATGTATTCCTCTGTGAAGGACTGGAATGGTCTCTAATCAAAGCAACACGTTTGGCAACGTAAGTATGAAAACGCTTTGATTCGTTCTCATTGTATAGCGTTTCACAGTCATGTTATCCATCCAGAAAGTGGTTGTGTCATTCCTTCTTCAGCATTTCGTTCAAGCGAATAGACACTGTGGCTACTGCTAGACTCCGGTCTGGGAATAGTCTGGGGTGAGACGAGACCGATCAGAGAAGAGCAATGAATGTGGCCATCTGAGTTGACTAAGGGAAGACAAGAAACTGCTCCCTATATACAGACTGGGGGGAAAACGTCGCACAAGTAGTGAATCTGACGGGAACAGTTCTTCCAAAGTCGGGGAGTTGGACACATCTGTCGACTGAGAACTCAGAAAGCTTTCGTAATCTATTTACCCAGGCACACTAACTGGAAAGGTACCTGCTAGGGGTGTCATCATCCCAACCGGGCACTTGCAGGAGTAGTTTCACGTGCAACATAAAAGGTACTGCCGCTCAGATCGAATCACAGATCGAACTAACAATTAGGCGTTATTGGGGGCGCTCAGGCGGGTTAATTCCTGTTTGTATGTGCAGGCTACCTAACAACAAACAGTAATCCGCGCCTGGTACAGGGTCGCTCCTTCACGCTAATTTCGAAGCCAAATGTATCAGTCTTGACGAGCCACAATGCGCCCAAGGCTCCCTTGGAACATACTTCGGTTTTCGACCGGTCGGACCATTAATAGCCCAGCCAAATGTTACTCTCGTCGCTTATGGACCTCCATCAGCAGCAGGGATAACTTCTTTGGGCTGGAGGGCTTCAGGAACGTTGGCTCCAATTAACAATTCCACGTGGGAGTCGAATTTTGACAGCTGGACATAATCTAGTAAATGCGGCCATCATTCTACATCTTCGTTGTCTGGGATTTCATCCTTGGCAACTGGCGTTATAGAGGATTGCCATCAAACACAGGGACGTGTATTCTGGGCAGTGCGTTTCTCTGCCGCTGTTTGACAGATGTTTCCATTACTAGGTTTTGCTGGACAAGTATTTGATAAGCTTGATCATGAGTTCGGATTTGTCAGAGACCTGGCCTGAACTGGTTGCAGTATTTCCTTGGTCGTGTACCTTTCTTTCTTTTCTTTCACAGCGTTGTACTCGAAAACAGCGAGTGAAGCACGAGGGTGAGTTTAGTCCTGTAGATCGCCTGGGACAAAACATTTCGAATCTACTTTGGCGTAAGCGTCCCCTCTTGCCACAACTTTTGGATCTTCAACTTCAAGTCGTCCCGCTTTAATTGCAGCTTGCATTGATTTCTTTTAAGACAAAGCTCCGTCTCGTGAAGTCGCTGACGTCTAATTTAATGCAAGGGCTTCGGCCTGAATTTCTGCGATTTTAGTGCTTCTTTGACTGGGGCTGTTTACATTGAACTCGCTTTGTACTCTATACTAAAGACAAGAATCACGTTTATAATGATCCTTAGGGATGGCGTGGGAAACACTGTCATCTGGTAGGAGTTATGTCCACGTTATGCAGCTTCAATTCAGTCGCGAGCAACCAGTCATTAACGAGAACACAGATAAACTTTGAACTTGTTAAAAAAAGCATTAGAGTCTTCTCTTCGAACTAAATCAACTAGTTCACTGCGATAAGCATTCTGGGCTTCAACGAAGTTTCAAAAGAGATGCGTTATTTCAGCTAAAATCATCTGAGCTGGTTCCAGATTATTGGCATCGTTTAAGAGATCATCAATTTCATCAGAGATCACACTCACAACAGACAGCAACCTGCGCCTGGAACAGGGTCGCTCTTTCACGCTAATTTTGAAGCCAGATGTATCAGTTTTGACCAGCCACGATGCGCCCAAGGCTCTTCCAGTGGGAAGTGCATTTTTGGTGTGGTTTAGCTCCTTGACATCTTTTACTCTGTCATGAATCGGAATTGGCTCCAAGACTTGTCGATCGTTGCTAATCCAAGTCGTCAAACAGAAGCCTCCTCTCAACATAAGCTTGCGAAGGTTTTCCGCGTGTTTAACGGCTACATTAATTGACAGTAAATACTTAATAAAGGCAGTCCTCGGCGTAGAAATTTCTAATTACGGTGCTGATAACATCAGAGTGGCGCTCGTGATTGTGATTTTCTGCGTTTCTGCGAATGGTAAATTTCGCGCAGCCTGGTAACGAACCTGCACCAAACAAAGGCATGGTCATTCTGTAGGGCCACCAGTGAAAACGGAGAAAATCGCAATCTGCTTTCGCGACCTGTACTTGATGAAACATTGACTGTATGTCACCCATCACTGCAACTCAATCATGATGGAAAGGAACCAACAATCCTACTAAGTTATTGGTCAATCCTGGTTGCTGAAATAGCTCATTGTACAGAGAAGTTCCATGGAAGTGAATTGAGCACTCAAGGGCCACCCGTAATGTCCCCGGCTACTTTTGATGATCTACGCCGTGATGTTTTATTTACCAAACCTCAGTTCCTTCTGTTCTTCTGAGAGCACTGTGGCGAACCTTTTCAGCGAAGCCATCTTTGATCAAATCCTCGAGAAGGGAAACATAATCTTCTCGAAACTTTCCAACTCTAGAAAGCTTACACTTGAGCTGAAGAGTTCTGTGTTCTGCTTGAACTCTGTTCTCCGGTATCTTCAAGGATGGATTTTTTTAACGGAAGCAAAATCTGATAATAGCCACCTTCACACTGCGTAACTGAATCTTCTACAATATTTATGAACTTCAGATCATCTCTGGACAAGCCTACGTCGTCACTGAGAGACGTATGAGCAAAGTCAGCACAGGCCTCATACATTGGATCAGCCTCTAAAGACCGCGGCTTAATGAAGAAAAAAGACGACGGAACTTACCTCAGTTTCTGACTGGTCGGACTATTAATAACCTTGCTAAGGTTTGCTTTTGTCGTGTATGGGCCTCCATTAACAGCAGGGATAACATCTCTGGAACGGATGACTTCAGGAACGTTGGATTCAATTAACAATTCCACTTGGGAGTCCAATTCTGGTGGCCATCGTTCTACATCTTTTGAAATTCTCTGACATTTATTTATACCAGATAGGTAAATCCATGTATCTATTCAAAAGAGGTTTACTTCCTAATTATTTTCGTGATATGTTTACTCTCGCAAGCCAGTTACATCCGCATTATACTAGAAATTGCAACCTTTTTTACATACCTCCCTGCCGAACTAATATTCGAAACTTCTCAATTCGGTTTCAAGGACCTAAGTTTTTCAACTCGTTAAGTCATGAAATTCAAAACAGTGAAAGCATCCGTTTGTTTGGGAAAAGACTTAAAAAATTCCTTCTTTCTTAGGCAAATATACTCATTGTTGAGCTACTTACTTCTTCTTTTCTTTTCTTTTTAAAATAATACATTTCATATTTCATGCTGTCCCCGTAATTCGTATGATGTATACTATATTGTCAGGAAGCCTATAGTTCATAAGCCCCCGGCCTCTATATAAGCTTTCTTGTCATTACCACCTTAAACATTTGTAGTCTATTGTCTTAAGCTTAAGTTATTTTAAATTTCTTGTGTTTCGTATTTTTAAATTTTGTATTTTTATGTGGTTAATGGCAAATAAATGGAAATGAAATGAAATGGGAATGAAATTGAGATAATCTGAGATAGCAAAGGAGACTAAACAGCAAACATCTAAAGACAAAAACCTAAGAAGAATAATTTTTCTCGGAAAATTATACATTGATGCCCCGCGATTTAGTGGTTAAAAGTAAAAACAACCGAGTTAATCTGTCTCGGGATTACCGATCTGATAGTTCCCTTAAAAATTTGGTGCTCGATGGTTTTATGGTCACTTTCTAGTGTTACAGTGAAACCAGCAAAAACCGTAGACACTAGAATGTTTAACGTTCCAAGAAAGATAACAAATGGCATTTAAAATGAATAAAAGCAAACCGTCAATGAAAATTTTGTTTTTCTTCCCTCCAGCCACGATTTTCATTTTCGTTTTCTTCTCTGCACACTAGGAAGGATTGCAAATAAAGAAATGGCAGTCATGTCAGTATTACTAGGTAAGTATGGCGCTTCTCTAAATGTTTCTTCGCTTGCACGCACAAGAAACATTATTACGAAAGTAAATTTTTAAGAGTTTACTGATACCATCAAACCGAGTGTCTAAGAGGACATGGAACAAAAACGACAATCAAGCACTGCTGAGAAACTGGGAAACGCGCGTTAGGTACAACGGGAGATAGCAAGAATAGTTTGTTTATCGCAATATGAAGGAGATGAAGCAAAAGTCAAGAATTTGCTGTGCAACACCTTGACATACGCAACCAAGACGCTTTCACCCTGTACTCACTTCATTGTGATGGGACGCGTTCCAACCTGAAATTGGTTTTTCCAAAATCACTATTTTCCGTTGACAAAGTGACCATTCCTCGAAGCCTATACTGTGTTCATTTAAAAACATATGATTCTTAACAACAACCAAACCGGCCCAGTAAAGAAGGCCACTATTTGACAGTCAGTTAATTATGTCAGTAAAAATTCTGAATGTACTGACCCTAACCGGCTAAGAGGCAGAAATTTTGCAGGATGTGTGATCTGCGGATATCTGTTAAGACTGGACTACATAAGCAGTGATTATTTACGTAGGATATAGAAATTTTGCATCCTGTTCACTAATGGTAATAAAAGGCCTAGAATGTACTGAATTCAGCTGCACTGTAAGATGCAGAAATTCTGCACGCGGTAAGCTCCGTGAAAATCTGTTCAAACGTGATTACATAAGTAGTGACTATTTTCATGAGATGCAGAAATTCTGCAACGTGTTCTGCAGTTAAAATAGGCAAAAAATTTACTAAATTCAAATAAGGTGCAGAAATTCTCAGTCTGCACGCGGTAAAATCCGTGAAAATCTGTAGAAACTTGACTAAATAAGCAGTAACTATTTTCTTTTCAGTGGTTAAAATAGGCCAAATATTTCAGTACTGAATTCGAATAAGATGCAGAAATTCTGGTAAAATCCGTGAAAGTCTACAGAAACTTGATTACATAATCAGCGATTATTTTCGATCGTATCGCTTCGCATCCCCAAGGAAAATAAACAGAAAAACTTGGGGCACGCTTCTTTCAATACGTATTGATTTTGAGTACACTGCAGCCGCCGCAGCAGCATAACATAACATAATTGTTAACACACATACTTAATTTTCCTCTCTCCATCGTGGCTATTCAGGGAAACCTTACATCACTGGCCGGCCATAACATTAGATAACTGCCGGAAATCAATTAAAGTTGTGTTATTGTCAACTGACATCACGATTCCTGGTACCACCCTTGCCCTGTACTTGCTGGCTTTGCACACAATACTTGATGTTGTGATTCATCAAAGACGAAATTGACGATTTCCACGAACAGTTTAACAGACAGAACGGCCACATTTAGTTTACCAAGGAGATCGACGACAACACATTACCGACCACTTTTCAAAGAAAACCGAATCATACCGACAGACTATTTGACCAGCCATCTTACACCCCGTTTTCTCACAAAGCAATGACCCTGCGGAATCTGGCGAGAAGAGCACAACTAGTTTGTGTCTTACCTGACAGCTTAGCAGACGAAACTAAGTGGTTAGACAATGTTTTCAGGGACCGAACAACTGCAACAGAGGCTTTATTCAGCAACCGTCATCGAAAACAACGTCACCAAGTTTAACTGGACAGCTGTCACTACAGCAACCATATCTTATATAAGAGGGACGTCTGTAACTATTGCACGGATTCTTCAACCGTACAACATCCGGGTTGCTGACGGACCTATAACTACTTTACGAATGTTACTTACACTGAACGAGAAGGCGGACAAAAACGAACTTAACGACAGAGCTGGAGCAGATAACAAGGTCAATTGTGGCAACTGACACATCGCCAGAAAGTTAGGACACGAGACCCCACGCGCGGTTACGCGCGGCAACCTGAAGACTGATCGGGACGCCGAAATGTATGGTGATTTGTATGGGCGTTCGAGAAAAATAGCAAATATCTCTTCAAGACGCAAAGGAAGAAAAAATGTGCAACTGAACCATAGTAGGTTGTTATATTATAGGGCTAAATATGTAAAAATTATCATAAAGTAAGCGACTTTCATGTATATTTTTCACGTTTTTCTTCCACCGGTAGCCGCCGAAATATTTGTAAGGAATCCTGTGACATTTATCGAAATCGGGAAAACCGTTTGTTTATAAACTGCGATTACTGGCGAAATAAGCTTGATGGAAAAAATGTGCAAGTGGATGTTGTGAAAACACACATTCAACTTACTTGCCTTCGCTCGTAGAGTCCTCGTAGATTCACTTTCATGTATATTTTCTCCGTTTGAAAATCCCACAAAACAAGAAACAGAGAAATTTCCATGTTGTTTCTTCGATAAATTCCTTAAAATATGTCGAATTCAAAACGCCATATCTCGGCGAAACATGCACCAAATTCGCTTTCAAAGCCATCTTTGAAAAGCTTGTTTCTTCTCCTTTCTTTTTATGTAGAGATTATTTTGGTCAGTAGTTTTTTAATGGGCATAAGCCGAGCATACGCCGAGTTTATTTACCGCTGTTTCGGCAGTCGAATATGAGCCCGGTCTTGAGCACAGCGGACAGCGGTTAATACTAGTACTCTGCAGAAAACAGCGGGTTTTTTTAATCTCTTGTGGCTGAAAAATATATTTTTGTTCTACAGTGTCTGACTATTTTACACGATGGGAGCAATTGAAAGAAAAATTGCAATTAGAAGATCTTAATAGCCATTACCGTCATCTTGTTTTCGAAAGACATCCGCTGTACTGTGCAGGCTCAAATGGCCGGAATTTCTGGCGATGGGACACAAAAGTTTATGTTGGTGAAACCGGAAGAAATTTAAACATACGATTCACTGAACACACACGGGCGACTAGAAATGGCAAGCTCAACAATAATATTGCTGAACACCGTTTACAAGCGAACCACAGAATTGACTGGTACTCCGATTAAAACTTTACCTACAGTATGAACTACCACCAACGACTCACTGTCGGCGCAAGAATTTTTTTAAATTTTTTGTATTTCTTTGTTACGGTAGCATAACGTATTTGTCTAGTTTACCAGACTGAGTGTTCTTGTTCGTTCGTTTGTTTGTTTGTTTTTTTCTCGTTCATTTTTCTTCTGAGCTGCCAATGAAATGTTAACGTTAGGGACGTATATACGTATACGTTGATAACTGAAACGGCCAATTTTCGCCCTACTTCGCATCACATGATCGCTTCATGATGACCGTAAACAAATAAGATTACAGAGAAAATTCAGCCCAAAGAAATCAAGTTGTGTTTTAGCCACTTAGAATTGTTTTGCTTAGGGGACAGTGACTCTTATAAATGTTAAATTTCGACCATTCTATATTTTTACAGATGTAGCGTGTTTGATGTAAGAACGATGCTCATTAGTCAATGTAGAGCTTCTTAATTCAGGGGTTAAAGAGAATATTAAAGGAATTATTATTCAACCATTTCTGCCCCAAATTCAAATTTATCCCTTATTTCAGAAAGGAGCATTCCATTAACCTTTGAGAAATATCTAATTCTTCGAAAGGAAATCTCATCATACCGATATTCCCAATACTCCGTTAACACATCGTCAAAAATGTTGGTTATTCTTATTCTATTCTTCCTCTTTATTTCCTGACATTTAAGATATCCATAGCAGTCATTAGTTAAATAACTGACTTATGAAGGACAGCTGTTGTTGTTACCTTCTCTTGGATACCTCACTAACTTATCAAGGAGCAGATTTGTGTAAAATGAAAAGAAGCAAAGCCCACAAAGAGCGTGATAAATTAGACCACTATTAGTACGTGTCTAAGACAGGTAACAAACAATCGCGAATCTGTTACTCACATTGGCGCCTTCGTGTACCTTACTATTGTTTTTACTACAAAATTCGACGGGAAAGCTAGAAGACAAAATGCACCACAGATTTTCAAAGCATGTTGCATCAAATTGATTTTTAATGTCAATAATCATACGCAGTTAGATTACCACAAGTTTGACAGCTGTACACATTATAAGTTTAGCACAACAATTACCTTCACAGTATCAGATTGTTAAAACATGTTTATCAAAATGATTTTTAATCTTAAGCCGTACTTTACTACTTTGATTGCTGCAAATTATAGCTTTATAACAGTAGACGGCTGTCGATGCGTTACTCGCCACCGGAAGTCTTCTTTTACAGTGCGGCACATCAAGTTTATTTCTCACATACCACGAGATATTCTCCAAGATTGCATTGTTTTGGCTAGCTATGGGGACAGTGACCCACTAGCGCTTCAAACTAGTCCAGCACAGCACTGTACCTTCAAAGAGTCACTTTAAAGCCCGCTAGTGCTAACAGTTTGCGACATGATCGTGAAATGTAGACCATAAAACGGTAAGCTGACTCATTGATTCTTTTCAGCTTGTTCGCAACTCTTTGTCTGACGCGGTAAAAAAATCGTCACCAAATGTTGAACTGTGATTCCCGTAATGAAGGCAAATCAGATTTTTAAAGCACACTGATTGGTTTTTAATGCCAAGATTATCGACCAATGTAATTAAATTTCTTGAAACTGTTGTTTTTTCATTGTCGACCGCTTGCTTATTCTTGGTCGCTGCCGAAAGCTATCCGCCATGCGGCATAGTAATTTTCGCCAGTTCTCAGGTACCATAAGATATCATCCCAGGTTGCATCAATGTAAGTTTGGTTAGTTGTGGGGACATTGACACTTCGCATTAATTGTCTTGAAAACCCAGTTATGGGACTTTCATTCATTTCTCGCTGTCTTTCTACCGTATTTTATCTGATTGTGACTTTTGGGCGGTAAAGTTCTCTTTAGCTTCTTTAAAATTCTACACTGTATAGCAAAACCAAGCCTGGTTTTGATTGATAAATAATTCTGTTCCCTCGTGTATACCGTCCTGACAAAACAAATTTTCACTCTCGCACACTGGACCACATTAATCGATGATAATCACAACTAAGCGAGGCAAATTATGCTTGGCTTGTTGAGCAGAAAGCAAGCGCTTTGTACAAGTAGTGTGATGATCATGACGAAAACAGCGCGAGAGATGGCGCTTAGCAATAAGGCGGGAAAATTTGGCGCGAAACCTAGGGGACATCAAAATTCAATAGTAACAGTGTGCTTTAGACTGCGAGCAGTCCCTCCTAGTCTTTCCTTCGTCGATCTTCGATCTTCGCGCGCAGAGTGAGCGGAAGTCCAACTCGCTGACCTCCGGTTGCTCCAATTTCCGCTCGATCGTGCTTCAAGATCGACGAAGGAAAGAAAGAGGGACTGCTCGCAGTCTAATTGTGCTTTGGCCACTTATAATTTCTTGTGGGGACCGTGACCGAACACACAGCGATTGCCTTCACAGTTATGGGACGTGCTTGTCATTTGCGGTAAATTCATTCTATTGTGACACGAGCTCATCTTGACCACTAAAGCCGCGGCTACACGAGCGATTTTTTGCTTGCGATGGTGATGCGATTTTTTGTAAAATTGTCGCGTCGCCTGCGCGCGATGAAAATCACCTGTGTAGCCACCCTCGTACAGGTGATGCGACAGCTCAAAAAATCGCATAAAAAGAATCGCGAAAAGTTAAACTCATTCAATATCTCGCGATTTTTTTCTTCCGACTTTTTACCTGTTGCGTTGCCAGTTCAAGGGTGGCTACACTTACGATTTTCATCGCGCGCTGGTGACGCGACAAAATTGAAAAAATCGCATCACCGGCGCGAGCGAAAAATCGCTCGTGTAGCCGCGGCTTAAACGATAAGCTGATCGTATTAATTCTTTTCATCCGCCAAACAGGCCAAACTGTTCGGAATTCTTTGTTTGACGGGAGAAATTTTGTCACCAGTTGTAATACTCTGATGGACGCGATGTAGGCAAATCACTGATCAATTAAAGTGCTGAATTCATGCTAAACTGAGAGCGTTTGTATGAGAAAACAAGTCCCACATCAACTGCTATGTCTTTCTACCAATATTATAACTGAAACATAGACTTGTAAACGATTACGTTTTTCTTTGCCTTGCTTCAAATTCTGTGCTTCATTGCCATTTCTGGAGGTTAATTTTTGGCTGAAATGTGGACTTTCCTTAATAAGAGACAAGAAATTCTGCGAGAATTAGAAGCGGCCTTTTTGACCATCCGAGCCGGATTAATGCACAGGATAAGTTCAAGTTGATCGTAATTCAATTTTTGTCACCTTTCAGTTGGCATGACAGTCAATTCGTCACTCCGAATGATAAAGTATTTAAAATTTGACCGTGGGCTTAAGGAAGACTTTGGTGGCCTGGTGGGATAGCACGCTCTTTTCGCATTGTAATGACAACTTAGGGTCGATGGTTCCAGCCTCCGCCAAGTGAAGTTTGTTTTTTCTTTGATCTCTTTTTTTTTTTCTATTCCTTTTCACTTGTTTTTCT
Source organism: Pachyseris speciosa (assembly GCA_016490735.1). Taxonomy (NCBI): domain Eukaryota; kingdom Metazoa; phylum Cnidaria; class Anthozoa; order Scleractinia; family Pachyseridae; genus Pachyseris; species Pachyseris speciosa. The sequence goes on from JAEMWC010000443.1 coordinate 56,987, forward strand.
TTTTTCTTTTGTCAACCCTTAAGCTGTAACCCTATTTTGCAATTTAACACGGAAAAGTACTCAACCGATTCTATGGATATTCGCTACGCGAGAAACAAAGGCCAGCTGAAGCTTCACAAAACACTGGCACTTCGATTTGTTTGACAATTTCAAAGAAAGCGAACAATTTGGTATAAATCTGCGTCTTCGATCCGTTGACCAGTTTCTCGACGATAACCGAAATCTCAATACTACTAATGAATGTTGCGGTCAATATTTGTTTATCTTTAAAACCGGGTCAAAAGGAACGCTCAAATAAGTTCATTTCCTACAATTCTGACTAAACATTTCTTTTTGAAAGGATTTCGCCATTTCCGACTCTGACCCTTGTATTTTATGGCCACCAAAATCTACAAGTTCAGTCTAAAAACATTTACGGTCTTCCGAAAAGCTTTCGTTAAGTCATCTGTGTTGTGAAATGCTACTCAAAATAAACGCTTTCAAATAAATTCCTTTCCTACTGGATGTACATTGGAGTAATTCTATTCTGACAAAACATTTCTTTCCTCTGTAACCCTTGAGCATTGAAAGGCTTTTAAAGGGACGATGCGTGACCGACCTAATGACTTTATTTACTACAAAATTCTTTAATAACCGCAAGAAATGTCTCCTTAGCGCAATCGGATAAGGGACCGAGATTGGGATCCGAAGGTCGCGAGTTCAAGTCGCGGCGCCGCAATTAGAATATTTATCTCTTTACTTATGACATTGTTTCTTCCTCTGGCCGAGAGGGGCACGGGCCTCTCGGCGGACACCACGACAAAAAAAACTAAAAAAAAAAAAAAAAACGGGTAATTTAAGAAGCGGCTCGTCGCTAAGCGACGGCCGCTTAATAACTCTGTCCCCTCTTGCATGCTAGTCTGGCTACACAAAATTTCAGTCTCGAACAATGGAACACGTTTTGGTAAACACAGTATGGAACATGTTATACCCTTGTTGAGAAGAGCTCAAGCGCTTGAACTGGGACTGTGGTGATAAATGCGAGTACCTAAGCGATTTGGAGGTTAAAATTTTTCGGGAAACTTATATGAGACAGAATAATTCGCTAGTAAAATGTTCATAGCGTATCGCATGAGTTGCGTGGAAGTATTTTCCCTGAAAATTGTGTTTTGGCTACTATATTTTGAATGTTTGGATAATGGGGACACCAACCCTTTATCAAAGTAAAATCCCTCCTAAGCACGTTTGTACTTGTGTGACGAATGAAGAATGATCATTACTCAATATGGAGCCTGTTTATCGATAGTCTCGAAGCTTGGCTATGTGGCTTGTTCAAATAAAATACAGGTCCCCATATGTGTTATTAGTTGATGCACTTATACCCCATGACCTTAGTAACCTCTCTGATTATAATGACTGGTGTTATCTTCTCTGAGGTGGCTTTTTTATCAGAGTGAAGATTTGTGTGCGTAATGAATTGAACCACCATCGGAATAGACCTGAGATAGGCAAATCAATTGTAGCGCATTTTCTAGCCTAGTCGAAGAACTAACGTGAATTAATGAACAACTAAACTGTCGATCGGATTAACACCTTATTGGAAGAGTATGTACGTTATCTTTCCTTTGCCTGATAGAAAACTTGTTGTGACAAGTAGAGTTAATTTCTCCATGAACTACCCATGAGCTCATGGCTCGTGGTGGGGACTTTCAATGTGAAAACCATAACTTTGAAGTTGTCACTACGATCCCACTACAATGCCTGGGATCGGTAAGTTCACATCCACGTTGTTCAGTTTGTTGGAGGTAGCCGATAGAACGTGATTTAATATTTATCTAATATGAAGCAAAAACAGTTTGCACAAGTCTGGAGTTATATTGTCGATCATCTAATCAACAAAATGATAGCTTTCTTAAATCTTAATGACTATAAATTCTCCCTGGATGATTGCAGGAGCTACACCAGACTATCTCAGCTTGCATGTGTTTGGAACGTCTCTGATATCGAGCTATGAAAAGATTACCGTGCGATTCACCGTGTACAATAAATAATTTGTCCTTTCGATGTCTAGCCCACGCTAGAAAGCGGAAAGCATGTTAAAGGACATAGGACAACTAGAAGCCAAGTGAAATAGATCACAGATTTTAACAGCATATGTATCAAATTGCTTTTTAATTTTAAGATTACCTTCCTACTTCTATTACTACAAATTATTGTTTTCTTATAGACGGCTGTCTTATCGTTACTTGCCACCGCAAGCCTTCTGTTTGCGGCGCTCACATACCACGAGATATCAGTCCTCCAAGATTGCATTATTTTTGGTAGCTATGGGACAATAACCCATTAGCGCTGCATACTTATAGTTCAGCAAAGCAATTACCTTCACAGCGCCAGTTTGGAGCCCGCTAGTATTAACAGTTTGTGACATGTTTCTTGTATTTTAAGGGATTGAAATGGAGACGATCAAAGGTCATCAAATGGTAAGCTGACTCATTGATTCTTTTTAGCTTGTTCGCAATTCTTTGCCTGATGGTAAAAAAAAATTCCTCTCTAAATGTTAAACTGTGATTACCCTAATGTTGGCAAATCATCGATTTAAGAGATGATGCTATGCTGTTGTGAAATGTTGACCCAAAGATCAGCGAAAGAGGATTTTTAAACTGAGCACACTGATTGGTTTTTAACGCTAAGACAAGAGGCTACAATTAGCCTAAACCCGGGCTTGCAAAAAACAGTATTGTATCCCTAACTTAGTGCTAAACAAAAGAATAGAGGGAAGTCTGTCTTTCTTACATCGGACGCATTGCGTTTAGCTTGTGTTGGAGTCTATTTCTTTAGACCCCTATCAACAAATATTCCTCTAAAATACAGCTCAACCATTGAGCACAACAATTATAACACTTGTAAAAAATATTTCGAAAAGAACAAGAAAAAGAGAAACAGAAAAAATAAAGCCCGTGATATATACCACTAACAGACATCGAACCCGGGTTAGCTGCGTCACAGGCAGGAATAATGACCTTTAGGCCACATAGGTTTATCGTTATGCAAGATGATAAAAATAGTGTATTGATTCAAAAAAAAAAAAAACTAAGCACACTTGTTTTCGCTTCGATGGATAATTGTTTGAGAAAGGAAACGCTTATGCTTATGGATTTTTTCACATAATGTGAGTAGAAAATTAATTAGCAGAGTGAAACTGTTTACAAATACGTCAATCCAGGGTCATTTGAAACACAAGAAAGGAACGTTTCTGGACAGTTTCAAGGGACGCTAGTACATTTGTAAAATATAATCGCTTATCATTCAAAATTAAAGTCCAGAAATTGAGATATTGTGGCAAAATAGTAAATAAACTACCTGTCAAAGTCTCAGGGGTGTGTGATATCCCGTACTTGAGTTATTCAACAAAATGTACATCTCAATGGAGCGGATACGGGAACACGGCAGTCCATCTGGAGTTAAATTTTGGTCATGTTAAAAGCTTTTTTCTCGCTGTTGAACTTGCAAACATTCGTATAGACACTTGTCTTAACATATTAGTTGTTCAGACTTCAAAGACACAAGGTGAATCGACGTTTTCCGATACGTGACAACAGGCATCATTCTTGCTGTTGATATGAGATTTACACTCGAATCACTCGGCCGTGAAAGGTCAAACTCCCTTTGACTGTAGTCTCTAATTTTTGGCGCTCCCCTCGCGTCGCGTCTCCTCGCAACTTCGCGCGCGCACGTGCCCCCACAATCCGTCGCCAAAATTAGAGACTACTCGCTGTCTACTGAAGCAGACACGGGGAAACACGGCAGTCCATCTGCCGTTAAGTTTACTCATGTTAAAAACTTTCTTCTCGCTGTTGAACTTCCAAACATTCGCATAGACACTTCTCTTAACATATTGTTTGTTCAGACTTCAAAAGCCACAAGATGAATCGACATTTTCCCATACGTGACAACACCCATCACTGTTGTTAAAAATAGTTAGCGCTTGCGCAGAAACGCCGGAAGTGCCATTTGTGGATGATACTCGACGACGAAAAAGAAGAACCGTCGGTAGTTTATGACCCGGGCGCCGCGCGAGACGCGCGCAGCCCGGGTAATTATCGGCCACTGTACTTAGATTTCTTGGAACTATTGCTTTTTCATAGTCGACCGCTTTGCTCGCTGCCGAGCTACACGCTATAGTATGCGGTATTTTCGACATACCACGAGATATTATCCCAAGTTGCATTGCAAGTTTGGTTAGCCATTGACACTTCGCAGTAATTGTCTTGAGACCTCAGTTGTGGGACTTTCATTCATTTCTCGCCATGTCTTTCTTTTTACCTGATTGTAGACTTTGGGCAGTAAAGTTCTGTTTTATAGGTTCTTTAAAATTCTACACTGTATAGCAGAAAATGGCCTAGTTTTGAATGATAAATAATTCTGTTCCCTCATGTATGCCGGCCTGACAAAAGAAAATTTCAGTCTCGCATACTGAACCACAATCATCGGTTATAATCACAACTAAGCAAGGCAATTCAAATTGCGCTTGGTTTGTTGAGGAGAAAGCAAGCGCTTAGTACAAGTAGTATGATGATCATGAGAAAAACAGCGCGCGAGATGGCGCTAAGCAATTAGGCGGGAAAATTTGGCGCGAAACCTTGGAGACATCAAAATTCAGTTTTGCCCTCGCTCCATTTTTCGCGCGGGCAGAACATCGAAAAATCCCTTTGCTCGGTCTTTCTTTGCTAGGAAACCACACGGAAACGCTTCCAAGCAGGCTAACTGCGAGCAGTCCCTCGTAGTCCTCTCCTTTGTCGATCTATTAGGGACTTTAAGCAAATCACTACGGCGACCTATGCTACGGCGGCCGGAAGTAAAAAAGCCTACAAATGAAGCAGTGCGCATGCTTGGAAATGAGCTTTCGCCGTAGCGCCAAATCCTGCAACGTGAAGAACTGCCTTCTGGCGTAGTCGCTACTACGTGAGTATAAAAGTCGACTCTCCTCCTATTCTTTGCGGTCACTAGTTTTAAAAACTAACATAGATTGTTTTTCACTTTATCAAGAAAGTATTTGAAGCTTCTGGTTTTCCAGTAAATACGTTTTCCCTGCGTTTTCTCGTAAAAGATTTCTATCGACAGCAGAGTATGCCATGCATAAATATGGCCGCGGAAATACTGCCAGAAAAAACAAAGGCTAGACGAAAACCGTAAGTACGACTGTTAGCAATAAAGCTAATGAAATGTCACTGAAGGTTGTTTACGCAAGAATAAAATATCTAAAACGTTGAATTTGTTGATCTCTTGTTAAATACGGCACATAAGAAGAAAATCACTTGCAGCGAACTCCGATCTTCAATTGTAGTTTTCTGTTTTGTGTAGAAATCGCCTTCCGATGATGTTTTCTATTAATATTCTTCTTGGCAAACGAAAGATTGGAATTTAAGTACAGACATTCTTGCACAAAGTCTCTTTCAAGGAAGGAAATTGGTTTCTATTTTCAGTGTTTTTGGTTCGTTCTAGATAATCTCGTCCGCTGTGGCAAATTAAGTTTTTACAGTCTAAAGCAGTACTGAATTCTTCGTCTGAAGTGAAGCCCATATTTTTCTTTCATGTGACAACTACGTTGTTTTATGTATTCGTTTCTCCAAAGGAGGTCATAACAGCGAAAGCAAATGAGCCGTAGTCACTGCTTGCTTAAAGTTGAAATTTGGAGGGCTACGGTGACGTACTCTCCGAGGACTCCGCATCCACGACCGCCGTAGTAGAGGTCGCCGTAGCGATTTGCTTAAAGTCCCTATTGTCAGCGAGCGCGAAGCGCGAGCAAGAGGGAAATTGGGGCGAGCGGAAGTCTCACTCTCACTCGTGCTTCGCGCTCGGTCACAAGATCGACGGGAAGAAAGAAAGACTGCTCGCAGTCCAATTGTGCGTTGGCCACTTAGAATTTCTTGTGGGGACCGTGACCCAACACAAAGCGATTGCCTTCACAGTTATGGGACGTGCTTGTCATTTGCAGCAAAATTAATTCTATCTTAACACAAGCTCATCTTGACCACCAAACAATAAGCTGATCGCATTAATTCTTTTCATCCGCCAAACAGGCCAAACGCTTCAGAATTCTTGTTTGACGGGAGAAATTTTGTCGCCATTTGTGATACTGTGATGGAAGCGATGTAGGCAAATCACTGATCAATTAAAGTGCTGAATTCATGCTTAACTGAGAGCGTTTGTATGAGAAAACAAGGCCCACATCAATTGCCTTCAGACCTTAATTTACGGGACTTTTATCTGTTTCGTGCTATGTCTTTCTACCATTATTATAACTGAAACATAGACTTTTAAACGGTTAAGTTTTTCTTTGCCTTGCTTCAAATTCTGTGCTTCATTGCCATTTCTGGAGGATAATTTTTGGTTGAAATGTGGACTTTCATTAATAAGAGATAATTCTGTTCCCTCTTGCATGCTATTCTGGCTACACAAAATGTCAGTCTCGAATGATGGAACATGTTTTGGTAAACATAGTATAGAACATGTTATAGCCTTGTTGAGAAGAGCTCAGGCGCTTGAGCTGGGAGTGTGATGATGAAAGCGAGGAAGCGATTTTTAAGCTAAAATGTTTCGGGAAACTCAGTTTATGAGACAGAAGAATTCGCTAATAAAATGTTTATAGCGTATCGCATGAGTTGCCTGGAAGTGTTTTCACTGGCATTTAATTAGAATTTTAAGGATACACTGTACATTTCAGAGGACACATTTGCTTACATTATTTATATTACAATGTCTACAAGTGTTTTGTACAAGTAATGTAGTAACCGCATGACTAATTTAAAACAGCGAGCTCGAGAGATGGCGCTGAGTAATTAGGCGGGCAAATTTGGCGGGAAATCTAGAGGAAGGTACAGGCGGAAGATATCGCCTAATTACGTTTTATATTTTCTCCGGAACTAATTTTGAAGTTTGAAGTAAGACAGTACATTGTATAGGAAACGTTTACCCGACTGCATTGCGAAATTTACATTCCAGGTAAATCCCTATCCTCGCTGAGATCAAGAGAGCTTCATTAAAACTAAGCGAGTTTCGACAAGGTATGTTAACTGTCATACAAAAGGGACGATCAGATCTAGGCAAAAATGTCTCCCCGCGAAATGTCAGTTACCTGTATTTTGAATATTGGGATAATGGGGACACCAACCCTTTATCACTAAAAGTAAAATCCCTCCTACGCACGTTTCTACTTGTGTGACGAATGAAGAATGATCAGTACTCGATATGGATCCTGTTTATGGATAGTCTCGAAGCTTGACTATGTGGCTTGTTCAAATAAAATACAGGTCCCCATATGTGTTATTAGTTGACGCGCTTATAGCCCATAACCTTAGTAACCTCTCTGATTATAATGACTGGTGTTATCTTCGCTGAGGTGGCGTTTTTATCAGAGTGAAGATTTGTGTGCGTAATGATTTGAACCACCATCGGAATAGACCTGAGATAGGCAAATCAATTGTAGCGCATTTTCTAGCCTAGTCGAAGAACTATCGCGAATTATCGCGATTGGATTAACACTATTGGAATAGTATGTACGTTATCTTTCCTTTGCTTGCAGGAAATCATGTTGTGACAAGTGGAGTTGTTTTGTCCATGAACTACCCATGAGCTCATGGAATTTAGACACGCCATGAAAAGTTTACCGTATGATTCACCTTGTACAATTGTCTACAATGAGTAGTTCGTCGTTTCGATGTCTATTCGAAAGGACGTTTAAAGAGATAGGACAAATAGAAGCCAAGTGAAATAAATCACAAATTTTTAAAGCATGCATGTGTATCAAATTGATTTTTAATTGCGTTGGACGTTAGGAGAACGGAACCTAATGTTGGGTTCCCTGTGTAAATAGGGGGTGAAATTTTCGTCGTTCGTGTACCATTTCTGCGCCATCTTGAATTACGTCATGCGTGCGTCAAGGTGAACGAGTTTGAGCGGGTTAGAGCAAGGGGCGAACGAATTTGAACAGTTAGGAAACGTTGGCGTTAGCAGGAGTGTTGTTTGTCGTCTTAAGGTGAGTTTTTGATGCTGATTTTCCTTTATTTGGGGTAAGGTTTCCCATATTCGTAGGCAGCACTTATCAAAGCCTGAGGGGAGTTTGTGTTACTTCTGGACCAGCAGTTAAGATCTTTCCAACGAATCGTATTCTGTCGAGCTTCAATTGGTGGCCATGTCCAAGCGAAGCGACAGGCGAAAAATCAAACAAACTGAGCCGTGATACAAAGAGGCCATTGTGCCAAGTGATGCCACGTTGTGGCGATATGTCAAAACAACTGAGTTTTGTTGCTCGGTCGCAATTGCGCCAAGTGAATTCTTTGATTAAGTCAGAGCACACCATGTTTACTGTTCCAAAGACTGCGCAAAATCTCCTCATGGCTTGGATATTTCCACCTAGTAAGGGCCCGTTTATATGGTCTCGGGTACCCGAGACAACCCTCCCCCGATACAACTTTACCGGGCGTTTATATGAGAATTGGGTGACCGAGACAAAGTTGACCCTACTTAGTTATTCAAAGCACGTCTCAAATTTTCCTCATTTTGCCTATATTGATTGAAAATTTCCTTCCTATGTTCATTTTTGCTCCAATACTTCTTTTTATAAAAGGACCAGTGAGCCATCAGCCAATTCGAAGCTTATAACGTGTCACATAACTTAGCTTCTTCGTACTTGCTCCGAATCAGTTTCTTCCCCGCTCTATCTGATCACTGTGGGTAATGCTGGCTTTTATAATGTAATTCCTTGAAATAAATTTGCGTTTTTTAACTCAAAAATTGGACCGAAATAACTTTTTGTCGCATACGCGCGCATTTGGTTGATTCATACTTTTTAAAACAAGAATCCACTTTTTATCAGTGTGATAGGATAAGTTTCTATTTGAGGGGAGATATGAACACTGACACTGCACTTACACATCTCATGCCATGGACTTGTTTATCTCAAAGGCTTGCACAAAAAGGGTTCATTTCATTTGATGTTAGTGGAGCTGGTGATTGTTTTCTTCAATCTGTTTCTCATCAACTTTATGGAGTTGCAGAGTTGCATGTTGAAATTCGCATGGCTGGAATTATGCATTTACATAATCACCCAGAACTTCATGTATACATTGCAGTCCAGCTGTTATCGACCAAAAAAAGGTCGAATTGTTCAAATTGGTGATACAAGCATGAAACTTTCACAGATTGTTAAGGGCCCTAAGGGAAATAATTTTCTGATGTAGGTCCAAGCCAAATTAAGCTCTGGAGTCCAGATCTGCGCATGCCCCGATTTTGCTAGCATGAAAACGAGGCTAAAAATTAAAAACGCCTTAAATGAAAGAGTTTTAGGAAAATAACCATCAGATATAACAAAACTGATAATTTGTAGTACATTTTGATAAACTTCAAGCTTTTAATGCAGTCATGTGACCAGTTACAACGTTTTTAATTATCAGGCTTGGGTACCCTGTGGGGAAATTTTGTTTACACGATTATTCAATGTTTTGTGCATTACAATTGCTGAAGAACTGGTTTTTAGCCCACAGATATACCAAAAAAGTGAAAATTGTTTTATTTCTTTCTAATGTGGCCATTTAAAAGTCTATTTTCTAGCTGTTCATCTTTTTTCTTTACGATTCACTTTGCTATTTGTTTCGTTTATAATTTAGAATAATAAATTAATACTGCATGAGGACAAGGGATTCATTTTCTGTTTGCCATTGTGCCTAAGCGATTAAAATCATCCCGTTTGTCTTTGGCGATAGCAAGGGAATCTATTTAGTAAACAATGTACCATTCAGACCCATGTCTCTCACGGTTTTCAATATGGTGGCGTCCATGAAGTGTACTTCCAGCTTTCTCAGGTAAGACAGTATTTGGTGCAATAACTAGCTTTTTTCGGGAAATTTCATGCCAATTTTATAAGAACAAAACACTTTGAATGTAAATTGGAGCTTTTGTTATTAACTAAAGGCAATTAGTCATGTCAACTGTGGCGTTTCTGTAGGATTGGAACCAGTTTTCTACTTAGCTCTTCGACCTATTTTGAAAGTTTGAGAGTTTTGAATATGAGCCCTTTGGCGATAGTGCTAGGATAGTTAAACCCATCTTTGCGGCTTTTTTATCATCGAGTGAGCCTTGAAGTCACCCAATAAACTGAGTGAAAAATTTATTTTCAGCTGAACATGGATTGGGGAAATGCATAATCTGCCAGAGAACTAAACACGAGAGTCTTCAATGTCCTGTGAATTCAACCCGAAAAGACCCAGGCATAGGGTACAGCACTTTCATCAAGGCTGTGAAGGAATTCAAGGAAATTGGGATAACTGTAACTCAATTTCTTGATGAAACTAAACATGACATCGAAAATGTTCTTCTTGAAAACAAAGCTTCTTGGCACAAGTCCTGCAGAGACAATTATAATAGTACTAAATTAGAGCGTGCAAAGAAAAAAAGAAGACAAGCTGACGTAGAAGAAGAAGAAGAAGAAGAAGAAGAAGAAGAAGAAGAAGAAGAAGAAAAAGGGTGTGACGCAGATGGTAGTGAAACGGCCCAGTCTAGTCCTATAAAATCCAGGCGTAGTCTTACTCCTTTTGATCCCAAAATCTTGCAGTGCTTCTTCTGCGAAAAAAGTGATTTCGCAAGCAACCTACGTCTTGCTTCTACCCTGGAATTGGACAGGAAAGTCAGAGAATGTGCCATTCTTTTGAATGACAGTAAGTTCATCGCTAAACTTTTAACTGGCAACCTCACAGCAATCGAAGCAAAGTATCATGCAGCCTGTTTAGTTAAACTGTATAATAGGGCGAGGTCATTAAAGAAACAATGCTCCGATGCTACCGATCCACTATTTTCTATTAGGTACAACAGTGAAGGCGTGGTGTGCCCGTCTAAGCCAAGATCGGAGGACTCTATATCGAGATGGCTTAATTGAAAATGCTAGGAAAGTGGCTTACTGGTTGCGGATGGTCAGAGATCATGTATAGTGCGGGGATCGCAACTCAAGGAATTGCAGAATCGTTTCTAACTGCAAGTCGTGTGACACGCACACGACGCGCACATCAAGTGACAGCGGCAAGTCTTCATATTCTGAAGAAGAAAGCTTACAGTGCATACAAGGATAAACTTGAGGAGACTGAGCAGAGCCTAACATTTGAAGACTGGGAAAACACAATGAAAAAGAAGTCACCACATTTTCTGTTCTGGGGACTGGTCTTACATTTAGAGCTCACCTGTCTACGCCTTGTGGGGGCCTTCAGAGAATCCAACTTTGCGCTCTATGTTGATGCGATCCGACAGATACTACCTTGGCTGTTTGCGATGGACTACACAAACTATGCTAGGTGGCTGGCTGTACATTATCGGAATATGCAGGTTCTCTCCTCTAAGCACCCAGATGTGTACAAGCATTTCAATGATGGTGCATTTGTCGTACACAAGGCTAACAGAGCCTTCTCCTCCATAGCATTAGATCATGCCCACGAGCAGGTGAATGCCTTAGTAAAAGGCCAAGGTGGAGCAGTTGGTCTCACTGAAAATCCTACAGCCCTAAGAAGATGGATGGTAGCAGGCGCCGAGCTGTCGTGAATGGTAGAAGAATTTGAGAGAAGCTTTACTGTATCCGATGAACGAGATCACCGTGAACAGAAACCAGGTGTGCAATCTACATTTTTGAAAGATGTGGTCAACACTGTGTCTTGCTTTGAGGAACTTGGTAACCCCTTTACTGAAGAGAGCGAGAACCTTATGGCGATTCACACGAAAGATATCATAGACGATAGCGTTGTCGCAACAGTAAAGAATGCACACAAGATTGGTCAGGAACAATTCTGTTTATTTGTCAAAGAAAGATTCATTGACCGTAGTAAACCAGTTACAGATCCACTTAAGAAGAACAATCTCCCTACATTTAGTATTCCAACTAAGAAGGCTGTATCGAAAGACCAGGAAAAAGTTAAACTGTTTAAAGAGGACTGTTCCTTATTTGGACGGCTGTACATTGCTTGTCAAACCCGTGACGGAAACCTGGATGAGTTTTTTTCGTATGAAATTCAACCTTGGCCACCATCCCTTTCAGACCGAGGACAGCTGCGAGGAGGACAAAAAGCCGACTTGCTGAAGTGCCTGCCACAAGCAACCTCGCCAGTATTGACACCTCCAGTAGATGCCGTAATTCTCGATGGAGCGGTTATTGTTGAAATGCTGGAGCCAAAAACATCGTGCACCTTCGACCAATACTTCAGTATAGTATTTGCTCCATATGTCCTCAAGCAACTGGAGAATGCCAGGCCTGTTGACCTTGTGTGGGATGTCTATCTAGATGATTCATTAAAGAAATCACTGCGAGAGAAGCGAGGTGCCGGACAACGTCGCAAAGTAATGGGATCTACAAGAATTCCAAGCGACTGGAAAGGTTTCCTGAGAGTCGATGGCAACAAGGAAGAGCTATTCAAGCTGCTTGCAAACAAGGTATGTACAGATTTAGGATTTTTGCCTGCTTTGTCAATACTTACCATAGCAATAGATCAACAGCATATGTTCACTAGAATACATTAGTGAATCCATTAATGAAATTATCTATGACATAACCTATTTCAGGTCGTTTCATTGGCACTTCCTGAAGGCAAAGAGGTTTACTCGACTCACGGTAGCAGCGTGCTAACTTCCAGCAACAGATCTGAAATAAGCAACCTTGCGCCGTGCACCCACGAAGAAGCCGACACTCGCCTGATGATCCACGCTCTTGATGCGCCATTAAGAGGGCATCGGCGCATCAAGATCAGAACCAACGACACAGATGTGATTGTTCTCGCCCTTTCAGTTGTCAGCACACTCCCCGTTGATGAATTTTGGATAACATATTGTTCAGGGAAGAATGTGCAACACATGCCTGCGCACGTCGTCGCTTCATCCTTAGGTCCCTCTAAGGCGTCCACGTTGCCAATGTTCCACGCCTTGACAGGGTCCAACACGTCTTTCCAGAGTTGACCCCAGTTCTATGCGCTTTGAAAGCTTCACCAGAGATCATCACGGAAGAATCACTTGCTGTCTTGGAAAGGTTTGTGGTAGTTCTCTGTGACCGAACAAGCAGTCTATTAAAAGTCAACGAAGCGCGCCAGGAGCTATTCTGCAAGAAATCAAGGGAATTTGACAGCATACCGCCAACCAAAACAGCGCTTGAGCTGCACATCAAACGAGCAGTACTTCAGGGAGCTCATACTTGGGGCCAAACCCTCTTGTGCCAGCCCGCACTTCCTAGCCCTGCAGACTGGGGATGGCAGCGTCAAGCACGTCGCTGCTCACCGTATTGGACGACTCTTAAACAAGCAAAAGACACCTGCTATGAACTTATCCACTGTGGATGTAAAACTGCATGCAGGGGGAGATGCAAGTGTATGAAGGCTAATCTGGTGTGCACCGGCCTCTGCAAATGTGGCGGAAATTGCCAACAGCAATAGTTAAAGAACACTCGCCTATTGCAAGGTATGTAAGCCTAGAATTTGTACAAAGATAATAGGTTTTGGGTCCTAGAAGCAAAACATGAAAAAGCATGATTGATATGTTTTGTGTTAGGTATCAACTGATGCAAAAAGAAAGCCTTTATCGTCTATGTAGCAGAACAAATTGGGCGCATATGATTGTTTCAGTCATCGTTATAAAGCCCATCGCACAATATATAAGCCTCACAATTGCACTTGAGGGATAGTTTTTTAGTTCAAGAAGCAAAAGTATTGTTAGTCGTTTTTGTGTTAGATATGAACTGACATTAAAAAGTTCTAAGGAAAGTCCATACTTGTATTTATATTTCTCTATATCGGTCTAAAGGATGAGGAAACATGCCAAATTGATAAGTCTTCAAGTTTCAGTTCATTGCAAGATGGCTCTTACAGTTATGCATAGTGTGTGTTAGGAGTTGCGTTTTACATTTATGACAAAATATGTAAGCAAAAAACCGAATCCCCTGTTATTATGCTCCATAAAACATTGAAAAATCGTGTAAACAAAATTTCACCACAGGGTACCCAAGCCTGATAAAAACGTTATTATAACTGGTCACGTGACCGCCTTAAAAGCTGAAAGTTTTTCAAAATTTACAACAAATTATTAGTTTTGTCATATCTGATGGTTATTTTCCTAAAACTCTTTTATTTAAGGCGTTTTTTCATTTTTAGCCTCGTTTCCATGCTAGTAAAATCGGGGCATGCGCAGATCTGGACTCCAGAGCTTAATTTGGCTTGGCCCTACATCAGAAAATATTACCCTTAGGGCCCTTAGTAATCTGTGAAAGTTTCATGCCTGTATCACTAATTTGAACAATTTTGGTCGATAACAACTGGACTAAAGGAAGTCATCTTCAACATTGAGAACACCTGACTGTTCAGCAGCTTCCTTTAAATTCTCCTCAGAAACTGGTAACCCTAAAAACGTTTGAAATGCAATAATATTTTCTTACCTTTCCACAAGATTTGATACATTCATGTAGGTTGCCATTTCAATTTTCAAAGCTGAAAACATCATTCAATAAAGCATATGGTGAATCCTAAAGACAATGATTAACTCTGATTATTCCTGATTTCATTATACAGTGTATATACTGATAGCTGAAGTTGCTGCTTGATGAACCAATGAAGAGATGCCTCTAATCAAGAAAACATTCTCGCAAAAACCCCAAAACTTTGTTTACTTTCTTATGGACAAGCCATTCTACCACAAACTCCTAGTCTTTCCCACAAAATCATCTATGTCTGGGTTTGAAGTGTGAGAACTACAAGCAAATGCACCACATTTGCCCAGGCGTGGGATGGGTTTAGCTTAAAGTGCAACAACACTGAAAAATATCTTGTTGCAGTGAGGAACCCTAACTCTTGTTCTGAATATGTTATGTAAACAATTATAATTTTATCCAAATTAGCAGATTGTTCCAAATCATATGGTCAGGTATACCAGCTGGAAGCACAGCATCCTTCTGTGGCCTAATTCGATGGCAATTCCAGACAGTATCTTTGAATGTATCAAGCTGTCTTTGCATCACTGGGATCATAATAAATGCAAGAAGCATCCTGTGGGTCACCATAAAAAAAAACATTGGCAAAATGTTCCTGCATTAAGGTTTCATAGATAGATAGATAGATTATTAAAACAGTTACATTGTAGCCAAAGGGCTGAATTGAATTAACAACAATAAAGGTAAACTTCTAAAAATCCTATTTACAAACTTGATACAGTATGAAGTTGACAAAAAATTGACTATAATAGCAAAGTACAAAGTACAAAAAATCTATGAAATTCAGGTTTTAAAATAAATGAAATGGAGCTTTGTAACTGCCTGAATTCAAATAGTTTTCAGTTTTCTGCCTTACAGGTGTGATATTTTTAACAGCATTCTTTCATCTAGAGTTCCAGTATGATCGTGTTGAAAAGGTGACCAGGAAGCAGGAAATGTTTTAGTTTTGGTTTTATTAGCTTCGCCAGACACCTGGCAGGGACACTACAACAGCTTGTGCCAGTTACTGTAGGCCCATAACTGCAAACCCCTCCCCTATAACCACATTTTAGTAAAGATAAACCATCACACCGGGGACTATATCGCCTACTCTTCTCAAACAGTGCATGGGTTCGTTAACATCCCACAGATTAAGAACAAGTATTATGAGAGGGTGTCTATGGTTTTTCCTCCTTATCCGAGAAGACTAGAAAGTCTAACCTTTTGCAGATGCATGGTAATAGGCACTATTTGATGAAAGTTATAAGTGCCTGTCATAACCTGTCAGTGAAATTTCTTGGATCATAGTGTCCTTGTTTCTTCAAACAGCTTAGGTGTTTCTTGAAGAACTTCTCTAACCTATCATGGAGTTCTCTCCACCACCTCCCAATCTAAGACAAAATACACTGACAACTGATATAGGTGGTTTGTACATTTTTTTTCAAAATCACTCAACGCCCACAACCACCCCCCCCCCCCCAAAATGTTAAATGGTCCGTCCCTTGGCATATAACCGCCGACCGGTTAGCTCAGTGGTAGAGCAGCGGACTAGCGTGCGGGAGGTCGTGGGTTCAAACCCCGGCCGGACCAACACTCAGGGTCTTTAAATAATTGAGGAGAAAGTGCTGCCTTTGTAATAACATCTGCAAATGGTTAGACTTTCTAGTCTTCTCGGATAAGGACGATAAACCGTAGGCCCCGTCTCACAACTCTTCATAATTGATTCTGTGGGACGTAAAAGAACCCACACACTGTTCGAAAAGAGTAGGGAACGTAGTTCCCGGTGTGGTGGTCTACCTCTCATCTGATAGTTAAATGCTCGGAGATATTAGCTGCACAAGCTACTCTAAAATCCGAGGGTAAATAAAGTAATGTATAATGTATAACACTCATGATGATCTTTAATGATCTTTGATCTTTAATTAAGATTTCAACAACACATTTACAAACGTGACTGATCCGCAAATAGCACTGGCTAATCTAGGCGGATCAGTCATTTATATATAAGGAATTTAAAAAAAGTAAATAAATAAAAAGTCACTAAACTATTACAATATTACTATAAGATATGCACTCACCTGGTTTGAAGTCGATGGGCCATAAATAACAGTCTCCATTGGATCAGTGTCCCCATGATGTCGTCTCAGGAACGCATGCATAGTTGCCAATGTTCCTGTCTCAGTACTCCTGTCCTAAGGTAAGAGGCAATGATTCTGGACTCGTACGGGTACTCCAGGTAGCAACGACCAATTAATAGGGGATCTGAGTTTGACACCCATATACGAAGCCACAAAAGCTTTCGACTTGCCGTGTCGATGCAACCGTATATTGCGAGAGGATAGGTACTATTTTGATAACCCATCAACTTGTCATAACCGTCAACAGAGTGGACAAAGTTCGGCCCTTTGGTAGTGAAATGTCCTTTCGGTTTCCTTCCCTTTGCACCAACGCCTCGAGCCTCGAGACCTTCTGGATCCAAGTCATACGTAACAGCACGGACCAAGTCTCTCGGAACATTCAGTTCATACTTTTTCTGACGAATCTTTTTCTGCATGGCCCGGTATCCCAACAGTTTCCCAGGTCCATCAAGTTCGTCTGCCACGGCCTTCCTAACGTCCTCAACTGTTACGTCCCGGTCACTGTAATAAATCTCAAAATGCCGAAGCCTGCGATCAAGCGAGCGAATGCTCCAAGTATAACAAGGATAATCCTTTTGGACAAAGCTTAAAATTTCCTCTCGTTTGAACAATTTACTGATATATTTCTTTAAATCATTCTTCAGTGTGATATCCTCTTTCCAAGCTTCATTGCGGAAATACGCCATTTTTTTAAAAATTCTTGGACGACCCCAACCGTTACCAGTCCCCTCTCCTTGTACAAAGATCCACTTTGCAAAGTATATATACTGGGATACTACGGTAGGCATAGGCCGTATAAATTTTTTATTTTATTTTACTTTTCATTTCATTTCGATTTTAAAATGGTTTTATTTTTCTTTACGTTTTACTTTCACTCTCACTTTAAATTTGTTTGTCTTGTCATTTCTTTTAAATTGGATTAGCTTGATATTTCTTTTCAATTTCATTTTCAATTTATTTTCAATTTGATTTTCAATTTATTTTTGTTTCGATTTGCTGTAAACCACGGGGAAAAATTCAATGGCAGTTATCGGCCACCATACTTTGTGTACACTTCAACTAAACCGCACTTGAGTTGGTTCAGATATGTTAATTGATTGAATGAACAGTATAGATCGTAGGGAAACTCAGTACTAATAATAATAATAATAATAATAATAATAATATTTTTTTTCTGCTTTTATCAATGTATACTTTTTTTTATTGCAATCTACAAAATTCACAAAATATGTTAATGTAAACTAAATAAAAACAATGGATAAGCTAGGAAGCTAAATAAACCAGTAGGTTTTCTTGTTACTACACTTAATGTAGGTTCGTTTGTATTAGAAATCGGCTTAGATACGTTAATTTTTCAGTTTGCTTAGGTATGTTAACTATTCAAATGAAAATCCAATTGTTGATCGCTTTCTTAGTCCAGTATTAATGCTTTAAATGTAGCGTTTTATTTCCAAGTTATGCCGTCGATTTATAGCGCTACCTTTCGTTTTAAGTTATGTTTAGGTGGTCAAATAAACACAGAACGGGCATGAAGTGCTCCTCTCGTCACACGTTTGCCCACATAGACTCGATTTTCGGAGGTACAGTTCCCTCCAATCTCTACTCGTTGGAGTTAGGTTAGCCCCTCCAATCAGAGAGGAGGTCAAACTCCCTCTTGTCCACCCGAGAATGCCCACAATGGTCCTGAGAGAAGGCCAGCTCATTCCTCTTCATCCATTGTGTGCATCCCATGTGCTGTAGGTTTTGTTTTCTTGACACTCCAGGGGTTCATGGGGCTAAAATATCAATTGAGCACTTTGCCACCCACTTCCCCATTTTCAGCCACACAATATTCTTCTTGTCATTATTTTAAGAGAAAACAAGGGGGTGTTGATTAACGTGGTGGATATATACCTAGCCGCTTTGCTTCTTAGTCAATATCCTTCACTAACCACCAAAACATTTTATCTACATATTTATTGTTATCGTTTTTTATCAACATAAAAGGCAAGAAGACCAAGATTGCGAATTGGCCGCTTTCAGTAAGTTGAACATCAAGATAGATGATTGCTGCCTGCAATTTCAGAGACTGAGAGTTCGTTCTTCCCTTAAGTCCAAACCCAGAAGTCTTGATACTCGGATTAGGCTTGGCTAATCACTTTACAGTATTATCTAAATTTAGAAAACATTCCTGTCTCTCATTGGTCCACAACTAGTTTTTCTCGTGAAACTTCTGAGGTGTCATTCTAAAAATAGATTGTACCGTAAACTGATATGATGGGCCGCAATCCGTTACTGATCAAGACTTCTTGTTAGTCATAAGTCACCCGAACAGATGACAGCTGAGATGAAACCGCTAGGAAAGCAAACAAATGGTTATCCTTTTTATTCACTCGCTCAGTTACCACCACCACCACTACTGCAGTATGTGCTTTTGCAACTACCATTTGCCTTATCAGTAATGCTTTCATTTTGCTTTTTAATCATTATCATCTTTTATGTTTAATCGTGCTTACTTATCAGATGACATTCACTATGAGTTTTCGGTCTTTCTTTCAGGCGTCGCTAATGAAGAATGTTCTGATTTCAAAAATGTGATCGCCATGGCAACAATACAACAAATGGTTATTGGCAAATTCCCGAAGTACGTATCATTTTTATTCCCGTGAAAAACACTGTAGACAACAGCTAACTGTTTCAATGAACCTCGTAAAGAGAAAGTTGGGCCTTCAATCTATAACATAAGCAAATGTGTAAGAAACCTTTTCATGCATAATTATGCTCTTTGAGGTATGCTCAAACATTTATAAAATGAAGTAATTACCCTATCTAGTCTTGGTCCCAAGTAAGACCTGGCCAACGTCGTTCTAGCCTGCGTAGTAAGCGTTTCCGTGGGATTTCCTGCCAAAGAAAGACCAGGCAACTGGATGTTTGATGTTTTGGTCGCTGGGAAAACCCACGGAAACTCTTGCTGTGCAGGCTAACTTCGTTGCTCAACTTCCCGTCCTCGTCCTGGTTTTCACTATCGTATAAGAACCTTTAGATTACCGTGAAAAGGGCTTCGACGTAATAGATAGATAATTACGGGATAACGACACATGGACTCCACTGTAATTCTTGCAGTTGCCTTCCTGGTGAAAACCAGACGAAACTTGATTCAACCATGGACTGAAATTTAGCGTCACCTTTCTTTAGCACCCCTAACTTACCCTTACATCTGCACACCTTCCCTTGAGTCGGTATGTTTAAAAGCTCTTTTATTTTTTTTGAGCATAGAAGACAAGAAGAGGACTAGCACTGGTCGCTCTCAGGAAATAAAGATCAAGAGAAGAAGAATACAGACTCTGCAATTTCAGAGACCAAAAGTAAGTTCCGCGGAAAGCAAGTAAAGATGCTCAACTCTAGAAATATGCTTGCAACATTATTTTTTCTGGTATATAAAAGAGGCGTATTTTGTTGGGAAACCAAACTACAGTTTGACTGAGGCCACCGAAGGTAAATGATTGACTGTTGTAAAGTTAAATTTGGTTGTCATACTACATGTACATGCATTTCACCGATCTCAGAAAACTTCTTCGGTTTCCGAAAGGAAACACAATTAAATGTGGCAGCTATTTTTTAAGCTTTAAGCCCTGTTTGCAAACAGGAAGGAAGGGTTACCCTAGTTTTACCTTACCACTTGTACATTAATTTTCTTCTTTTTTCATCAACGTATTTAGAAAGCAGCTAGGGTTATCATAGAACTAGGGTAACTTTAGCTCCCTGTAAACGCTCTGCTAGAGACAACTCGCCTACTCGGGGCATCGTTTTACTGGTTTCTATGTTGTTTGCGATGCGCTTGCGATCTGCCGAGTGCTAGGGTAACGCTACCTGTGAAATTTTGCTTGTAGTAATAGGGCCTAAGACCTGTCTGCCCTTTTCAGTCATACAGCGTCGGTCAGAATGAATTACTTATTATAAAAGGATTTTTGGAAAATGAACTCTAGATTTTCTAGCTGACACAAGGTTCAGAAAGTTTACAAATGAATTTCTATGAGAGCGTTACCGAGTAAGTAAAATATAGTGAAAATTTGAAATTTTCTTAAAACGTATGCCCAGTAGTCTCGTTGAGAATTTGGAAAAATTAAATGGGACGACATATTTAAATATGTCAGCTAGGATGTTGCATATTTTATGAATGTTTGCGTTACTGTTTTAAAATACATTTCTTTGTTTTTCCCACACCTGATTTGCCCATTGTTGTGTTTTGGCATACTAGAGGACGAGTATTCTTTAGGCCTTCTATTGACGCAAGCGCAAGCATAAAAGGTACCGACGCAATTAGAAGGGTAAGGTCTCCTATTGTTATTACAGTGCTTACGTCGTAGCCAAAACGATACTTTATGCTTGCGTTTCCATCGCTAGTAAAAATGAGACCTTGGTCTTTTTTTCTCCTTCTTGATTGACTTACTACAGACTTACGGCTTCTTCACAGTCGAGGGTGACACCTAGTTTCATTGTTATGCATTTGTTATAGGATGAGTGAATTGCAACGAATGAAACCTACTAGATACGTGACACGCTCATGATAGGCTTCTCCAAAGTGCGAGGCTTACAAATAATTATATTTAAAATTATGGCATAACCAATTTTACTTCGTACTGTACTTACTACTTACTCGTACTTACTACGACAAAAACTGGTCGACTTGTATATATTTTATTCCTATATCTCTTTAAAGGTTTAATGAAAACGCCCTACGAACATCTCAGATATAAAGCTTTTGAGGCGTTTCAATACAGGTTTTTCAAACGCAATGTCTAATTTTTCTAACGGCTTGATTACGAATTCGACCTTGTTACCCACAGATGGACTACTTGAGATAACATTGCGCCTGCGTAAAGTACGTTGTTGTTTTTGTGGTGAGCTTAATCTTGATCTTAATCTTTAATATTTGTTCCGAAAAAACTGGGTTTTTTTACCTCACACAATGTCGGATACTTCGCCCACTTGCATTTCTAAAGAGGTTTATGTGAAGGTACACCCAGTCCGGGAGAGAGCTCCTAAGCATTCGAAACGCGGCACTGGCAAGGACATCCTTTAGTCATAAGGTTTCTTAGGGGTGTATTTGAATCTCGCCCTGCAGGGTTGTTATACCGCAGTATGGGCTGTTAACCATTTCTAGATTAGATTTCTCAGAAACTTACAATGTTGTTGGTGCTAATCACTGCTCAAACGGGGGCAATTGCCACCTCTCAGTGTTGATACAATAATATGTACTGGGTCACCTTTAGCATTCAGTCGTCAAGAAAAATTAATGTTAAACAGTCCAAAACGGGGTCCAAGGGCGAGGCGTTTGAACTTAATTAAATCATTCACAGATTCAACACTGTGTGTTGTGGAGAATTTGACTGGAGCAAAGCTTGCTTGCCAGGGAAAACCGAATTCAGCTATTTCTAAGTTCAACTTGCTTCGATGCGTATGGGATTGCTTTAAAGACTGAGTTCATGCACAGCGCAATGCTATCTCACGAAATCTCCTTTGTAGGGTATTCCAGCCGAATTTTAATTTCTGGTAAGTCTCGTTCAACTTTTGCATTAATCGTGGTCAGGTGTCTCCCACGACCTTAATTTGAGCACTGGGCATAATATACACTGTAGCTATAGTAACTGACTCATAAACAAAACGATTAACCAAGTGATTAAACCCTGCTTTTCGCTAGCGACGCAAAGATAAGCGTGACAATGAAAAGAGAGTCCTTGCGCTTATCCTTACTTGACGGCCGTCTTAACGCTGAAATAACCGCTTTTACGCTTGTGTCGCTAGTGAAAACCAGGGCTGTTGTTGACCCATCGTTGTGTAGGAAGTATAAGTAAATCTTTTTGCTACCAGATTAGCTCAGAAAAAAAAATTAAGATTGCGTAAAACCTCATTTGTTTTAACACGTACTGTACTGAGACTAGGCAGCCGATATGATATGATGTTAAGAAAGTAGAATTTCATAGAAAGCTCAGCAAACGTTTTGGCTTATCACTCAAGCTGTGAGTCACAAATTTGCCCGGGGGGATACTCCCTTATATGGCCTTAACGGGGACGTGCGGCCCGATAGGGTATGGTTTTCAGGGTGTTTTGTCTTGAACAGAGTATTGAATTTATCACTTTCTGTCTTAAACAGGGTATCGCTACACGACCTAATGGCTTAAACAGGATAAGCTCAGATGTTTGTTTATAAAAGCCTGACCACAAGCCACCAGTTATTGGTAGGTTTCCCTTGTCTTTGATAATTAAGTGATAACCGCAAAACGTTGTTTAAATGTTTTAGATAGGGTCTGAAAAAGTCAGAGTTCTGTCTTAAGGAGGCTCCCTAGAGTTTTAAGACCACGCGCAAGCTGGGCACTGAACCGCGCGTTTTTCTGAGTTTTGGACGTCACCTTGACCAAATCTGTAAAATTATCTGCTTATTTACTCGCGCTCCCTTCGGTATTTTTCTTAATTCGGGCTCAGTTCTAACCACATACAGTTCATATCAAATACCCTAAAAAAATCGAAAAAAAAAAAATCAAATTGAATATATTGAAAAAAAAAAACACAAATTAGAAAAAGTTACAGAAATTACATATTACGGAATATTGGCAAAACCGTCTGAACGACCTTGACTTTTTACCAATTCAAAATGTCAAGCAATATCATTTCCCGAATGTGGCAAAGAATAAAAACATTTCACCGAAGGAAAGTATAAATATCAAGGAATTTAAGCCAAAAATATGAATAAATCTGCCTGTCATTAGATGTGATATTGCCATGGTAACGGCCTTAATAAAAAAATGCCTTATTAAGCATTATAAAGCCTTATTATATCGGTTCCTATACTGGTAAATCTCTACAGGGAAAACCCTAACTAGGTTTCCTTTTGTAACTCGCGCTCTATAGGTAGGGAGGGTTTTAAATAACTACACTAGGGAGCCACCTTAAACGGGATATGGAAATCAGAGAATTGTGTCTTAAACAGGGTCAGGGTTTGAGCGCCCGGGCCGCACCTCCGCCCCCAGGCAAATTTGGCTTTCACAAAGACTGCGGTCGATAACGATAAAATTGCCTACAATTCTCAATTGTAAACAGTTCCTTAAGGTAGAAATGCGTATTAAAGTTTTGCTTTTCAACTTTGTCCTCCTTATTTTTGTATACTGCTAAGAATGACCGATGATGGGATACTTAAATATCTCACCCTTCCCTTTATAACTGCCAACCCCATCTCCCAAAACAATCCCGGTTGAGAGAATTTGAGTAGTAGTTGTCAGCAATCCCAGTGTCATGGGACGGAAAAAGCCTCTTCAGACGAACTTGGTGGTACAATTTCTTCCGCTTCAAAGGCAAATTTCACATCCATCCTTTTGCATTTGACTCGTATATCTGCTTATCCTTTATGCACGACTACCTTTTACATTGTTAAAGTACCGTATTTACTCGATACGCGCCTCGCCGTTTATTAAATTTTACGCAACTCAGGTGCGGCACTCATTCGGGACGCCGCTTATTTGAGGGAGGCGCTTATTTAAAAATCGTATTTCTAAAGGATGAGTCCATGTTAACAGTAAAAAAGAAACATCTCCAAAATGTCAGAAACTATGTCGTTTTGGTGGGAAAATGGGCTTGCACCTTGAACTGGCTTGCTTTATGTTTACTAAATTTCATTGTCACTGCTACTCCCGTGCCGAACTAAAGTTAGTAGCATGACGTTTCAAACCAATTCGTGCCCATACCGTGTAGCACGGTAAGCTCTGTCGTGCTAAACGGCAGCAGTTCGACTTCGTTTCAAACGTCGTTTAGTGTCGTGCCGAACTCAATTCATTAAAACTATATATGCAATGCACATGCATTACAAAGCCTGCCTGAACCCAGACCACTTACCAGACGTTGAATTAAATTCAACGTCTGAAACCAAGTTAAGCTTTAGTGGAGCCAGCTTAGCACGACATTTGAAACGGGCCTTAGGTTGGCTTGTGCCGGCGAAGGTTTCGCCTTAACAACGGAACAGCGCATTGCGAAAATTCTAGAGAGGAGCAGAATGGAAGAAAAAGAAGTTTTGCCACTTCGAACTGAAAAACGTTATCCAGGACAATACGTTTCAGAGGCTGTTTCAGACAATGTTGTGCTGTACTCATATTTTAGTCATATTCGGCGCTTATTCAGGGGTAGTGCTTACTAGTAGTTGCTCTCAGATGCGGCGCTTAATCGGGCGTGGCGGTAATTATCCTTATGGAAAAAGAGTTGGAGTTAAATCTTCTGTTGAGGCAAAATGGCAGATTCCCCTTCATTCCCGACAAATACGAAAACTAACGAAGCCATGATATTAAATCTGATTGAAAATTGCGTGTATGTCCCCACACCTATTATCTGGGAAGTAGTCCTCGCAAGTAGCTGAAGTTTTTTGTATGGTCATACATCCACAACTACTGTCTGTAGTAGCCAAACCTGAGCTATTGGTATGGCCTCATAAGGGCGAATTTACCAAAAACTGGCATAATAAATATTTCAAGAAAAAATGTAACAAGCAACGAAGTAGTTTTTGGATACCTCCTGTGGAAAAAGCATTCCTCACAAAGGGGGTGTGAAAACATACACCACACAAGCAACCAGGGGCGCGTACCCAGAACTACTTCTTGGGACGTGGTCCTCGCAAGTAGCCAAAATTGAGTTCCAAGCATGTCCCCATTATTGAGACCCCACACAAAAAATTGGCAATTTCCAAATTTCAAACAAATGTATGAAGAGAGGTTAGAGCAAACAACCAAACCACCATTATATTTTTTCGATACCTGCTAAAGAAGAGACAGTCCTCACTAGAGGGGTATGGAAACATGAACCCCACGAGTAGGCAGGGGCGAGTATGTACGCACGCACAAAGGCTTCTAAGCTCAATTTTCTCAACAGTGTTGTCCAAGATTGTGTACGAGACGTTTTTGAAATTTCCTGTGTAGTGCAAGAGTTGCAAGTCCTAAGCAGCTGTTGTTTGTCACTCATATGGGCCTGTCATCAGTTAAAGCTCTGTTGTTGCCATGTTTGGATTCCAATGAAATATAACGAGCAAACAATATATCCCTGAGTTTATGAAATGTCACTGAATTGCGTGTCGTATACGCCAAAACCCATTTTGCAAACTGGAGATTTCTGCTGTCACTATTCGACTGTTGTTTGTCCAATTATCTACTGGGGAAAGCGTGAGGCCATGTGTCTTAAAAAAGGCATTACTGATGAATGTGAAACGGAAGTGACGGCCTTTGTGTTAGCCGGTACATCATTGAATTTTATTAAGACCATATCCCGCGGGAAATTCAACGCGAATCCCCCCAACACATGTTTCGCAAACCGACCATATTAGCCGATAGACAAGTGTGCCATTAGGTATATCACGGTTAACTTAGCAAAAGAGAAACCATGGATCAATAAAAGAACGATTAACAGATAATTTCAACGGTTAACAACGAACGCGAAATAAAACAATAGACTATCCTTCCTATACATATAAAAGTACTGTAAACCGTTGTTAATCGTTCAAATGCGAAGACTTCCCCGTATTAATCGTCCCAAATCCGAGCATTTAATCGTTGTAATCTTTTTGTGGATACAAAAAGAACAGATTTCTCTTGCTGTGATGCGATAGCACCATTTAGTCCATTGCAATACAGTTCTTCACATTTGCGAGTTATGTGTCACCAACGGAGGTCAGTGTGATGAAATAAAGTGATCGCATGACCCAATTGTCTTTTATTGTTCATCCCAAAAAAATTGCTTTCCTTTAGCGTATTTTGTACTATCAAATATGCATTTCACACCTATGAATACTTTGTGCGGTTGTACTTTTCCTCAAATGATGATGTCCAGTCAGCCATCCATTCTGTCAATATATATATATATAGACCTATATAATGTCATCCATGATTTCGGAAGCAAGGAAAGTTGTACATTTGGTTAATTCCGCATGCTGAAAATTACTTTCTGCTCCAATTTTATGTATGGAAGGCACAGTAAACTACACCTTCTCATTATCTCTACAGTTGCCAGTCTCTTGTCAAGTGGTGAAAGTGCGATGTTGACCGTTCTTATTGTGTCAGTTGAGCCCGTAATCATCATCGTATTTTCCCTTGCCAATAAATAGCAGAGAGCCACGAGAGCGAAGGGATTTTTTGAGTCCTCAATAATACCCATAATTTCTCTTAATAAGAGAATATATCCCATCTAACTAATCGAAATTCTTAAGGATCTGATTTAACAATAAAAAAATGAAACTCAATTGATCACTGTTTGCACGCAAAAAGGCTTCTAAGCTCAATTTTTTAAACAGTTTTGTCCGAGATTGTAGTTGTACATATACCCTTCTTGTCCTTCAATTTTCTCAACACTTCTTGAACTATAAAAATCGTTTTGAGGTCCTCATTTCTCTAACGGCAAGTTAAGAGATCAGTTTCGGAAGCCCAGTTTCGAATAGAGTCAGTCTTCATTTTGTGAGTTTGCCAAAGTGTCTCGTTTTTTGCCAGAGCGGGTTTTTAAATTGTTGCGCAAAAAAATAATTGTGGTTCTTGCAGTCAGGTAATCAACGCTTGGCGACATTTGGCTGCATTGAGGTTTTCCATCATGCAAATCCCTTTTAACATATGAAAACCACGATGAGCAGAATTTTCATCTTTCAAATGTACTTTAAGTGCTGTAGTTTGATTTTATCACGAGTTAATCAAGTAAAAAAACAAACAAACAAGCATTCAGGGGCACCCAACGACTGTTTTCTGCAAAATATCTGTTCGGAGAAGGAAAGGTTGCCTAGAAGTTTCGGTATCCCTAGATAGGTTGCCTAGAATTTTCGGTATCTCCAGGACGCCTAAAAAATTCGTTGTCTCTGATCTGGTTTCCTAAGATTTTCGGAGAATTTGCGATTTTTGTAGCTTGTCTCCTAAAATTTTCGGAGAAATTTCGATTTGTGTAGCTTGACCCCTAAAAATTTCGAATCTACCGGATCATCATAATATTTCAGAGGAAAAAAACGACTGAAAAGACTCAGTTCAGCTTTCAGTTTGCGTTGAGGGCAGTTAATGTTATTACGGAGAGATGGTGACTGTGAGAAGAACCCTGTAAGGAAGATTTTAACCCACGGGACGGCCATTGATCACCTTGATAATCGAATAATCGACAGGAATCAACGCTCGTTAATTTTATGGGAAAATTCTGAAAATTAATGAAAATAAAGAGAAATTTTGGGAAAAATTGCGCGATGGGTAACGAACTGACGAAACATTATATGTCTTTTATGGAGATGGCTCCACAGGCTTAACAGGTTAACAAGCTTTAGGCAGCTGTTCCAATTCAGCCAGTTCACCTTTTGTGTCTACCAATGAAAACTATCTGAACTCTTCAGACTTAGCGTATTAGCGATACCCTGAAAGCTACACTGAAGCTTGTGATGATCGTGATCGTTCACAGGCCTGAACCTGCTGACAGTCCCTAGGGTCCGTTTCTAGAACGTCTTGGTAACTTAACTCAGCTGTTAACTGACCCGAAACCATATTTTGAAATCAAAATCTTACGAAAACAGAGAAAAGCAGGGTGTGTTCTGTCCTCTAATGACGTTCGTTTGGTTTGTTTATTTGATAACTTTACTACGTAATTTTCAAAACTTTTGAAACTCACATCTGGAATGGAAAACAAAACAGTAAAGGTATCATGCAAACAAGCCAATTGGACTTCATAAGAGGTCATAATAAACCTTTTACGACCCGTTATAATTAAATTACCGGGACTTAGAAACGGGCCGGGCCCCAGGTAACCTGAGGTAACGCTATTCACGTCAAGTACGACGTTTTGAATTGTGCCGTTTTAAGATTACCGTAATTCATTTTCCGCCATTTTGAATGTGAACTCATATTGATAATATCCCGAATGTCGAGGATGTCGAAATCACCACAGCTATCACCAGGACGAGATGATAACTCATTTTGTACAGGTAAGCTTAAGTAGCTTAACTTTTAATAGTCTTTTAAAATTTGAAATCGACATCTCTCTCTAGTTAACTACTCGAAGCAAAACGAGACTGGCAGGGATAAAATCAACTAAAATGCACGACACATTCCACAGGTCATAGCAGACTACTATGGCAAGCCAAACATGACAAAAGTGGGTTGAGTTTTAAATTTACCTGTCGAGAAATACGCATCATACACTGAGAAATAGTAATCGCTATTCGAGATTAGAAAATCAACATACGAGAACAAGTTATTGACAGATGAAAAATAGAAATCCATGTGTGAGATTATAATTCAGTATACCAGAATGAG
The DNA here is from genome assembly GCA_016490735.1 of Pachyseris speciosa. Taxonomy (NCBI): domain Eukaryota; kingdom Metazoa; phylum Cnidaria; class Anthozoa; order Scleractinia; family Pachyseridae; genus Pachyseris; species Pachyseris speciosa. The sequence goes on from JAEMWC010000443.1 coordinate 85,864, forward strand.
AAATCAGCGGCTGAAAATAAAAATTCGCCATACCAGAATGATAGAACACCATTCGAGAAAAAGAAAACGCTACTCGAGAAAAAAATGACGCGGTCATATACCGAGAAATAAGCAACCACTGTTGAGAATGAAAAATCGACATACGAGAATAAGAAATCACTGTTCGAGAATATCGATTAGTTTTTTTATGAGCCGCCGACCCAGCGGTTTCCCTGCGGCAAATGGGTGCTCCATACATGAAGTATATATACCGTTGGCAGGGAAAATCCAGAAAATGGCGGATCGCGAGATTGTGCAGCAATGCCATCAGCTAATAGAGAGTGTGAGACAGCTCTCAGGGCAAATGGGAAACCGTAGTCAGCCGACAACAGGTGTTGATGGGGAAGTAGCACAGGTTTTTGGTAGAGGAAGTACTTCCAATGGGTCTGTAAGCTCCACCTCAACTGCAGGAAATTCCTCCTCTCAAAACACGTCTCGTTTTAGACGGTTGATGAACATGCGGAGAATTGGTTCAAATCAAGGAACCAATAGATACAGATCAAGCTCGTCAAGACGACGATTTCCTGACAACAGCCCGTTTCTGTGCGACTTGATTCTACTAAGTGGTCCTACAGCAAACGTTGTTCCCCGACAGGGCCCAAGAGTGTTTCTTATGGAACAGGGCCATGTACTATCAGCTTGTCGATTCACCAAAGGGATGAACGAGGTTGAAGTTGAAGCCACTATAATGGAGGCCTTTGCTGATAAAATTCCAGTGGACTCTAGTGGACGTTGAAATCTTAACATCAGTTCATAACAAATTAGTGAAGCCAACCTTAGCACCTGGACAAGCAGGAATAGACGGCATAATTGTTCATCGCCTCTTTAAAAACAAGCCAATATACGTGAGAACAAGTAAAGAGTTACTGCCTGATCTGCTACAGGTGAGACTTGAAATGATCAAATCAAGTTATCTGGAATCTAGGGAGGGGACTGGTCAGTTAACTCCCCCCCCCCAAAAAAAAAATAAATAAATAAAGTAATAGACAAGGCTCAGAAATTATTCAATATTCTTGTTATGTATACATGTAACTAATGATTGAATTTTGTGTTCATTACATTCAGGGACTTGAAGAGGCTGATAATGAAGAGCATTGTGAGTTAGGTAAAATAAGTTATTACCTGGATCTACTTAAAATTTCAAGAAACATTGCTAGATGTAATAGAGTCTTACTGTACTGAACTTTGTGTATTGTTTGACAGGAAATCAATCAGCACAATCAAACCATCCTGCTCAGTTAAATGAACGAGTACGGTTGAACCAATCTGGTCAGACCATCCAGGTCCAAGCCACTCTGCCTGGCTATCTCCAACTGTCTGATCCAGATAACAATCAAGGTAACTGCTACTTTGGTATCAACGTATATAGGGTACAAGTCCTTTTAATGAACACTGGAGTCTGGTACATACTGTATTGGACAATGTGAATTTGTTTTATAGGAAACCTGCCAGCACAGTCAGACCATCCTTTACAGTCACACCAATCAGCACAGTCAAACCAATCTGACCTAACCATCCAGGTACAAGCCACTCAGCCAAGCCATCTTGAGGTGTTTCATCCAAACAATGATCAAGGTACAATGACTGTTTTGTCATGAACACCAAAGTAATTATTTACCCTTTCACTTCGAAGAGTAACTTCATAGATTTTACTCTGTCTATCACCAGATGATTTTACTCATCAAAGGGAGACCCCTTGTGGGTTAAAAATGATCCATTTATTTTTAACTTTCAATATTTTGTTAACATTGAAATGTCATGTTGCTAATTTAAACAACTTTCCACATATTCAGCTATAGCACCCTCTGCTAAGTATATATTCCTCAGGAATGGAATTGTTGAGAATAATAATGGAAGATAACAATCTTGGTTGTTAAGGCCTTATTTTTCTTGTAGGGAAATGTTATTGCAAAATAATATTTTAAAGAGTATTGTTATTTTTCAGATGATGATGCAGACTTGGTTCCTATGCTTCATAATGATGATGCACCTACAAAGTGTGTAACTGTTCATCGAAGCACTGTTAGGAAAGACCTGATTGAAATATTCAAAGATCCAAATAATTCAAGCTGCTTACTTGATGTCATTGTCATTGATGCCCCGGGTCAACAAGAAGAGGGAAGAGGCAAAGGCGTTCTGCTAGATATTCTCACTGAATTCTGGCAGAGTGTTTTCACATCACTTACAGTTGGTAGTGGGGAGAAAGTCCCGTTCATCAGACATGACCTGCAGAAACCAGAATGGGAAGCTATAGCAAGGCTCCTTGTTTATGGCTACAGGACTGTAAAGTACTTCCCTGTTAGTCTCTCACACCTGTTTTTGGCATCATGCTTGTTTGGAGAAGAAAGCATCACACCTGACTTTCTTCTTACATCCTTCAGAGATTATATTGCAGCTGAAGATAGAGATGTGCTTGACACATGCCTCAGTGATTCCTTTGATCCCAATGATCAAGATGCAATTGAGTGTCTTTCTTCACTCAAGTGCTTTAGGGTGCCCAGGAAAGACAACATTCAAACAATAATCATTGAGCTAGCCCACCAAGAACTGGTGCAGAAACCCAGGTATGTACTGAACAGTCGGGCTCCTATTGTCAATTCATTGCGCTCTGATTACAATTTCCAAACTCTTGATGGTCTCAGGGGACTGTATGAGAGCAAGCGTCCAACAGCAAAAAAAATAATCAAATTGTTCAGAGCAGAACCATCTAGTGATGCTGAACGCCAGAGCCTCGATCACCTCAAAAGATTTGTGAAGTCCCTAGAGGGAAAGTCATTGGCTAAGTTTCTGCAGTTCTGCACAGGAAGTGATGTCATTACCTCAGATTCAATTGAAGTATCATTTTCATCTTTGGAGGGTCTGCAACGACGTCCTGTGGCTCGAACATGTGTGCCATTGCTAGAGCTTCCAACAACATATGAATCATACCCAGCTCTTGCAGAAGAATTTACCAGTGTAATGAATGAAGCCCAAGCATGGTCCTTTGACATTGTTTAGGAACTAACCTCTCTTTTTGATCTGCAAATATTGCTTGCATCCTTCAGTCTCTCAGTGGGGAAGTTGAAAGTCAGAAACTATTCTCACCCTGCAAGACAGTGTAGTCAGTTGGAAATTGTTATATATTTGTTCATGTTCACTATGCAAGAAAAAAAGGAAGTGCTACTAAAATAATCACTGCCAAGAGCAGTGAATTATGTTTTCCAGTTTTCATAGTTTTGTTCCAGTTCTAAGTTGTCGCAGGTACAAAATTGTTCTGTAGCCTAAATGACTTGTGTGGTGATGAACAGGTGTTAATGTTTTTTTGCTGCGTGCAATACAGATGGACTTTCAAGGAAGGAGGATCAAAGTAACAATGAATTGATTTCTTGATGGTTGTGCAATGTTTAACTTCTTTATTGCACAAATTTAGACATTGACAGGCCCACCACAAGTACACTGTTAGAAGATGATCTTGGATTTAAATTAATTTCCCCATATTTGTATGTCACATTGTTTTGCACGACTTCAAGTTTTTGTGTGGACATTACTGGTAACAGAAGAATATTGTTGTTTTTTACTTAATAATAGAACTTTTGTGAGACGTACTGTGAAACCAGAGTAGTAAATTTATCCATGTAACAGTATCATTGCAGTGATTTCATTAACAGTAACATTTTTTCAAACTTTAAGGTAATAAAATAACTAATCCAATATGAACTGTGAATTGTTGACTGGTCTCCTTAGCTTGTTGCCAGTCACTGGCTCTCAGTATCTGCAGACTGTTTACATAAAATCATTGTAATTCAACCAGAACTTAAATGCATTGTCTTGCTTGTCTCAAAGCACAAGTGTACATGTATACATGTATATCAAACAGATCTCGTGGTACTGATAAAAAATGGCCAAATGCACTTCTGTCCAGTCATAGATTATAGGCAAAACCCACCTATAGTGTACATGGATGTTTCAAACTTGTGAGAAATTACTGCAGTGTGAGGAACGAGAAATAAGCTGTGATCATATTTCACATTCTTCCTTGAGGGAAACTTCACTTGTTGCTACTTCCTCTAGGGAAATCTCTTTGAAGTGTCATAGACATTGACCTCTAGGAAATGTTATCAATGATTACATTAATGGAAGTAATAGGAATTAATTGATAAGTTGTTATCGAATCCAAGTTTCTAGATAAGTGTGCTCTAAAATAATCACTGTGTTTTGAAATTAAACGAAAGGCTTTGCTTCTCTGCCAAAATTTATGGTGCACAAAGCCCTTATTTTTATTTGCTAGAGTTCATAAGTTCAGATTTATTTGGCTAAACCTCAGTGTAAGAACCAGCGAAACTCACGAATGGCATAAAATAAAGACGACAAACGGTTGGAAACAACAGTATACAGTCAAACAATAGCTCACCAAAGAAAGAGAACATCGTCAGGTTCTTTCATCAAGCCAAACCCATTTTTCTCCTTAGACAAGTCATGTTCAATAGATATAGAGAAATAGTGTGTAGTGCATTAAGTTAAACTTTCAAGGATCCTCACAGTGTCAAAAAAATGATTGATTCCATTGTTTCCATCATTGGTAAGGGGATCAATGTTTTGTTCCAGCTGCTGAAGTTGCTGCTCTGAAAGCTGGAGGGAAGATTCTGGCACAACAACATTGTTGTTGGATTCAATGTCTGAAATGGGACCATCGTAGTCAATGCCATATGTCTCCCAGTTCATGACACTAGAATCATCTGTAGCAGTAAGCATTGCTGTGTACCACAGGGCCAAAGGCGATTGGTGACCTGTTGTCCTGATCCCATGGTGATTCCACTGAGCTTTGAATGCATCTAATGAAGCATTGATCCTAGGCAAATATACAAACAGCAAAGCCCAGAGGTGCACTTCATCAAGTGAATTTAAAGCACCACTGTTCTCAAGGAACTGGAATAGATCCTTATAAAGTGCAGAGCTGACTCTGTTGACTTCTGCCCACAACCTCTCAATGCGTTGATTGTGTACGCTGCGACCTGCAATAAAACTTCCTCTATCTGACCCCCTGTTGGTGATCATATATCTGGCAACGTCAACATTTTCCATGCCCTGATCACCTCGAACCCTGGAGGGGAGACCAAACTCTTGCACGCCATCCTGAAAATATTCTAGAACAGTGCCTGCTTTGTTGTTTGAACAGCATTTCAGATATATGATGGCTCTACTGTAGCCATCAATGCATCCATGTATGATGAATCTCCAGGAGATTAGTTTGTGATTAGAGTCAATGTGCCACAAATGATTTGGACCAGAGACATTGTAGATTCTTCGAGATATTGCATATCTTGTTCTCACAGCCCTTCCAATGCTGTCTAATCTTCTCAAGCTATCTCTGATTCTCCACCTTTGCACGTTTATCGCCTTTCCTTTGAGACTGCCTCTCACATAGGATTCCCCACTATAAGGTGTTAAGTTAAGGGTTTCTTGTATTTGCTTATCCAATTCATCCTCACCGATTTCTGTGAAACTGTCCTCTATTCCGAACTCTATTCTTCTTCTGTAGAGTGTTTGGTCAGATACTCCTAAACATGTTGCTATGCTTCGCCAGTTCATTCCAGTTTCGCGAAGTTCCTCGATCAGATCCTTGGTAATGTTATAGGCCGGTCTTCCTCCTGTACTTTCACAGAGTGGTCTTGACCTCTCCTCCTTTTCTCGACAGTTTGATGCACTTAAAATGTCTGAGATATTTCTCAGTAACACTGCTAAGGAATCTGCTAACCACCCAAATAATTCTCCCAACGACGAATCGCTCTGTGACAACGATATGGCCACAAGTACTTTTGTGTGTTCACCAAGCCGTCTCTGACATATTTCTAACCCTACAAGGTCGGATTCATTATAAACTGTGGCAGTCCTACCAACAGTGTGACTTAGGGAAGTCAAAAGCTCTCTTAAATCCTCTTGTGTCAGCTGAACCGCCATCTTGTGGGTCCAACGATAGGTACCTCATGTATAGAAAACGTATTGACCGCCAATTGGCCGCAGGGAAACCGCTGAGTCGGCGGCTCATAAAAAAACTAATCGATATTCTCGAACAGTGATTTCTTATTCTCGTATGTCGATTTTTCATTCTCAACAGTGGTTGCTTATTTCTCGGTATATGACCGCGTCATTTTTTTCTCGAGTAGCGTTTTCTTTTTTTCGAATGGTGTTCTATCATTCTGGTATGGCGAATTTTTATTTTCAGCCGCTGATTTCTCATTCTGGTATACTGAATTATAATCTCACACATGGATTTCTATTTTTCATCTGTCAATAACTTGTTCTCGTATGTTGATTTTCTAATCTCGGATAGCGATTACTATTTCTCAGTGTATGATGCGTATTTCTCGACAGGTGAATTTAAAACTCAACCCACTTTTGTCATGTTTGGCTTGCCATAGACAACAGCTGCAGGTCACCGTGCTACAGATAAATGAACAGATCAAAAAGTGTCTCCTAGCCCGGACCACTATCCCCAAATGTTGTTTTAGGTCTTGAGTACTTTGAATGGCTTAGTTGTTTATCAATGACTTCTATTCACTGTTCTATTTTCTACCGCGACTCAGGTGACTAGGCCAACACATCACCCCCTCCCCCCCCGACACATATTGCGAACTGGGAATCATCTTTTAGTAATAAGCTTTAATAATAATAAATCATCTTTGTACTTATTCTCCTCAAAGAAATATTTGAAATTTAGAGTTGGGAGGGGGAGGGGGTTATTGTGTACCAGAGAAAGAAACAACACACTCTCCTTTATTCCAAACAGTCAGCAAATTTTAATGAATTGAAATGACAAACTATTTATGATCTACTTTCCATAAAGTATTTCCAAAATTATAAAAATAGAGAACAGCAATACCGTGAGTATACATTAATAAAGTTGGGTTACGACTGCCTAACAGCTGTCAGTGAGCTGTGTTTAATACCACTGATTTGGAATACCACCAGGGTTTGTACACTTTTGAGCTGTGAAATTCCATGACTTTCCAGGACTTCTTCCATGACTGTTTGAAAAATTCATGACCTAAGTTGAGCAACTGTGCTGAGACAGTTATGTCAAACAAATGATAGAAATGTTCGCACGCATAATCTTGCAATATGCACTATCTTTATTTCAACTTAAGTATATCATATAGTTGGACTTGTTGGTTAATTTTTGTAACTAAGGATCTACATTGCTTTCCGCTCATAGAAAGCCTGCTGAGTTTCTATTAATTTTCATGGCCAAACCTAAATTCCAGGACTATCGAGGTCTGGAAAATAAAATTATAAAATTACATGACTATCCAGGTTTTCCAGGACCCGTACAAACCCTGTACCACTATCAAGCATAAAATTAAAGCTGACTACACGCTACCCACTGACTTCTTAAAATGTCAGATCAACAGTTTTCCCTTTGTGTTATTCACTTGAACCATTCCACTGATTTCCTGAAACACCACTCAATATAAATAAAAGTACTTCTAACCATTCATAATTATTGTCCCACATGGAATGGTGATATTGATGGATTACCATTTTCAGTACTTTGTCCAATCTGTAGGCTAATAAAAGGGAGAATGGAAAATTTTATTTTTACTTTGCCAATACATGCTTGAAAAACTCATACTTGGCCTGATATCAATGGCTTGTTATAACCTTTCAATTGCAACGCCAACTCACATTGTCTTCTAAATTATCCTCTGCAGAAAAGCATGCAATGTATCACATATAATAATTATTATGGTGTTTTCCTCTCATTTAATTTTTTTTTATTTTGAGATAAAATTGTATTTTTAAGATTAATTTTTGTTTTATTTAGAGTTATAATTCAGCTACTGGCTGAAAATAATGGATTGGTTATTGAAGTCATCAACAATAATTCATATAATAATTGATGCCAGTCTTTTAAGAATTACTTCAAGCCTTTTAACAACATAAAATGTTGGAAAGGGCATTGCAGAAAACATCAATTATTGCTGTGTAAGCATGAAAATTACACTGCAGTCCTCCTTGTAGCAACACTGTTTAATGAGTGAAAAAGGTCTTGATCATATATTTCAATTCTCATCAGTGCCATACTAATAAGAATGTATCGAGATCAGCAGTGCGGATAATATGTATGCCGATATACAGGTTTAAAAAGTTAACTCTTTTGTGGAAAACACCAATATATTTTTCACGTAGGACAAATTATATGTCCAACTTCATGAAACAAACATGATAGATTTAGTTCTGCTCACCATGGCTTAGGGAAAAATTAATGTGATCAGTAAGGAAATTGTTTGTCTATTATTGTTTGTGTTACTACAGGCATTGCTTAGGTAAGTTTGGAAGGTGGCTTAGAAACTCTCACCGCTCTCAGAGAGAAATTGGCAGCCATCAAATAGAGGTTTAGTAAATAAAATATCCATTTGAAATTAAAACAACTGCTCGAGCAGAAACAGTTTTTGTTCACAAGAAATAATTTTTGGCTGCTTTTTAGGCCCACTTTTTTCAAGATTCATGGCATTGCAACCTCTTATCTCCTGAGGGAACATCTCTAAATCTTTAGGTGAGCACATATCAGCTGCAGTCAGTTACATGGTCTCATGCTTATGTTCATCAAAACCTTGTGGTAGTCAGAGGAGTATGTACTGAAGAAAATAAGTCCATATTTGGCCAATAATTATTGATGTCCTTTGCCTCACAAAGTAATGGCCCTAAGAAAAATTTACATAAGCAAAATGAAGTTTAAAATAACTGACTTTTCAATTGAGTTTTCTTGATTAAGTGAAAGCATACAGTCTCTTTTAGCTCTTTTCATCAATCACAAAAAAATCTATCATTACTTTCTCTAGAAGCAAGATCTTGTAGTAAAAACATTGTACTAGGCGCAGTTGTATAACCTCATCATGATTAAATCTTGGCCTCCAAGAAGGCCATTGATCAACAGGAAGATCATTTATAAACTCTGTAAAAAACTTCATAACATATGCACCACAGTCTGTATCGTTTGGTTGTTGGGGTACATCAGGATACTTAACTTGTTCAAACGAGATTACCCTTCCCTTTTGTTTGGCTTTTGCAACCCATTCATCCTGCAGATAGGTTTTCACTATACGCTCAACAGAAGGACGAAGTGTTATGCCTGACCTTGATGAAGACCTATTTGCCGAATCTAGAATCATGATAGAAACACCATACCCATAGTTCATTTTGACAATCACTAACAACCAGTGAATTCCTGTACAAACTGGAATTACAACAAACTCCTTGTTGAAAATGTTTGTACCTCTTGTCCAATTTCTTATCCTGTTTGGATTAAAGTCTGTGAGTTTTTTGTAAAAACATGAACTAAATATGTACAATTTGTCTGCTGAAAAGTTTGGTGCATAACTCCTTTCTTCAGCCTTGTAGAATAACACAAAGTCAATAATGTTATCATCAATTAAAAATCCAGGTTATAAATTCTGCAGATTGTCACTATCCACCTGTACATTTCCGTATTTCGATTTAAACCGTGTGAGAACAAAGGAAGGAACAAAGTGGATACGCATTTCATCTTGACTTGTGCAACTTTTTCTCTGTATTTTTGTCAATGCTAATGCCTCAAATGATGTGTCTGTTTCATCATTAGCCCCAACAAATTCATTAACATGATTTGCAATGGCTGCTGAAGTTGCAAATTTTAATAAGACAGCTTTTCCATTTCCATCTACCATCCCCTTTTTGTTTCTTGCATGTGAGTCAAACAGAAACCACTCACCATAGCTGTTTATACAAGAAACACAATAGTCCTGAAAGCGAAGAACAAGGCCAAAGTAATTTAGTAGTACACTTTCTTCAAAAACTCTTTTTAACTCCCAGATCCCCTTGTCCTCTACTTTTCCTTCTTTTTGCATGGTGGTACCACCAAAAATCTTTGTATCAACATGGAATTCATAACGGAAAGCTCTTATCGTGGTTGGCAACTCATCAACATGCAGCTTTTGGGTCACGTCAACTTTGTATCTTAGGTGACAGACTTGGAAAAAGTGGAGTCTATCTCCAACAGTCAATAATTTATCCAAATCTGACACGGTCCAGGAACCAACTGGATGAATTGTACTGTAGAGAATAGAAGTAAAGGCAATCCCAGCGCATTGTTGGCCTGGGTAGTGGAAGAGTCTGTCAATGTCCCCTTGATGACTAGATGCCTCGCAGACCCACTGTTTCGAAGTGGTGTTCCTGGAGATTTCCTCTTCCTCAGAAGACAGAAAGACATCTGTGTTTTCTGCCAGGTGTCCAAGTGATCTGCGGAAGTGTGATCCATCCCTGGATTGTTTTTGTTTTTTGGGCTGCTTACCTGTTTGTAAAGACAAAAACGAACAACCGCAAGTTACGCGACTTCCATTTCAAACCATTCAGTTCTCTGTTTTCATCCTACATATGAAAAATATGCAAACCTTCAAAAAAGATCTCTGTTCTTTCTCCCTTCTTGCCTCCCCCCACCCCACCCCCACCCACACTATACCTACAAATACTATTTTTATTTAACATTTAAATATTATCATAATAATATTATTTTGATTTTGCTGTTATTATAAATGTTATTAATTTATCAATCTTTCTACTTTTAAGACTTGGAATAATAGATTTGAATCTGTTAATTGCCTGTTGATGAACCCATTATGTGGCCCATGACTCAAAATAGAAGTGAAATCTTTATTTAACAGTCATAGCAGTAACTCCTATTTCAATGACAGTGCCCATGAAAGGTCACAATCATGCCCAGGTTGTTTAAAGGTGAGTTCAGAAAACCCCTGTTATCAGCCATAAGCTGGGGGGGAGGGGAGGGGGGGGGTCTGAAGTCTGAACTTTTCAAATTAGATTTGATGTTTGCACTGCAAGAAATTGTAGGTGTTATTACCTTTTGACAAACTTCGTTGAGGTTTTTTTCTCTTGGAGCCTTGTTTCAAGTCTTTCTCGCTATCTGTATCAATTAAATACAATTAAATTGGTTGCATTATAAAACAACTTGTACCATGGGTTACTATTGGCTATCATTTTTTCTGATTACCTACAATACACCAGAGAACACTCCTGGATCCATTGTTTAGTTTTCAGATTTTTTTGGTCTCAACTTCAAGGTAAACACTGGTTTTTTCTTAAGCTGGGGGACAGTCAAAAGCACTCTACATGTGTAGCTAAAATGTTTTTGAACAGTCTACTTGTACACATTTGATAGTTCAATGGAATCATAAATACACAATTCAATTTTAGGCAGTCACCAGAGAATGGTTAAAACAATAATACAAATAGTTACTGTGAACGGAATATACCTTTCATGAAGTCCTCTTTCATGAGTTTGACCTTTTGCTCTCCAGAATTGTCTCCTAATATTAAAAGAAAGCAGCCCATTTAGACAGGGATTTATTAGTAAACATTTTTTACTAATAAGGTGATTTCAAGTGAGCATCTCGTTCATAAGTCAAAATATAAGCCAAAACCTCTACCAGTTCAGATTGGCAAGAGAGTTCAATTATATATTTTAAACTATCCAAGTCCAACATTACATCAGATTTAATATACCACTAAGCATCACTGAGTTAAGCAGCTAGCAGTTAGCAGTATTCTTTGAGATTCTGTTTATGCACCAGAAACAAAAGAAACCTTTTGGTTCTAAAAACAATGAAACTGCCAAAGTGTTGAATTTTCTTTCCAGAATCGTGAGTAATTTGATCATTACAAATTTACAATCCTCAATCTGTCTGTATAAAAGTTGTGTTGTTTTGAATGTTGCTACATTCAACACAGATTCGGTTTGGTTCGGAGTTTACACATATACTGTCCTAATTTTGTTTTTAAGGCAATCATCAGGCTTTGTTGTAAGCCACATTGATATCAAATTGATGAAGTACTCTTCTGCTTATTATATATTATGTTGTATTATATGAGCAGTTAAAAGAAACTTGACATGGTTGGTGTATCGTGGTGTCAAAATATGGCACTGCGATTGACTATGTGACCACTTACTAGATGTGAAATACAATACAATTGGTGACTGCGTCTGCTTAATAGATGTGACAGTTTAATATATAAAGTTTAAAATTACAGTACATAAGGGGACTGCTTTATAGGAATTTGGTAAGTGTCCTCTTAATGAAGGGGCACTGCTCAATGGAGGACCGCTCAATAGAGAAAGCTTTACCTTGATCATTTTCCTTGACATGTTTCCTTTTGAGGTTAATAAGCTTGTTAGGGGGAGTTTCTGTCTGACCACACCTGACTGTTCAAGAGCTGATGACCCCTCTCTCATCCTGTGCTTCCTGAGTCGTCCCCTCCTGGACACTGTGTGGAAGGTTACAGGCTCTTTAAAGGCAGAGCTTGGCAGCCACATGTCATCTTCTGACGTGTACCCTTTAAACCTCACTTTGTATTCCTCTGAGTGGAAACTCTTGTTTAATCTTACTTCCAGTACCTTTTCCACTTCGTAGTACTCATCATCTGTGTTGTCATCCTCAAATCTAGGCATTTTCAATGAGGTGTCTTTCACTTGTGACTGTAGCTTGGCCTTGCTGTCTTCAGATAACGAATATGTTCCATCGTCATTCTTCACCATTTCAATTCCGCAAAGAACTTTCTTGAGAGGAATCCATTTGGTCAATAGAATTTTGTAAGGTACATCATATTTACCTTCGCTGACTTCTGTGTATGGCCGACCTCTCATTGCTCCTTTGGCTTTTGAACTGATACTTAACTGTTCTTTCCCTTCTTCTGATTGTATTGAAAGAATGTGCAGAAACTCAACCTCGTCTTTTTCCTTGACAGCAATGTCTCGGAACCTGATGATGTCATGACTTTTATCTATCTGCTTCCAAGCTTGAATGAGTGACTTCCCTACCCAGTGTCTTCTAGATCTTTCCTTTGAAATGTACTCCCTGGGCAACAACAGCTTTAGAGCTCTTGAGATGTGTATGTTATTTACATCTTTCTTAACATACCATTTCATACCAGGTGGAACAGTTTCAGAAATTTTGCAGTTTGCTTCCTGTTCACTATCGCTATTTTCAACATCACCCAGATCATCCTCAGACATGCGATGAGAACTATCACCTTCCTCAATGTCTGTCATATGTGCACTTTGCTGTTCTTCTTTATCCAGTTGCATGTCTTGGATGTCAGTTGCAGTGTTCTTTTCAATGTTGCTGATGACTGCTTCTGAATCTGCACTTGATGATAAGGACACATGAAGTTTGTTGTATTGTGGAGGTGGAGGTCCCATATGTACCATCTTTATACCTGAAGGCTTCTGAAAAGAATATGGAATGTCCCATGCCCCACTGCACTCCAAGAGAGTTGAAAAGTCCACAGGAAGAAACTTCTTCACAAGGTCCTGTGCCCTTTTTACACCCTCCCTGTGCATCTCCTGCTGTTTTTTAAGGAACTCTTGATAACTGTCAGGGTACTGGTATTTTGTTGAGGTTGAAGCACCTGAAGCACTTGGGATTTGGAAATGAGAGGTCTTTCGATTGCTAGTTGATGGTATTCTGACTCCTTCATAAGTTGACAAGTCATTCAGAGCTTCTGTTATAAACTGAAGGTCCTTTGAACGATTCAACATATCAGCAAATGTTGGTGACGTGTACAGAGATTGGATATTGGTTGTTTTACCCTGTAACTGACCAATAATTTTCTCCGTTGAAATCGTACCAGAACGGTAAGGTGAGCATAGTGATGGACCAAATCCCTTAAAGTGTAGAAACATAGCAAGAGAATGCAGGGATGCAGCAGAGAAGATCAATTCAGCAGTTGTGTAAGCACCATAAGTAAGGAAATGTCCTCTTTTTTCTTTTATTTTGGAGGCGTTAGGAAGAGCATGTAAACGCAGTTTCTTTAACTCAAGGTATCTGCGCCACAAACGGAAAATTGTGATACCAGTAGACACTGACATTTGAATGTCTTCTGGGGTACCAAACTCTGCATTATAAAAGGGTGCAGTGAGATGGTGGGCTGCAGTGATGTAAAGGCAAGTAGCCTGTGAACCTCTGACATGGCTTTCTAGCATGTCAGCAACTCTGAGAGAAAATATTCTGTTGGCAGTATCTGGTCTCTGATCAAAAAAGTTGATCAGAACCAAGTCTTGAGCCAAAAATGGTACAGTTTCTCCTTCTCTTATGCAGATTTCCATAAGTTCACGCAAGTGATTAATGGTGGCTACCATACTCTTATTTCCATCCTTATACATTGTCAGGTCACATGTCTCATATTTAAGATTTCGTAAAAGTGTCCTTCTTAGATGGTCAAAATCTGAATATGCAATACTTGGGAGTGACCAAAAGTATGGAGCCACAAACTTCTCATCTGGAATACAAAGGCCCAAGTACATGATCCCCTCATTCACTGTAGCTTTTGTTGGTGTCATAAGGGTGACCAAAGCAGAAAGGGAAAATCCTGCTGAGTCAGTTGAATGTCCCACCAGCTTCAGGGGATTTTCCCTAGTGGCACAATCTTTTCGTACGTTTTCCCAGATCTGTAGTAAGTGTCGACCACTGTAGCCTTTATTTGGAGTAGGCCACATCATATAAATAAGAGGGTGGTGAGATGCACAACCAAGCGAGCTGAAGTTGTGTATGGACACCTTTGAGGCTAAGGCATTTTCATCTATCGCCTTTGTTACCAGTCTTCTCAGTGCAGAAAAGTCATCTTTATCTCCTAACAAGAACAACAACAACAAAAAAACCAGGTTTAGAGCTTGCCCAAATGTTGTTTGCCCTAAGAGCATGAGGCTTTTGGCTGTTGCCTGGCCATTGAAGTGTGTATGATCATGTTTTAACTACTGAAAGTTGAATAAATTCATATACATTGTGTATTATAGGAGCCGGTGCTGTTTAGGAATTCACTATTGACTGAAGGGAAAAATGAAGACAAACTGGATGCCAGTAGATTTTAGGCCTCCAAATGTGGACTCTGATTTTTTATTTATATTTCCAAAATGATACCCTCTTCTAAAAATATAAGATATTTTTTCATTAAATCATTCTTCTAATTCTTACTAATAGAACTCTTTCACACGCCACTCTAAGAAACTTGTTGGATATGGTTAACTCTTTCTAGATCTTGAATCTTAAAATCATGACCCCACTGGGGAGTGCATGTATAGTCATTGTAGGTAAGTAGCCCCAAAAGCTGTTAGGTCATCTCCTGGAAAAATGGCTTAATTTGCTTACATTTTGACCACTTTTGCCCTATTTATTCTGACTGCTTATTTTCTGCTATTAATGCAGGCCAATTGAAATATGAGAAAATGTATTAAGGAAATTGTATTTACTCGTAAACAGGCTCTGTTATTCACTCAACTAAAATCATCCCCATTGCTTTGTGTTAATCATCCCATACTGCCTAGCCTGCATTGCAGATGCATGTAATCAAACCCCCATTAGTAACTTGTGTGAAGCAGCGTGCACCAAAGTCCTTGTTATGTGAACCAGAATTTGAGTATGTGCTATGGTTGGCGCATCAACAAAAGCCAGTTGTTGATGGAACAATCACAGCGCATACTCAAATACTGGTTCAGAGAACAAGGAATTTGGTGCTGCTTCTAAGTCATTACTAACCGAGGTTTGATTACATCAGTTCTGTGATTCAGGTTAATCAGCCTTACACTTCCATATCTTTATTTGGGATCATCAATGTAAATAAACTTTGGTATCAGTTTCAGTTGGGATTTATTTCTTTATTTACTATTTATTTATTTATTTATTTATTTATTTTTTTATTTATAAGCATTTATGAAATACATCCATGGAGGTACGACAAGAGGACATGAAGTCCCTTGCAAAGGTCGACCTCCAGTGGTCAGAGAGTGAAACAATGGAATAGGACAGACACTAGGGGGGTTACAGCCAGAGTTTTGTTATGTCCCTAGTGGTTCTTTTACATCCCACAGAGTCTAATTAGGTGAAAGTATTGTGAGACGAGACCTATGGTTTATCATCCTTATCTGAGAAGACTAGAAAGTTTAACAATCTGTTAATGATTATCTGTTCCCTTACAAAAATTGAAGTTTGAATTGTATACTTTTAGTATACAAAGAGTATACATTATCTGCATTACATAGCTCATGTGTATATATTTTGTATACATCAAATATACATCAAGGGAAACTTCAGCTTTCTTGTCTGTAGTGATGTATACTTTTTGTATATATCATGGTTAAGGTGAGTTGCTTATGTATACAATGTGTATACATCAATATTGAACTGTTTGATAAAAGACCAATGATGTATACTTATTATATACATCAATGCTCAATCTGAAAAGAACAATTATCACTATCTTCTTTGCAGTATACTATATGTATACAAAAACAACAAATGATTTGGACAAAAACGCAAGGATGTATACTAATTGAATATACCACAAAAGTCAGCTGTATTTCTATGTAATTTTGATTGCGTGGATACACATGCAGACAAAAAGCTGTAAAGATGAGCACGACAAATTGCAACTGACATTTATTTAGTATTTGCAGTTGGTTTGCTTTCTAAGAACAGCTATTAAACAAAATTAGAAATGCATTTGTAAAAGCAGTACTAGATTACTGAGCAGATTGCATTTTATACACACTGTACGTAATATAAATCAATTTATACCACTATAATGGAATAAACCGTTCAGTCTTTCTTATACTGATTGGGAAATATTCCCAAAAACTAAGTAGTTTCATTTCCACAGTTCATGTGAAAGCATCTTCCAACAATACTCTCCAGTGAAACAGCAATTAAATCATTTTCTTTCCTAAGCATTAAACAAGTTAAGATCCCTAATGTTCCTACGGCGTGTAAACAAACCGTGCACGAAAGTCTTGTTGTCATGATCAACCTCTTGCACATTTTGTGGCTATGTTAGCAAACACCACTGAATATCTAAGGTCGAGACCTCAACTGTGGTTAGCGAAAGGGTTAATCTGTGTATGCTGTGTTTGCCAGAGTGTCTAGTTTTTTGTCAGAGCTTTTAAATTTGTTTCGCAAAGATTATTTTATCGATTTACAGCGTGGCCAGTATTCACTACACACGCTCGCTCGGGTGCTTTTCGCATTATCTACTGTATTTCTTCAGAGAACTTCAGCTTGTCATAAACCGTACACACTGAGTTTAAGTCCCAACACACAGTACGAAAGTTGTTTTTGAAACGGTTTAACTTTACCATATTATGAGTGTTTATCGATACTCAAGTTTGTTTTTGTGGTAGACAATTTGGCAAAATTTTCAGCAGTACAGTGTATAGCCAGAATCAACTCACGTTGGAAAAATATGTTTAGTAACCAACACCTCCAAATTATTCCCCTCATATTATTGCCTTTTCTGCCTGTTTCCTTCGCTATGAATTCAGGACTGCATTGTCCTCCCATATCTCCCAACGTTCTTTCAAAACTGAAAAACTTTGCGCACAACGAGAGCAGCTTAATTAGAAAGGTTATTAGTTATGTAATCACATCGCTCTTTTTATTTTATAAAACATCGTTTCAGTTGTGTTGAGGCAAAAAGAGAAAATGATTATTAAAACTAACTGATTCTATCAAAAAAGCGGCTGACTAGCCTTGACTTTTATCCAAAATACAGTGCTTTTACAAAAACACTTTTCAACTTCTTCGAATGATTAAATAAACATCTTTCAGTGCGTTCATTTTACTTCCCGTGACAACTGAGCTAATCGTTTCAGTGTCCAAGAGGTCACTGTCCCCAAAGCAGTCCGGTTATAACAAAATTCGATTAAACTGAGGAACTAAAAATCATTTAGGACTGAACGTTACACTTAAAAGCAGTTGTTTACAAACTTAACGACCAAACGATGGGAAAAAATCTTATTTCCCTTGATCACTAACATACTCATATCACATGAATACTCGCCTTTTAGGGAATTTCAAAGCTTTAAATTCCACTGCATAACTCTTCTCTCGTCTAACACTAGTTGGTATACAATCCCATGTGCTTTAGTCAGGCAAAAAAATGAAACGATAGAAAAAAAAAAAAACAACACTTTGCAAGGTGCGAACGCTCTCCTCAGGGGCACCCAACGACAAGTTTCGGTAGATATCTGTTCGGTGGAGGGTAATTCGCTTTGCACTTTCGGCGTCGATTTAACAGTGCACTCGGATTTTCGTAACTAAAACGAAGCCTAAAAGATTCGAAATTGGGAAATCCTAGCCCCTGACGTTTTCGGAAAGGTCGTAATTGCTGTTTTTGGCAGTCAAAAACGTCAACTAGCATTTTCGGAAAGAAAATAGTTCCCTAGAAAGTTCGTGGAAAGTTCATTTCAGCTTGCATTTTCTCAAAGGAAGATTTTGTTCCCTAACATTTTCGGGCAATTAAAATTTCAGCTAGGGAATCCGAACAGATGAACTTCTTCTAGTTTATGAAGAAACCGCGTTAAAAAGACTTCAAATACCATAAGGTACTTAAAAATGCCTTTCTACAGCTTTTGCTTGATTTGGCTCGTTGGGTGCCCCTGTCTCCTGGCGTCGTGTGTCGCATCGTGTTCGATTTCATTCAAAAGATCAACAAGAGCCCACAAAAAGGTGACGCGCAGAAAGCTGCGCAGAACATTTTTCCGCTCTGAAGTTATTGGATTGATTGCTGTTTAAGTTACAGACCGTCGTCGATGCTGTAAACAATTTTGTGGGGGAATGGAAATTCCATGCTGTGTGAGGTTTTTTCTGTTCGAGAAAAGCGACCATAAAGCGTTAATCTGTCAACGAAGGTTAAGCACTGTTTCCTAACAGCGACGGAAATGTGAGCTTGAAATAAGCCAATGCTTGCGTTCCCAACGGCTCTTTTAGGAGCCACCAAACTTGCAGAAGCAATGACCAATACTCTGTTGTAGTTTTATGTACTATTTATGTACGTACTTTTCCATAAAAATGTCAATTCACGGAAATTTACGGCACCCTCTCCAAATGGTCTCGCAGATAAGCCGCAATCCCGATTTCGGACGACAATTTTTGGGAAAAAGGTACGGCTTATCTGCGAGTCTTTACGGTATGTGGGGTTAGGAACGAACGCTGTGAAAATTTCTGGCTATTTCCCAGCATGCAGTGCTGTCGTGATGTTGAAAATGAAGGCAAGGCCAGGATGGACTAGAACGAGAGGCTGTAGCTCGGCCCGAACAACGAAGAAGAACAAAAGAAATCACTTCTAAGCTAGAATTAGGGGTTAGCCAGGTCACGTGATAGGCAAAAGTATCAAACTTGATCACTCTTGATGAACTCACCCTCAACTACTCATTGTCACTAGCTGTTCTAGCTCGACCTCTCTTGTCTAGTTTTGAGAATCACCACCCCCTCAAGTTGGCCTTCATGCAACTTTCACCTTTACACTAAATATTGGCCAGCAACTAGTACCCTCCCCTCCAGATCTTGATGCATATGCTGGTTTTCAAATAAAATAGCAATGATATGTTACTAGTCTTAAGGGTTGTATGTTTGTGTGGTTTAAGAATCGAAACGATCGACAGTAAGAAAAACATATTTTTTAATTAACCCATTAAGATCCAATGCGCCCTCATGTGCCCGTACAAGACTTCGCTGCTTTAAAAAATTGCAACTATCTTAATCGCGCGAACATTGCATTAACTATCAGTTGTGAGCATTGACTAGAAAGTCCTTCAAATTGAGAAACCCAATACACACAAAAAACGTCAGCGATTTTTGCAGAATAACAGCGTCTGAATTTGCACAATAACAAAAATGACCGTTTTTAACATCATAGAAAAACAACAAAAATCATGTTTTTGCCTTCCGTTTTTTTAAGAAAATCATCGCTGCTAACCCAAAAGTCAACATTCACAGCAAAATTCAGTCCTAACCCTAACCCAACCCTAACCCTAGCAATTGTTCTAACCCTAAAACCTTAATCCTAACCCTAGATTTTAACTACCCCTAACCCTAGCTTTTGACGAGGGGTGTCAAAAGCCCTTGTCACGTGACCTCCATTTTTCTTGCTTAACGCACTGACGCCTGAGACGTTTTACAGTTTTGAGTGATTTTCTGTATATAAACGATCCATATGATTTCCTGACTCCATATTTGAGGTTGCCATGGAAGGTGCTGCTGTTCTAAAACACTGTAGGCTTGAGTTTTCTAGAAACGTCATTCTGACGTAGCCATTTTGCTTTGTTGAGCAATAATAACGGCTCAAATATGGTTTGTATTCGATTTTTGGTAAGTTTACAGCCATTTTTCATCTTTAGTAGCTGTCTGATGAGCATCATTAAGCGTGAAGGTACCTAAGAGTCCACTTTCTCAAAGAAGCGAGTTACGTGATGTACTTCGTTAGCGAATTTGGCTCCTTGCTCATGGAACTGTTAAAATGGCCGCTCCGAAATGAAGTAGCTTTGGGACTCGACTACTGATGAATGTCTTGACCTACCTCGGCATGCACACACACACTGTTCAAAAAGAGTAGGGGATGTAGTTCCCAGTGTGGTGGTCTATCTGTATCTTTCATCTGTCTTTGACATTCATGTGTGGGTTGGGTGGGTGGGCGAGATGAAACATGGCCTGGTGATGGCTGCCAGAGGCTCCTTTACAGGCCGACTTCTGATCTCACCCTAGCAAAGAATTGTAAACTGCGATGAAACTATGTCATATGTGCGGGATATAAATCCATTGATATATAACATTACCATTATGAGCATTAATCTGGCAACCAGTCATTACAATGAACATTGTATGTCATGCATAACTCATTAATTATCCTGCAGATGACTCTGCTCGGAGTTTGAAAATTGCTAGTATTGTTATTTTTACACAGGAAGCAAGAGTAAGGCAGTGGGGCTGGAAGATGTTACATTTCACCAGTATGTCCGTCTGTCCAGATTTGAGAATGATCACACCAATTGCTTTATTCCTCCCGATGGTGAATTTGAGCTGATGTCCTACAGACTGAACACTCATGTAAGATGCTGTGACGTTAGCTAGTTTTCGTGTGTTACTCGCATGACGTATCTTATTCTTGTCATATCGATTTCATCCGATTTATTATTTTTACCCTTGAATATCGCCTTTCTTATCATCCCCTTTTGACAACTATTGTTATGTATTTTTTCCCAGAGACAAATGTCTGTTCCCCACGCCCGGAGTTATACATCAAATGTAAGTTGCATTTTACTCTCCCGTTTTCCGTTTCCCGTTCCTTTATCCATTAGTTCAATTGGTTTTTCTCTGTAGCCACTTTTGTCTTTTTTTATTTGTGTTATAGTTTTCACTTTTCAATATTTGCAATCAAGAATTAAAGTATAAAGTATTTGTGTTATTGGACTGGTTGATCGCTTTTAAATAGCTAAAATGAGCTCTAGCTCTGGGAAGGCTACTGATGCTGACTTGAACATTGTTCTAAAACACAAAAATTGATGCTTGCAGAATTTCCTGTGCATGCACATTATGCTTTTAAGGCAAAGTAATATATCTACACAGGGTTTCATTAAAAGCTGGCAAGCGCCGAAAATCGCCGCCTACTTTGTCAGAATTTACCTCTTACCGCCATCTACTTTGTCCATATTTTCATTCAAATTATTTAAAAAAAAATCCTCAAGTCGCTGCCCACTTTAGTTAGCTCAGAAGGCTATTTCAGAACTTAGTGAAACCCCTGCATACAGCAATTTGCAATGTGCTTTAGTGCTGTCAGACTTCAAAAGAAAAAAATGAAAAGTTAACATTGAGATCCACAAGCAAATTTTATCTCTTTGTATCTAAAAACGAAAGTCCCTTGGCTCACGTTTTACGTATGATTCACTTTATATAATTTTTTTTCTTTTCCAAGGTGAAACCAGTAATCTGGATTGAGTCTGTGATTGAGCGACACTCTCACAGTCGGGTGGAATATATGATTAAGGTATATTTAAATGCATCTTAACCATAAGTGTGTGTCATAAATTTCTCTTCTAACATTTATCTTTAATTGTTGTTGTTTTAAGTTGTTGTTGCTGTTATTCATCTTCTTCTTCTTCTTCCTCTTTTTATTATTATTATTATTATTATTATTACTATTACTATTACTATTACTATTACTATTACTATTACTATTACTATTACTATTACTATTACTATTACTATTACTATTATTACTACTACTGAAAGGGAAATGGATAGGTTGGCAGGGATCCAGTTTTGGCAGATACTCAAACATTCTAGATGAGGTTTTCCCACAGTTATTTATCTGGCTATCAATCTCACACTGAACAGGCAAGGTTAACCTTCTGCAACAGAGTTGGTTCATTTTGAAACTGCAGAACAAATCAATATGTGAAGTTTCGCTGCATGTAGTGTGTGTTCCTTTGTTTATAAAAAACTGACATGGAGTGGACAGGATAAATATCATTGAGTGACTCTTTAATCAAAGATGGTTTAAACTCTATCACCGTAGTTCAGCAGTTCCCGTTTACTGCTATTAAAAAAAATTCTGTACTGAAAATGTGGTACTCTCACAACAGTATTGTGGCTTGAAGACCCTGTTATCTCTAATCCCGGCAAGTTTCAAATAACATGACCGCTCTTTGCCAACTAATTGTAAAATTCATTAATAATTCATAAGAGTTAGGACCAATCAATTGACAGTATTTGAGTCACATTTTTACCTTTGTAAACCCCAATAGAAATCAACTGTCTGAAAGCACGGGGAGGGTTTGAAAAGGTAGCAGGAAAAGCCAGGGGTTGATGAATTATGAATTAGTTGAATTATCAGTAAGATTAAATTTCATAAAATGTCTAACTCGCCTAATAAGTATGCTTAATTTTAATAAAGACGAGTCCTGTAAATTTGTACAAAGTTTATTAATAAATCACTAGTCTGCAATGTCAATCACTAGTTTGATACAACAAAGAATAACAAACTGTATTTAGATTTTCATCTTTCTATTATCTACATACACTCGAAACGTTTACATGTCTTGAAAAGTTACTTTTTCTCGTAGTAAAAGTTGATAGTGCAGTTGGTAAAAACTGAATTGGCACAAAAATTATTGATATTACTTATTAACGTACTCTCTGGCATTGGAATATTGGCTAATACATCATCTGATAAATCAAATGTGCTATCAAACGCTAAAATATCCTCGGAAGAACATTGCAGCTATTATCCCCTGAATGTTCTATTGGGTTTGCACATTCATCCTTCTTAACACTACTGCACTTGTTCTCCATTTCTGTAGAAGCAATGACTGGCCCCAAAACATTGCTAACATTAACTAACTGCTTTTCGCTTGGTTTTTGATACGAAAACAGTGCGTTTGAATTATGCCCATTTCGTTCTCTTGCTAACTTCTCTTCAACACGGTGCTGGAACAATCTAGTAGCGCAAGTAATACGCAAACAGTGAGCTGTTTTCCAAGGCAAGTTTGCTTTCAAGCATAATTTCTCTGGCAATATCTTATTTAAAGTGCATAAAACTACAGTGCTTCTTTCGTACTCAAACATGCCGTTTCTATGCGGCCGAAAATAAAAACTTTGAACACTTTCAGCAAAACCTTGCACCTTACTAATATAAACTGAATACAGTGCAGCCAAAAATCGATCATGCTGATGACCAGTTTCATGGCCCTTATGCTTTATTAAACGAGGCTGAAAAGGCGCGGTGCCCTGGATGGTAGTCGGACGTGTCTTTGATATGTCCGCTTAACTCAGCCCTTCTGATGCTCGCCCAGCTGTAATTATGTGATTTATATTGCTCTGTTATATTCACATTTTACTTTTACTTTCTCTCATGTTGACGAACGAGAAGAAGAATAAGCGAGGTGATCGTGGATCGATTGAAGAAGATATACGTTCTGGGAAGAAATCAAACATGGCGGTCAACGATGAAGATGCCATCGTAACGCTCGGTGAAGGAGACCATGTACCCAATCTTTTCGAGATTAAGAACATACTGATTGACATCCAAATCCAACTTTAAGCAATAATCAAGGAAAATATGGAATTTAGAAATGAGATTGCAGAGTTGAAGTCTATGGTAACTGCACAAGGCCGAGACCTCAGAGATTTACAAGATTCAGTGACCTTCAATGGCAACGATATCCGGAGTCTGAAAAAATCTCTACAATTTGTGAAAGACGAAAATGGCAGGCTGAAAGATAAACTAACTGCAACGAACAACTCATTGAAGGCAACGAAAGAGAAACTTGAAAGACAACTCGAGGAGTCGGAACGACTATCGGAAGAGTTAGACAGTTTGGAACAATATACTCGCAAAAGCTCACTCGAAATACATGGCATCCCGCAAGATGCTTATACCTCGACTGAAGCCGTTGTTATCAAGGTAGGGGAAGCTTTAAATTTCACAATTGAGCCCGATGACATTGATATTTCGCATAAAATTAACCATGGTAAAGTTATCCTTGTGAAATTCGTTAGTCACAAAGTTAAATCGAAGCTGTACAAAGAACGAACAAAGTTAAAAAACGTGAAGATTAATGATCTTTTTCCAAGCTACCCATCTAGACCGGGCATTCATCCAATTTATTTGAACGAAAATTTGACGGCGTATAGGAGAACTATTCTGGAGGAAGCGAACAGGCGAAAACGCGATGGAACCCTACTGAGTGTATGGACTTTAGATGGCAAGATCTTCGGGAAAACATCACCATCAGGTTCACCTATCAAAATACTTTCAGAAGAAGATTTAGATAATTTATAGATAAGGAACGTACTTGTAATTTCACTTTCTTGCTCTAAATTATGTAAGACTGGGCACAAGCGCAGAAACAAATTTTAGGAGTAAGGATGAGTATTAAGTTCAGTGTTTGCCGCGGTACGACTTTGTTTTCTTAATTTATATTTTTGTTTTGGGTGTTTTTGTGATTATGTTGCGATCTTTTTGTCTTATCCGTTACGCATGCTATGTTCAGAGTAACTGGACATGAATTTCGGCTGAACCTAGTTCCCTCTGCACTCTTTATGTATTTGAAATTTAGCTATTATGTCGAATGTTAAATTAAAATTGATCTCGCTGAATGTAAGGGGCATAAGTTATTTCAAAAAAAGACGCACCATCTTTACATGGGTTCGCAAACAGAAAGCAGATTTAATTTTCTTACAAGAAACACATTCAAAAACAGAGTTAGAAACACAATGGAAAAATGAATGGGGTGGGAAAATACTGTTTTCACATGGGAGTCCTAACTCCTGCGGGACTGCAATATTGATCACAAATAACACCAACTGTACACTTCTCTCGACAATTTCAGATCCCTTGGGTCGCTTTATTATCTTAAAAATCCAAGTTGACGACAAAGTGTATGTTCTAGGCAACATTTATGCGCCAAATAAAGACAAAGATATAGTCCAGTTTTTAAGAAAATTACATGCTCTGTTCCAGACTGAAAATCTAGATTCAGAAGAGAACATTATATTAGGTGGAGACTTTAATTGTCCTTTAAATCCTGTTCTTGATAAACATGGTGGTATTATGACCTCAAGAAAGACGGTAGTTGATAGCATTGAAAGTCTACAAAGTGAATCAGATTTAGTTGATATTTGGAGACTTAAAAACCCGCACACAAAAAGTTACACGTGGAGCCAAAAATCTCCAATAGTACTTTGCCGCTTGGACTTTTGGCTTATTTCAAATAGTCTTTCTGACTTTTTAAACTCTACAGAAATATTGCCCGCAATACGGACGGATCATGCAGCCATAAGCTTAGCTGTAGGCGAAATAGGAGAGGTAAAAGGTCCGGGCCTTTGGAAAATGAATATCACGCTTTTGGATGATGAAGAATACCTTGATTATTTGAGAATCAACATACAAAAGTGGAAACTAGAAGGCGAAAATGAATTGTCGGATAAGCGTTGTGTTTGGGACTGGATTAAGTTCAATATTCAGGGGCACCCAACGAACCAAAGCAGCCAAAAGCTGTTTAAAGGCATTTTTATGTACATTATGGTGTTTGAAGTCTGTTTAAAGTGATGCTTTGGTTAGCTAGAAAACTTTGATCTGTTCGGATTCCCTAGCTGAATGTTAATTGCCCGAAAGTTTTAGGGAAAAAAATCTTTCTTTGAGAAAATACTACTTGAAGGTAACTTTCTAGGGAACCTTTTTTTCTTCCCGCAAATGCTAGCTGACGTTTTTTACTGCCAAAACAGCAATAACAACCTTTCCGAAAACCTCAGGGGTTATGATTTCCACATTACGAATTTTTTAGGCCACGTTTTACTTACGAAAATTCGAGTGCACTCTTTAATCGACGCCGAAAGCCTTAGGCGAACTACCCTCCACCGAACAGAAATCTACCGAAACTTGTCGTTGGGTGCCCCTGAATATTAGGTCACACGCTATGGGCTATTCCAAAGAGAAGGCAAAAGTAAGAAATAGGTGAGAACATCAAATGCAACAAGAATATGACCAAGCCACTAGACTGTTTGAAGACAATCCTAACGAGTTGAATAGGTCAAGATTAGAGGAAATCAAAGAGAAATTAGAATTATTTTATGAAGAAAAAGTAAACGGAATCATCGTGCGAGCAAGAGCCCGCTGGCATGAGCAAGGTGAAAAAAGCACTAAATACTTCTTAAATCTTGAAAAAAGAAACCATAATAAAAAACATATAAGGAAACTAGTTTCAAACGGCTCCGTAATTACAGATCCATACCAGTTACTTTCTTAGAAAAAATGCTTTTATCAAAATTTGTACAAAGCAAGCAATTTAACAGAGACATTGGATTCCATAAGAGCATTTCTTAACGAGTTAAACATTCCCCAGATATCGGAACAAGACAAGCAATACTGTGAAGGAAGGATCAGCAGTGAGGAATGCAAGTCTACTTTAGAAACTTTCCAAAATAATAAAACACCCGGAAATGACGGAATTCCCTTTGAATTTTACAAAACTTGTTGGGATTTAATAAAGGAGCCTTTCTTGGATTGTGTAAATGAATCCTTCGAAAAGGAAGAAATGTCTAACTCTCAAAGGCAGGCGGTGATCACTTTAATCGAGAAAAAAGGAAAGGATCGTTCTTTGATTGAAAACTGGAGGCCTATCTCACTGGTCAATGTTGATGCGAAAATAATATCCAAAGTAATTGCTACGAGATTGAAAAATGTATTACCTTCTATTATTCACTGCAATCAGACCTGCTATGTTAAAAATCGATATATTGGTGAAACGGTAAGATCAATTTTTGACATTATGGAATTCACAGAAATAGAAAACATACCTGGTCTGCTGATATTCATTGATTTTAAAAAGGCATTTGACTGTCTAGAATGGAACTTCTTGATGGAATGTCTTCATGCCTTTCACTTTGGTCCGAATCTCATACGCTGGATCAAAACTTTCTACAAGAATATCAAAAGTTGTGTGATAAATAACGGACTTTGTTCAGACTATTTTGATCTCTCCCGAGGTGTTAGACAAGGAGACCCTCTCACTCCTTATCTCTTTTTATTAGCTGTCGAAACTCTAGCGATTGCCACAAGAGAAAGTGCAGAAATAAAAGGAATTTTAATTAATCAAGTGGAAACTAAACTCCTCCAATATGCTGACGATACAACTGCAGTACTTTCCGATTTAGAATCGGCTCACCATCTATTTCGGCTGCTAGCTAAATTTGAAGGATTGTCTGGTCTAATAGTAAACACTTCGAAAACGGAAGGATTGTGGATAGGATCACTGCGAGACAATGAGGAGGAACCCCTTGGAATTAAATGGCCCAAAGAGCCAATAAAATCTCTTGGCGTTTTTTTTACCTATGACAAAAAATTACTGTATGTGAAGAATTTTTCGGAAAAACTTAGCAATGTCAAGATAATGATCAATATTTGGTCCTCAAGGGGGCTTTCAATTTATGGAAAAGTCACCTTAATCAAAACCCTTCTTATACCAAAGATTGTATATATCTGCTCTTTATTGCCTACACCTTACCATATCATCAAGGAATTAAACCATCTAATATACACGTTTTTATGGAAAGGCAAAGACAAAGTGACTAGGGCATCGGCAATAGGCAACTATGAAGAGGGAGGCATCAAAATGATTGACCTTGAAACATTAATGAAATCTCTTAGCCTATCTTGGCTTAAAAGAATATTTAGTGATACTTCAGGTACATGGAAAAACTATCTTCAGCACATTTTAAAAGAGTTTGGAGGTCTTTTGCTTTTCAATTGCAATTACGATATTAATGACCTTCCGGCCATCTCCCAGTTTTACTTGGAACTGCTTAAATGGTGGTCAGAATTCCGGGAGGAAAATGCTGATGTCAAAGATTGGCGTCTTATAATTTGGAATAATAAAGAGATTAGAATAGATAGCAAACCCCTTTTTTACAAGAGATATTATGATGCTGGTATATGGGGCATAAGTGATTTAAGTTTTGATTTAGATAATAAAAATTCATACGAACAGGTTGTAAGAAACACAAAGAGAAGTAATCTGCTGGAATGGATTAGTATGCGCCATTCAGTACCTTCTGAGCTAAGATCCTTGAACTCTGTTGATCTTAATGCCACAGACATCTATCACCCCTCATTCAAAATCAATAATCATGACGTCTTCGATATAACAAAAAAGAAATCAAAAGACTATTACACTTTACTGATTAAAACGAAGGCGCGTATTCCAAACCATGCCAATAGATTAAAAAAGGATTTTAATCTAACTGAAGACGAACTGAAGCAAGCATTTATTCTACCTCATTCTGTCACTCTTGAACCTTATGTTAAAACCTTTCAATTTAAAGTACTTAACTCCATACTCTTTACCAATTCAAAGCTATTTAAGATCGGGTATAGGGTAGATAATCTATGTTCTTTCTGTAAAAAGGAATCAGAAACTATCAACAATCTTCTATGTGACTGCCCACATTCAAATTCATTCTGGAAAGACTTTGAACGGTGCTACTCTGCTATGATAAATCAACAAGCTCAATTAACATTTAAGGATATTTTGATTGGTATTTTGACAAATGAATGCCCCTTACTCAATTACCTGATAATACTAGGGAAGGTTTATTTGTGGAGTTGCAGGAGGAATGAAGTACTTCCGAACATTAATAACTTTAAGGCCAAAGTTAGCATCAAGTACGAAACTGAAAAATATATATGTACCAGAAATAGAAAATTAAAAAAACTGATGGAAAAATGGAAATTATACGTATCGTGAGTAATCAGACGAGTAGTCTTAATGGAATACGATATACGTTGTCAGTTTGCTATGCATGTTTAATTTTTGTTTCTATTTGTAATATTATTTTGTCACTGTAACGTGTAATTATCTATTAATAAAATTGTTAAAAAAAAATTATTAAACGAGGCTTCTTCTTCAAATCTTTCAGGCCACCGTGAAACGTTTTAGACAAACTTTCATCGAAAATAATCAGATTTTCTTTGACAAAAATGTTGCAGAACCTAAGTAACCTGTGTTCGCCAACTCCAAGACCGAAAAGTTTGCCGTTATAAAAATAAATAGTATACATCAATGACTCAGCTGAATGTCCTCCAAGAAGGCCTTTTTCCCACAATATCCCCTCTACGTCTTCAGTTATTTCTTCGCGGGTGTCCATTTGGCACTTCTGGGCTATTCCACACTTCGTTGCATCCTTCATCTGCGCGTCTAAAACTTTATGAAACGTCGCGAACCTGTTATGGTAAAATGATACAATTTGGAACCCAATTTATTTTTTTTTGCACTGGCCATATCCACACTACTCATTTAAAGTACGTAACAATTTACTTGCCTCTTGTCAGCTTTGTTCAGAACGTTTAACGAATCCTCTCCTCCCGTCTCACTCAAATGAAGGTTGATTGCACAAACCAACAAATAGAGCGAATTAGGAGGATAGCGCTCTCCATTTTGTTTTACAACTTCACAAACGATCTTGCTTAACCGAAAGTTTAGCGTATGTGGCGACATGTGCTCTAGTGGAACGGTCAGATCTTCAACATCTTCGCAGTTCAGCTCAGCCACTCCAACAACGTGTAACATTGCACATGTATTTTGCCGTCACTGCTGCCATTCCTTGAAGACTTTTCTACTCCATTTAGTGTTGTATTGTGTTGCTTTCGGAGTGGCTTCCGACACTAGACTGGTCTCTTCTTCTTTAGTCTTTGGAGAACAAAACCGACCAGCCATGTTTCTACTACAAGAGCTAAATGAAAATGAATTGCTAAATTCGATGCTGAATATTTCCAAACTCCTAAGGGACAACTCCATGCCTGCGTGATTAACATGACATACACAACCTATTGTCACGGTTTCATTTCACAAGTAAGATAAAATATTCGTGTCCGACCTTTATGGGTATTTAAAACCGCTCACCTGCGGCTCGCCGTTTTAAATGCCCATAAAGGTCTCACGCTCATATTTCATCTATTACTCACAGGTCACCGGGAATAACCGGTAATCCCCTCCCTGACCTCCTTGACCCAAGGCACCTTTCTGGCTAACTGAGCTTACCGCCTGTAGCAGTGTGATTACATTATCTTGTTTTGTTCTTTGTAGGCTAAGGGCCAATTCAAGAGACGTTCAACAGCCAACAATATTGAGATTAACATTCCAGTGCCAGCAGATGCCGACTCTCCTAAATTTAAGGTATGGATGTCTTAATTCTCCTAACCTTCCTCCAAACATTCTCTGTGGTGTAAGTTGGGAGAATAATCCATTCAAACATGGTGAACACCCTTGAGTACTAGCAGTTCCCTCTCTCATACAGGCCAGCTAGCTAAACTGGCCTTTCTTTGGAGTAATCCTGTACCTCTTCAAGGCCTCTATTTTCATTGGTCCCTATGACCTGTAGGTTCTCTTCTTATCAGGGCTAGGGGTATTGTTTGTGTTGTATCATCTGTTGTTTTATTCTCCAATTACAGACCGCGTCTGGAAAGTTACAAGCTCTTTCTTCACTTATTTCCTTTCTCACATATGGGTCCAACCTTCTACCCATAGGCACTCTCTTTACGTATTTGGGTCTAACCTAAGCCTTTTGTTTGTGTCGACAATATGACTACCATCAACCGTTTACTGCACTTGCCAAATTCTTTCTTGAGTTTTCTACAAAGACAAGTTAAATCTTGAAAGATGTGATATGTTCCAATACTAACACACGCAAACTCAGTAAAAAAATTCTGAGTTCTCCCAACATGAGTCAAATCTATAGATCTTTCCCATAAAGGCGCTCAACAAATTATTCTCTTATTTTTATGATAATTAGCCTTACTAGCCTCGTTAACATGTGCTATTTTACTTTAGAGTGAGGCTAGTAAGGCTACTTAAAAAGAATCAAGACTAATCAAATCATCCGCCATTATGAAAGAGGTCTATGACCTTCCGATTACTGGTTTGGTTGCTGTGCCACTGAGCTACATAAGACTCCTAAGCTTAGTCCATGTGACAAACGTCCTGCATGGTGCTGGGATCTTTTTTCCGAGTTTGCTTGAGACAGTATTGAATAAATCGCACCTTTCATTTATTTACTATGCTTGAAATTTACCATCTCACTCTCACTACCAAGTTAAGTGTTCTTCTTGTTTAGATATCGACCTTACAGGCTGTGGTTTCAAATTAGACGCCCGTGCAAGATTTTGTGTAGAAGTGCAGATGTGCTGCTAATAAAGAACCTTGAAAACCGGAGAAGATTACTCACAAAGTTTAATCTCCTTGTGTAGACTTCAGTAGGAATTGTCAAGTGTGTTCCAGAGGACAACGAAATAGTGTGGAATATGAAATCGTTCCCGGTGAGTAACTTAGCACGTGTCAAGTGTGTAGGACATTTTGTTATACAATGGACGGTGCAAACCTCGCGTTTTTATTGGTCAAGAGGGGTATTGAGATTGTCGCTTGAGGCATTATGGGAGTTTTTGGGGGAAGTGATTGTTTCGCAATACGCGTCCCCTCAGACAATCCCACAATCGCTAGCATGGCCACTCAGTCCCAGTCTTTTCCAAAGTGAGCTATTACTTAAGTACTTGTTCACTATTTTTATTTTTTTTTCTCTGACAGGGAGGAAAAGAGTTTCTGTTGAGAGCTCATTTCAGGTTACCAAGTGTGGACTCAGGTTGGTTTTCAAACACAGAATATTTTGTAACCTTTGTTTCGTGCATCGTGTTCAGTTTTAGCCTCAAGCAATGCTAACTCCAGACCCACTAGGCAGCTTGAAAACTGCAGTCTGTTAAATCTCAATATTAGGGTGCTTGAGCAACGACGACAGCAAAAGTCGCACCACTTTCTCAACCAATAAGACTTGCCTGCACGTATTTTCCCGCGCTTTGCGCCGACTACATGTAATTGTTTCCTATTCTCATTGGACCATTGCGCTGTTTGCGTCTGTTGTGATTGGTCAGAGTAATTACTGAAATAACATTAGTTTTGGTTTTACGATAGTCAATTGAAAAGCGCTCCAGATCTATTTTTTTGCTGGGTTCTTGTTGCCATCACCGTCTACATTTTTGAAGTTCCCTTTAACTCATTACTGACGGGCTCTGCAATTTTCGGTCACTTTGAAAACCAGCTGTAACTTTTCCAAATCCTGGAGTATGTTTAAAATGAGCGACTTGACTTGATTTGTTTATAGATACAAAAAAAAGGCCTTTTTAGCCCGCAGTTAGCAAAGCTATTCTAGGCGGGCTACTTAACTGACACTGTTTAATAAGCTCTCTCTCTCTCTCACACACACACACACACACACACACACAGGTGCGCGCGCGCACGCACACACACACACACATACACAAACACATAGGGAAAAAAAGTAATAAAAATGGTGAGAGTTATAACAAAACCAGTTACACATATATAAAGATGTCTACATTACATTAGCCTGAGGGAGAAATAAGGATAGAAATTCACAAAAAGTCAAAGAGAAGCTGATCAGGTAAAATGCAAATATGAGCAGAAAGGTCAATATGCATATCAGGTCGGGCTACCCCAAGGCTGATTATTTTGTTTTCATTGATGGATGGTTGGAATTTATTTTCAACAATGATTTTGTGGAGAGCAGAAGTGGTAAGATTTTCTACATCATCGAAGCAGTTTTGGTTTCTTGTTTCACTTGGTATTGGTGGTGCCAATACTTTCCATTTGCTTCTTATTGCATTAAGAAGACCGTAATATGTGATGAAACTGACCTTCACTTTGAATTTCGTTGTAAACTCTTGAAAGGTATGAAAATTTCCATTATTGGGATCTAAAAGATCTTTCACTTTCTCAACGCCTGCGTCATGCCACGACTTATAGAAACAGGTTTTGCTTCAACTTTTATATCGCTGTTGTTCCAAATTATAATATCATGTGGGTCAATGCTATCTTGGAAGACTTCTAACTTCTTTCTTTTGATCTCTTCACAAATCTTTAAAACTTCTCTGTAAAAAGGAGGGACACTGTTCAGCTAAGTTCTTTCGTGCTATAATTACAAGCCAACAAAAATTTCAAACCTCCATACTGCTGGGTCGTGCAATTTGGAATAATTTTCCATGGTGAGTCTGTCATTGATTAATCTTTTAACCCATGACGCTTTTAAGGCTTTATTCATGGATTCAAACTCGATCATATTTATACCTCCCTTTTTTTTGCCACCAATTAACGTAAGTTTTTTAATTTTATGAGGTTTGTTATCCCAGATAAAATCAAATGTGCTCTTATCCACTTGTTTTGAGAACCCTTCTGGTACCGTCAGTACAGAAGCATTATAAATTAGTTTGGACAAACCAAGTGACTTGACAACATTTATTTTCCCAAGTAGCGTTAATTTCCTTCTTTTCCAGGAGTTAAGAATTCTTTGAAGGTCTTCTAATTCTTTTCAAAATTAAGTCTATCACTTGTTCTTTTGTCGTTAGAGAAATGAATGCCTAGTGCGTATACAGATTCTTCCGGCCAACGAAAGCCGAACGGTGTGTCTTTCCTGTCGGTCCAAGAACTTAACCACATTGCCTCCGTTTTGGAGTTGTTCAGTTCTAACCCTGAACACCTTTTGAAATTTCCTAACATTTCGAGTAGCGCCTGCACTGAATCAAGGTCGTTAAGCAAGACCGCGATGTCGTCTGCGTATAGAGTGTTTTTTATTTCTCATTTATCTAACTTTATTCCTTTTATGCTACTACTCGTCTGGATTGCGAGATTAAGCAGCTCTATTCCTAAGACAAACAGAAGACCTGAGAGTGGGCAGCCTTGCCTAACTCCTCGTTTGAGATTGAAAAAAGAGGATGCAAAGCCATTATTGGTGACACAACTTGAGATATCAGTATAAAAAACTTTAATCCATTTTTTAAAGTCTTCCTTGAAATTGAAAACCTCCAAAACTTTGCTTAAATACTCGATTGAATCAAAGGCTTTCTTAAAGTCGAGGAAAATTGCAACTCCACTTGTTTTCGTTGCGTTAGTGGATTCAATAACATCACTTATAAGTCTAACATTTTCACCAATATACCTACCTCTTACATAACCAGTTTGATTCGGTCTTACGATCTCCGGGAGTACTTTTGCCAATCTGTTTGCAATTGCCTTTGTTCCTATTTTATAATCCACAGTTAGCAGTGTAACTGGACGTAAGTTATTAAGAGCATCGGTAGGTTTGTCTTTCTTAGGTAAGAGTGTGATTATGCCTCTCTTTTGACAGATTGACAATTCACCTTTATTAAAAGCGTTATTAATGCTATGGACTACATCGTCTCCAATTTCTTCCCAAAAACACTTGTAAAATTCCGACGTAAAGCCGTCCGAACCAGGAGATTTATCATTTTTCATTTCACTTAAGGCTTTCAGGCACTCTTCTTTACTTATTTCACCTTCACATACGTTTGCGCTCACATCACTTAGGGGTTTGATTAATTTGTTTTGAAAAAATACGTTACTCCCCGGACTCTCTGTGTTAATAATACCTGCCTCGTACAAAGTCTTGTAGAATTTTTCTTCTTCTCTTAGAATGGCTCCCTGATCTTCGGTTTCGGTTCCATCATTTAATTTCAGCTTAATAATATTCTTCTTTTCGTACTTTCTAAGTTGAGTAAATACCTAGAGTTTTTTTCTCCGTGCTCGACCCACCTTGCTTTACTGCGTACCATTGCACCCTTCACTTTTTGTTCCGTTATTCGTTTTATTCTCGATTGTGTAATCTGTATGTTTTTTCGGAGCAATGGGTTGCAATTGATGATTTGTTCTCGCCTGTTTTTATAGAAGTTTCCGGCTACTGAGAAATGAGTAGAGTAGGAATGAACCTGTTCAGAGCGAGTAAACAGTTCAGAAATATTGGGAGGGGCACAGTGATTTACGATGTCATATAGGAGAGAGAGGCAACCAATTTAAAGTAGAGCATTTTTATCGGCAGAATTCCCGAACAAGCAGAAAGAGGAGCAGTATGAGATCTGTAATTGGAAAAATGCATTAGGGCTAGGGTTAGGGTTAGGGCTAGGGTTAGGGTTGGGGTTAGGGTTTGGGTTGGGGTTAGATTTAGGGATATGTTTAGCGTAAGGGTCAAAATATACAGTGTTCTTGCTTCCACACTTTCCTTTGCTATAGTGCCAAGCTGTTAAGGTCTGTTGCAGGTACCCCTCCTACCCCTCTAACTCTCCGTCATTTGCTTAGAATTGCACAAGCATTTGTAGAAATACTATTTTCAGTGACTTCTTCCAGTTTGTGGAGTCCACAGTTTGAAAAAGTAAAATGAGCTACTAAGTGTATTTTTTGATTAATTTATTTCTGACGGACTTTTCAATTTTCAGTCACTGAAGACCGGTGCTTTGAAAACCTGTAACTTTTCCAAATCCCGGACTATGTTTGAAATGAGTGATTTTTATTGCCAAATACTGAGTTTTTTAGATCACCCCGTAAACGTACTGAAAGTCCCGAT
Organism: Pachyseris speciosa; assembly: GCA_016490735.1. NCBI lineage: Eukaryota > Metazoa > Cnidaria > Anthozoa > Scleractinia > Pachyseridae > Pachyseris > Pachyseris speciosa. The sequence continues at coordinate 121,668 of JAEMWC010000443.1, forward strand.
TTTCCTTGAATGTGACTATTCTGTTGCAAAACCAAAAAACGCTCTAGGACAACACCAAAAATAAGCAACTTTGTTTTAAAGTGTTGAAGACAAAAAACTCTCTTCAAGCTAAAAGTCCGCATCGGCAGTAACCTTCGACTCAACTTCTTGCAATCTGTTCCTATTTGACTGCTCACTTCCTTAGCCTGACCTGGGTAACGCTATTTTATTTCAGTTGCTCTCACTGGTGTGACATGTTCACTTTGTGACCCAAAGGAACTCTGGGATATTCTTGGATAACTGCTGCGTGGGTGTCCGCCAATTTCCATTTCAGATATTTTTTCTAAGTGTCAAGCCACCCGGTCCTGCTGGCAAAATATTGCAGCGATTGCATTATTTACACGTCAAAACTCGCCAAAATTGCCATGCGAGGTCCCTGGCAGATCGGCTAAGAACACAACTTCACTTCGTCAATCACCATGACTCAATCGAAACCTTTCGGCGGCTCACTTGGTGTGAAATTGCTTCTCACCTCTGTCTTCTACCAGAGGATTGCCTCTACCCACCAACCCAGCTTTATTATGCCAGGCAAGGGGCTTCTGAGGTGGAAAATGGCTCAAAAAACGCACTTATAAATCAAAATACCTACCGAGTTGTAGCTGAGTGATCATTTACAAATAAATGAGAGCTAGCGTGACAAGCGTGACATAAAAGATAGAGTCTTCAGTGTTGTGGACCAGCAAAATCTTCGTGGTAACCCCTTATGTGGAATAACCAGATCGACTTGACCTCAAACCGTCGAAAATTACAGAAAAACATGGCCGCCAAGAATGAGTTAAAGGTGACGAGAGTCATCCACACCAGCAATAGATCATAATAAACTTTTCCTGCCCTGGTTGGACATGTTTTCTAAGGTGGTATTTCATAACCCTTCCCTACTCCCCTTCCTCCACTCCTTTTTCCCCATCCCCCCTTAGGAAAGTGAAGAATGGAAACACTGGCGTGTCGCAACTGACTACTGATAATGCAGTTTCTTGTTTGCAGAAACTGATCAAGGTAGACCACCGATCAAAGTCAAATTTGAGATTCCATATTTCACAGTATCTGGCATACAGGTAACGTAGTTTTGGTTTCACCCTTAACGTTTGACTTTAGTTTAATTAAATCTGAACCTCAACCCTAGGCAACCCTAGGTTTTGCAAGCTATTGCGTGATCTGAGTACTTTCGGTGGACAAGACCTGTTACCAGCGCGCAGAATAGTCTGGAACGAGCGTATGCACCTGACGTCCGGTTTAAAGTTACTGGTTTGGCGGGTCGCGCACAATTTTCCCCCCAAAACGTTTACCAAAAGAATGCACATTCTTTGTATTCCGAGTAAACCGTGTTCTGTTCATATTATTCATTCTTCTATCGGGAGCAGAATGAAGGGCTGAGTTGCTCGAAGCATGGTTAACGCTAACCATTGGATAACATGTATTAAAACCTATAGGCTGTCAAGGTATTTAACCCTGGTTAGTGCTAAACATGCTTCGAACAACTGGGCCCGATTGCTGTCGTTCATTCCGAAAAGAGAATTAGTCCCAAAAGAAAACGCCCCCTCCTATTTCAAGAATTCCTGTTCAACATGATCTCCTCTCTGAATTAACGATTATCGTTAATTCGTTAATTGCTCCGAATTTACGATTATTTTTAATTTAAACACTGTGCCCCATGACTTGTCAGAAAAGTAACAAATAAAACAAAGTTACTGTGTCATTTGGACTGGATTTGAACCCAGAACTACCGCGAGTAGGAGCGGCTTCTTACCACTAGACCACTGAAGAACAAGATGACTGGGAATCATTGTTGTAATATGCTACAAGAGTATGTGCTGCTAATTAGGGTTCAGTATTTCTCTGTTGTTTAGTATTCCCAATAGCTTTGTAGGAATCTAGTTAATATTCTGTTTGCGTTTGAACTTTGGGGTCAGTATTCACCTAGTCGTCATGTACTAAAGGTTTCCAGTTCTTTTTTTGGGATTAAAGCTTTCTTCGTTTTCAATGTCTGCCCGCTGTTATTACATGGTGGCAGCGATCAAAGTTTTATCGTTGACAACGTATACCGTCCATGATGCCAACAGCTGAATCAGGAGCAGAAGGAGCAACAGAAACGGCCACCCATTCGCCTCAGGGTATAATGTTTTTTCATCAGATACCCCGCCACATCCACTTGACCTTAGATGTAGTAGTGAGGTTGCCGAAAATTGGAAGTTATGGAAGGAGAAGTACAACAATTATTTTATTATTTCTCGATTACAGCAAGAGAGTCTGGAGTATCAGCTTGCCATGTTTAATCACACGATCGGCGATGAAGGTCTAAAGGTCATCAAAACTTTCAGTTATGCTACCGGAGAAGACTGCAACGACTGGCATGTGGTAATGGGCAAGATGGAGAAATATTGCGTCGGAGAAGTTAACGAGATTTACGAAAGGCATTGCTTTAACAAGCGGGATAAGCTTTCGACCGAGTCAGTCAACAGTTTCGTTGCAGAGTTGAAAACGCTCGCTAAGTCGTGCAACTTTTGCAATTGTCTTCACGATAGACTCATCCGTGATTGTATTGTCCTCGGAATTAAAAGCGAGCAGACTACTAAGAAGCTCCTCAGGATGAGGGACCTTACTTTGAATCATTGCATCGATGTGTGCTTCAGTGAACAGATTACTGAGATGGAGATAAAGTCATTGTCTGAGCCTCTGGACAACATCAGTCAAGTGAAGTCTAAGAAGAGACCACAAGCCTCCCAAGCCTCTTCTTCTACGCAAGCCGGAAAGAAAATTTCCACCAAATTCTGCGGTTATGAACATTTCATGGATAGGAAGAAATGCCCTGCATGGGTAAAACTTGCGAAGAAGTGCAAGAAAGCTTCAGTTTACAGCATTGAGAGCGAAGAAGAGCTTGAAGAGATTAGCGTCGTCAGGGTTCAGGCAATGAAAGACAAAGCAGTGTTTGCCAATATGTTGGTCAAGCAAAACCCAGTCAAGTTTCAAGTAGACTGCGGAGCAAGTACGAACATTTTACCCCACAAATTCGCAGAAGGTGAGGAACTCGCCCCGTGTTTGCAAACGCCGACCGTTAGCTCAGTGGTAGAGCACCGGACTAGCGTGCGGGAGGTCGTGGTTCAAACCCCGCCGGACAACACTCAGGGTCTTTAAATAATTGAGGAGATAGTGCTGCCTTTGTAATAACATCTGCAAATGGTTAGACTTTCTAGTCGGATAAGGACGATAAACCGTAGCCCCGTCTCACAATTCTTCATAATTGATTCTGTGGACGTAAAAGAACCCACACACTGTTCGAAAGAGTAGACGTAGTTCCCGGTGTGATGGTCTATCTCGCTCTGATGATTAAATGCTCGAGATATTAGCTGCACAAGCTACTCTAAAATCCGTAAATAATGTGATGATGTGATGATGATGATGATGATTGGTGATGTGGAACGGCACTAAGGTGAAACCCATGGGGACTTGTGCTCTTCCAGTGGTGAACCCTACGAATAACGAGCGCTACAAGGTTAGATTTCTGGTCATCCAGGAAGATCTCACACCTTTACTTGGTCTGAATGCAACAGAGAAGATGAAGCTGTTAACTGTTCACAAGGAAAATTTTGTGAATGTCGTTGAAAGCGCGGGTAATGACCTGACAGCCAAGTTTGCTGATGTGTTCAACAAGGCGCTGGAACACTTCCCGGAAAGGCGCATCTTCAAGTCGATCCTGACAGTAAACCCGTTATTCTTCCCACTAGAAAGGTACCTGTATCTGTAAGAGAGAAGTTTAAGGAGGAACTTAAGCGGTTGGAAACCCTTAGAGTGATTACTCCCATTGATGAACCGACTGAGTGGGTTAGTCAGATCGTTGTTGCTACGAAGAAGTCTGGTGAGCTACATGGTTGCATCGACCTGAGGCCCCTTAATGTTGCTTTGAAGAGGGAGCGTTACCAAATCCCTGTTATTGATGATTTGCTGGCAGATTTGACAGATGCTTGTGTGTTTACCAAAGTTGATTTATCATCAGCTTTCTGGCACCTTGAGCTGGATCATGAGTCAAGCATACTGACAACTTTCGCTGCACCTCATGGGCGATATCGTGGCTTTGCCTACCATTTGGTCCCTGTGTTTTGAGTGAAACATTCCAGAAGCATCTCCACCAAGCATTGGATGGTCTACCGGGTGTAAAGTGCATTGCAGATGATGTAATAATCCATGGCACAAGTGACGCTGATAATGACAACAATTTGAAGGGTTTCATGATTGCGTAGATGTCAACAGACTGGCATTAAGCTGGAGTACAAGTGCAAGGAGGTCCCCTTCCATAGGCATCTACTCACTACTGATGTTCTGAAACCCGATCCAGAGAAAGTTCGAGCTATCACTGCTATGCCAAGGCCAGAGAACCAGGGTGACATTTTATGTCTGAATGGCATGGTTACCTATCTTAGCCGTTTTCTACCCCATCTTTTCGATGTTATGGTGCCCCTTTGGGAACTCACCCTCAAGGATGTTGAGTGGTGCTGGGTTGAAGCGCAAGAAAAGGCTTGTAGTGATGTTAGGAGTCTTATTGCATCAGCACCCGTCTTGGCATATTACAAGGCCACTGAAGTACTTGAAATCCAGTGTGACGGCAGTAAAAATGGGCATCCGATTGCATACGCCAGCAGAGCCTTAAAAGAGACTGAATCACGTTATGCGCAAATCGAGAAAGAGATGTTAGCGATTGTTTTGTCAGTCACGACGTTTAATGATTACACGTTTGGTAGGAGAACTGTTGTCTATAGTGATCACAGGCCTCTAGAGTCAATCCTTAAAAAGCCACTTCATCTTGCACCGAAGAGGTTACAAGGAATTATGATCCGCCTGCAGAAGTATGATTTGGAAGTCAGGTACGAGAAAGGAAACAACGTGTTTCTGGCTGACACTCTCTCCAGGGCGTACCTACCTTCATCCGAGCAGGCCGAATCAGAGTTCGAAACCATTAACATGGTAAAGTTCCTACCTATATCTGAAGCGAGACTTCAGCACGTCCGACGGGAAACTGAAATGGACGAGTCCCTTCAGGTTCTAAAGGCCGTTATTCAGCGGGGCTGGCCTGGCCTCAAGACAAGAGTGCCCTGCCAGCGATCATCTCTCCGCACTTCAATATGAGGGATGAGATGTCTGTTCAAGATGGACTGATCTTTAAAGGGGAGAGAGTAGTTGTTCCAAAAGCAGCCAGAGGAGAGTTACTCAGAAGGATTCACAACTCACACCTTGGGGTTAATGGATGTCTCAACAGGGCACGCGAATGTCTGTATTGGCCTGGCATGACTGGAGACATCAAGAATTACGTGTCCACCTGTGAGGCCTGCGAAGAATACGAGGGCAGTAGACCAAGGAGACACTCATGGGTCATGAGATACCAAGTTGACCTTGGCAATACGTCGCAGCAGATCTGTTCGAGTTTGACAGAAAGAGCTATCTAGTGACATCTGACTCTTACAGTGACTTTTTCGAGTTGGACCACATGTGGAGCACGTCTGCAGTATCCGTGATTAAGAAACTCAAGGCTCATTTTGCGAGACATTGCATCCCCGAGCAGCTTAACACCGATAGTGGGTCACAGTTTGTGTCATGAGAGTTCATGACATTTGCCGAAGAGTGGGATTTTGATCACTGTGCTAGCAGCCCCAACCACAATCAAACTAATGGCAAGGCAGAAAGCACTGTGAAAGAGGCAAAGAAAATCTTATCAAAATGCAAGAAGACCGGGTCCGACATGTATCTGGCCATTCTGGACCAAAGAAATACACCACCAGGTGGTATTCAGATTAGCCCTGCCCAGCGTGTTATGAACAGGAGAACGAGAAGTCTGGTATCGATGTCAGACGAATTGCTAAAACCATGCATTGTTGATGAGGTTCTTGCATGCACTAAGCTTCACCTGCGACAGCAGCAGCAAGCCCGTTGTTACAACAGAAGCGTGCGTGATTTAGCACTGTTAGAGGCCGGTGACTCAGTGAGAGTTAAACCTTGGCAGGTTGGCAAGAAGGCGTGGAACGAGGGTGTTGTTAAGAGACGTCTGGACAAAAGGTCCTACGAGGTTGAACTTCCTGGTGTTGTTCTTAGAAGAAACAGAGTGCATCTTAGGAAGACAAACGGGCCCACAACTTTCAGAGAACATAGATCTCAAGCTGCTCCAACGTCCGAGGCAAGTGAGCAGTCCAGCGAGAAGCCACGCGGGTTGTCCTCCGAACAGGTCCTCGAGCAGTCATGCGAACAGTCCCGAGAGCATTCGCGCGAGCTTCCTCGTGAGCAGCCTCGAAAGCAGTCCCATGAGCTACCTTCCCGTGTTGAGGTTCCATTGAGAAGATCAGAGGGCATTCACAAGATGCCGGCACGCTTAAGAGACTTTGTATCAACTTAACGACTGTGAACTGAGTAACACTCGTGTTTAAGAGCTCTACAAGTTAACATCAATGCTACACATGTATTATTATTTTGTTGTGTTAGTTTATTTTGTTATCAGCTTACTTTTTCATAAAATGGAGGGTGTTGCAATATGCTACAAGTATGTGCTGCTAATTAGGGTTCGGTATTTCTCTGTTGTTTAGTATTCCCAATAGCTTTGTAGGTATCTAGTTAATATTCTGTTTGCGTTTGAATTTTGGGGTCAGTATTCACCTAGTCGTCATGCAGTAAAGATCGCCAGTTCTTTTTTGGGTATTAAAGCTTTCTTCGTTTTCAATGTCTAACCGCTGTTATTACAATCGTACAACTAGATATTTATTAGAGTCTGGCATAGAATATCACTAATCTACAGTGATTAGGCCTAAGCGCTGATTTTATATGGTCAACTTTTTTCTTGAGGTTTGGTGATCGACCTTTTCCATTTACTTTATACAGTTATTTCTTAGCGAGTGATTATATAGGTTTATAACAGGCTGTAGGATAAACGCATGAATTACATTATGTTAAAAATTGAGGTTTCTGCAACCAGCGATGTGGAGGTCTAGCGGTTAAGAAGAGCGATCAGTCAGCAAAAGAGTCATCCAAACACTGAAGATTGTTCTTTTACAAAACATTCTGACTTCCCAAACTCCTTTCACACTGTCAGTGTTCTAAATTAACTATAATCGTAAATTATGAGCTACTTAAGAATTAACGATAATCATCAATTCAGAGAGGATAACGGGTTGTCCTGTTATGGAATAGACTCACTAGAACACACCCTTAGTTGTTATGTATACGTTTTATTGTTCTCAGGTTCGTTATCTAAAGATTATAGAAAAGAGTGGCTATCAGGTCCTTCCATGGGTCCGTTACATTATACAGAATGGAGGTATGTTTACATGTATATATCGCTATTATAACTTATGCGCAGTGAGCGCACAAGTTAAGGTTTTGCCTCTGTTTTTCTTTTCGGGTCACATTGTGTAATGCAAATTTATGCTCACGTCTAGTACATGCAAATTTATGCAGATGTTTTAGATTAAAGTTGAGTTCCTGCCACGAGGTATAGGCTACTTGATTTCTCGTGTTACTCGTTTTGTTTATCGTTTTCTTGGGTCATTCTGAAATGAATGTCTTGTAATTTGTTGTTACCACAATCGTTGCGCGAGGTAGGAGTTCTACTCTTGGCAGCGCTGCAACAAATTTGTCAATCGTTGCTTAGCGGTAACCAAATGACTTTAAACGGAAAATATTAAAAAAAAACTCTTTTGACGTGTAAGCTTTAGATGACTCTTATCCGCGATCGTCTGCGGTCACATGGAAACCAGGCTTAAATGACGATGCTACAACATTGTGTCTTCGAGGTTTTTTGTTGTTGCCGCAATCGTTGCGAGAAGTAGAAGTCGGTTCTTCTTTTCACAACGCTTCTCGCAGCACTGCAGCGAATTTTTCAACTGTTGCGTAGTGTTGTTACAGTAGGCAACGTTTCATGTTTCCATGATTAGTACACAACTGCAACGGTCCTCCATTAAAATATTGTCACTGACGATTATTTTATTATTAATATTATTGTTATTATTGCTATTGACAGATTACCAACTGAGGACGACATGAGTAAGAAAGATGTCCTTTCGCCGTTAAAGGAACGACTGGTCTCTCCATCCTGTTACAGTGAATCAAAGAAGCGGCAGTTTTGATTTTGTTTTTGTTTTACTTTTTCATTGCATAAGCGTTCCAACTTCTGGTGAAGAGAATATTCGAAAGTCACGAGAACACTGTGCTTTTCATTGGAATTAAACACTCTCTGTTTCTTGTTTGGTCATGAAATTGGAAAAAAATTGTTCATTATGTTGTTAATTCGCATGGTAAATACTGTACTTCTAAAATATAAATTCATAAAAGGGAAAAAGTGGTCAACCATCATCACATCTAAAGGATGGAGCTTTAGTCAGGAAATTGGTAGAAAGAGTTCTTTACCATAGGATAACAGATGAGGCAAAAGCAAAGGCAAAAAAAATACGGTAGTTCCGGTTAGAAAACGGAAAAAGTTAAGAGGCGGGAATTTTGTAGCCTGCTTGGCAGGCGTAGAAAGGGGAGGCAGGGGTCCCCTCTCTCTTTCCCTCCACTCCCGCTCTCCCCCTCCCACCCTTCCCCTTTCTACGCCTGCCGCGCACGTTAGGAATTTTCGTCCTGACTTTTTCTGTCGAACTTCTTTTCTTTCTTTTTTTTTTACACTGTCTTTTATGTTCGCGAGCGTTGACGTATTCAAGTTTTAGGGATATAGGAAAAAAAAACAACCTAAACTTTGTAAAAGTTATAGCTATGAAGTCCCTTTTTTTCCCAAATCCTCGTAATGTGGTTCTCCATTTTGTAAAAAATCTACCACTGACAGACTTGTAGGGAAAAAAGTGCTGTGAACAGGACAGAGAACAAAATCGCAACTCATAAACAACACGAACTGTTGTCACTGAGGTTTTGATCGATGAAACAATTTAAAAAATCCATGAGAATGTTTTCTAAGGTTGAACTGGAGTATTTTTCCTTTTTTTGTTCTTTGGGTGTAATTAAAATTGCCCAAATATTGGGTATAGAAAGTTGTAAACCTGGACAAAGGTAGCCTCAAAATAAAGCACGACTTTAATAATTACGTAGACGAGTATGGACTGTTTATTTGTTTCATTTTGTCTGGGTGGAATGGAATCTAGTGGACAATGAAGGAGTGTTCCAAAGTCTTCACAGGGTTGGCACGGTCCTCGAAAAACCGGGGAAAAGAGATTGTTTTCAAGGTCAGGAAAAAGTAAGGATATTGTATATCAGTGAAAAGTCAGGGAATGTTACTTTTGGTCAGCCGTTAGGTTTGGGAAGGAGATGCCTGCGTGGCAGGCGCCAGAATGAGGAAAAATCAAGCACGCGAAGCGAAGAGGGCACGCCTGTCTTCCCCCTTCCCTTTCCCTTTCTAGCGCCTGCCATGCAGATTCCTAGGAGGAAAGCCCGGACCCGAGTGAGCGGCGGAAATCGAGCCTAGCAGATTCCTTGTTAGTTAAGGTAATGTCGTTTCAAAGAATTCCTGCAAAGGATTCGATTTCTGTGGGGGCTTAACTGCTTAATACCCCTCCACTCCAAAAGAGATCTTGAAAAGTGTGGCTACGCGGCTACGCAGACACGCAGAATGCAGGCTGTCTTAGACGTCTTACAGAGGACACATAGAGTTTGAAGATGGCTACGCGGCTATGCAGTCTTCACAACTGCGTAGCCGCGTAGCCACTTCATTCCCTTACTAGCAAATTCTCAGTAGCTTTCATTTGAATGGTCACACTTTAGGATTTCATCCACAGACTCAAAAGTTAGAACCACCTTGAGCAGTGTAATAAACAGCACCACAGTAAAGTACTTAGGCATCGTTTACACGGACGGCCGGTTCCCAATCGACACGGTTTCATGACCTCGAAACCGCAACAAAAACGACACGGTTTCGAAGTGTTTACACGGAACCTATCCATCCGTTTACGGCATGGCGATCTCGTTCTGAGGCATTCTTCTGGAAGCATAACAACGTCCAAAACGTTGTCCCCTCAAACTCGAGTTCTCCCAGGCCGAATCCAGAATCGTTGTTCTGCTTTCTCTTCGTTACTCTGGAGCGTATCGACGGAAAAGTCAACATTTCAAGACATCTCTGCCTGTTATTACGACATGCCTCTCGGTTTATAGAGAGTAAAACATATGAAAGCTGAAAAAACGAACTTAAATTGTGATTGTGCAAAAAAGCGCCGCACTCCGTGCGAGGTCACAAAATTACCCTTCGCGAGCCAGCCAATTTCGCACCAAAATAAGTAACCGTTTTTGAATCGATGCGGTTTCGCCGTTTACACGACCAATGCAACCGTATCGTTTTGAAAACGCTCCATTTTTGAAAGCGTTTTCAAAACGACCCGGTTCTGATAACGAACTCGACCGGCACCGTGTAAACGAAAGGCGTAACCGCATCGAAACCGATGCGGTCACAAATGAAACCGCGTCCGTGTAAACAGTGCCTTAGACTTTCTCAAAGTCGTTCGCTTGGTTTTCTGGTCTGGTGTGGTAGGATTTCATCCTCAGACTGAAAAGTTAGAACCACCTTGTACAGCATAATAAACAGCACCACAGGAAAGTACTGCTCAGCAGCTTTCGTTTGATTGGTCACAGTGTAGGGTTTCATTCAGACTCAAAAGTTGGAACCACCTTGTACAGCATAATAAACAGCACCACATGAAAGTACTGCTCAGTAGCTTTCATTTGAATGCTTATTTCAGACTCAAAATAAAAAACCATGTTCTACGATAAAATAACAGTGCCACAAAAGGGCACCATTCTTTAGTTTTATTTGAATTCTCACAGTTAAAGATCTCTTTTACAAACTCAAAAGGTAGCATAGCACTATTTGTCTCTTTATATATGTAAAAACGTTATCGTTGTCGTTTATTTGTTTACCACCTTGGTGGAAATATACCACTTGGTTGGAAAGCCTCTGCGAGAAGACCGGAAGATGACGTGGGTAATTTACTAAAGTTCATCAGGGGCTATGCTTGATCATGACCAAGGTCAAACTTAAAGGTCCATAGACCTTATGCAAAAAAGGCTGCCTTTAAATAATTATTTTGTTCGTATTCATAGTAGCCTCACTAACCTCATTCGGGATAACAAGGTTCTTTAGCATTTTGACGTCAAAAATGAGGTTAGTCAGGCTACAAATAAGAGCAAAAGAATAATTTAAAGACAGCCATTTTTGCATAGTGTCTATTAAAGATGACGTTTTTACTTCGACAGTTAAAAGCTGATTAGTTTCGTTTGAGTCTGAGTTAGCCGTACAACATAACAAAAACGTTTTGAGAACAATTTGGTGAATCGGTTTTCCAGAAGTCAATCATGCAAACAGAAAGGCACACAGCACGAACCTGTCATCTCCACATGTTTCGCTTTAAAAGGAATAAAAGACTTTGTCAGTAATTCCGTAAAATGATTTAGTAAACTCACAGACTCACGAAAAACTTGTCACTACTTAGGTTTGACTGCCATTAAGGGCTAACCTCACAAATTAACTCTTAGAAATAGGAGAATCTTTGCTGATGTCATTGTTTACATTTTGCCTCATTTGCATATATCAAACCATAAGCTATGGACAAATGGACACCATGAACTAAGAGAGCATATAGCTTTTGGTATGTTGAATATTGTCAGACAAACTGGCTTTCAAACCTGTGACATTTACAAGGAATTGTATGACTGGGTGGCAACAGTTGCCACCCAACAATACATCCTTTCAGAAAAGGTTGACATTTTAAACGCCTGTTTCTCAAAAACCATTGAGCCTGTCACTCTCAGGTTATCAGTGAATGCTAAGTTTGCCGAGCACTTTCAATTTCTGGTGTGCATTTATCTTTAGCTTGTTTTACCATTTATAGTAATGTAACCTAACAAGGCAAAAGTTCCTCCTGTAGGTGCTTCTGGTTTAATTATTTTTATACCACATTCACTGACATCTGTAAAATAGACAAATTACCAGATTACAACTACCCATGTTGAAACCTTTCACTCTTGATGACTAAAATCAAGGCTTCAAAATGCAACAACTTCAATTGAAACAACAGTATTACTACCTAACTAATGTCATTATATCGTGGAGTTTTCTTCAATGTGAAGAAAATTCTGTGCGCTGAAAAAAGCCAAACAAAAAATGACTGGAGCCAATACCACGACACTAGGGGACGGGCCATTAGAGAGGGTTGACAATTCCCAAAACAAATTCTTACATGGGAAACTTGTCCAAAAAAAAATCCTGCAAGTGGTGGTACCTAAAAAAATTCATGCAGAGGGAAAAAAGATCCTGCAGACAAGTGTGATTCCAAAAAACATTCATGCACCGAACACCCCCCCCCCCCCTCCCCTCCAGTTTTTTCTAATGGTTCGTCCCTAAACAAACGAATTATTATACCATACTTTTAATTAGCAAACAATGGCTTATAAGTTACAAAATGAAACGTACGACTTTTAATTTGGAATGTCTTAGGTGCAATTACGACAATAAAGCTGCCAGTGCTGTAAATATGCGATATATGCGTAATCTTTGTCTAATAAAGTCATGTGCACCTTAATTACAGAGACATTAAAATACCACCTTATTGTACATAATTTATTTAACAATTAGATTATGAAATCGAGCGCTCCATGGTGTGATAGCCAATGAGGGCGCAGCACGAATCAGCTGGCATGCATAGATCGAGAGCCAATAATCGAAATGTTTTAGAATAAATCTACTAGTCGTTTAAAGCTAAACAAGTATAATATCTAAATCCTCCTTGCAAACACTTTGAAAACTCGAACAAGCGGTTGCCATTTAATCTTGAATTAACCCTTAATCGGGGGATAGTTTAATCGGCTTTCCAGGAACCGGGGCCAGAACTGCAGCGGTGTCGCCTGCCCAAGAAAACAAAGTCAACAGTGAATTATTCAAATTTGACACAATAAGCCGCAAAATCTGCCAATAATTATTGTATCTCAACTCACATGTCCATTGCCGGCGCGACGAATTTCGATTCTCTGCTGCCTTTGTTGGTATTAAAGAAAATATTTAGTGACGAAAAAGTCATTTTCACTCAAGACCCACTCAAGCAAACTTAAATGCAAATTAGAAAATTTGGTTTATCAACGGAGTTGATAATGTAAATTGACCACCGCACAGGGATTCGATTAGCTGACGTTTCAGCTAATCGAATCCCTGTACGGTGGTCAATTTACATTATCAACTCCGTTGATAAACCAAATTTTCGTGTTTCACTCCCCCACCGACGCAGCACCACAGTTTCTTTAGAAACTAATCCATTTTTTAAATGCAAATTAGGCCCCAATCTCCTCAGGGCTACTGTAAAAATTGCAATGTGGCTTCCAGACTCTGGAATCCGGAAAGGAGAATCTGGAATTCAGTAACCGGGCATGGTAAATATTCTTTTTTGTCCTGGAAATGACTCTGCCTGAACTTAATTTTGCACTTTCCGAGGTAGCGAATTGTTATACCTGTTCAGTTTAAGCACCAGAACTAATTTAGCACTTTCCGAGGTATCGAACTGGCTGGTGGAAAGGTCTCCTAAGTGACGATTTACGGCAATTTTTTTAACCAAGAGAGCCTGATTTTTTTGTATGTGGCCCTCATTTTACTTAATTAACAATCCCTTGGTGTTGTTTCGCTGGTTGCACTTCGTTTTCATAAAAAACAAAGCCAAAGTTTCGAAAAATCACTGAATGGGTGTAAGGAAGCGGAACAAAAGAAGTATTCAACAAAGGACACAATAAAATAACTTCTTGCCACACGTGAATAGCCTCGCTAGCACACGGGCTTGGTGAGACTTTTTTTCAATGGGTCAATGCATTGACCCAGTAAGGTCGCTTGCTCAAGACCAGGATAGTTTTTTTGTTTTCACCTAAATGCACAGTATTTATTTACATGACGTCCCCTTCCAAAAACAAATTCTTGTTTGAGTATTATTTGTAGATTTTGCGGCTTATTTTGGCAAATTCGAACAACTCGCTGTTGACTTTGTTTTCTTTGGCAGGCGGCACCGCTGAAGTTCTCGCGGTTTAGCGTTTATTTGGACAGAAAAGAAACTAGACAATGAACAAGCGCTTAATCTAATCATGAAGTCGTCCATATCGCGGTTCGAGTAACGCGTCGTTGCGTCCATTGTGTTGGTTTACAAAGGATTTTTTGATTGGTTGCTTTCCTTTATGAACAGCGGGTTTTCAAATGGCGCCGACTCGATATTTTGGCTCGGTTTTTTTCTGGAAAACGAAGCGAAAAACAGCAAAAAAACACAGAACAACATTCTTTATGTCAAAACAAGTCAGTATGTAAAGAATTAGCGAAATCCTACAAAAAACATTTTTTCACCAAAAAAGCGATATACGCTCCTTTTGCGGAATGCCCTTCAATTGTGTATTGATCAAAGATCGGTTTATCCATGGAAGTTTATTTGAAGCACACAAAATTTGGACATGAATGTAGCACGCATGACCTGCAACTTCAAGCGCTTCAATTATGTTTTCAAGTTGCATTCCAGTTAATATGCAGAATCAATACTCTTTCCCTGTTTGCTGCTGGTACTGGGTTTCACCGGGTTTCGTTTGCAAATGAAGCAAAAATCCTTGAGTTGAACAATAGGGCAACAAGGCATCACGCGTCATCAAATCCAAAATGGCGGCGCCCATAAAACTTAACAGCGAAAATAGGGGATGATGATATCCATTTTTTGTGGATCATTTTGCAGTATCTTTAAGTTAAGTATCTTAACTTTACGATACTGCAAAATGATCCAGAAACTGCTAGAATCTTTTCGCAACCACCGCTGATTTCATTCAAACGCAACAAAAATGCAGGTAACTTTCTAGTTAAAAGCGCATTCAAAACAACTGAACAGCCTGGTACTTTCAAATGCACGCGCTCGCGATGCAACACTTGTCCTTTCATTCAAAACACTGACAAAATATCGGGCCCTAAGCGATCTGTTAAGATCACTGATCGCTTCACGTGTACCTCCGCAAATGTTATCTATTGCATAACCTGCACATTATGCAAAAAGTTCTACATCGGCGAAACAGGAAGACGACTAGGTGACCGATTCCGAGAACATCTTCGTGATGTTGAGAAAGATGACAAAGACGCATCCAAACCTGTCGCTCGGCATTTTAATCTCCCTTACCATTCCAAACAACACATGTCGATCTCCGGCCTTTCCCTACATCAAGGTACCACGGAAGGCCGTAAAAATCTCGAGCAAAAACTGATCTTTCAAATTGGCACTCTTAATCCCCACGGTATCAACGAGCGCTTTTCATTCAATTAATTTATTCCTGTTTTTCACGTTACCATGTTACCACCAATAGCGTAGCTCCATTTTCTGTATATAAACCATACACAACCCACAATTCCTCGATTCGCTCCAACGAAGGGCTAACGCTCGAAACGTCAGCTAATGGAATCCCTGTACGGTGGTCAATTTACATTATCAACTCCGTTGATAAACCAAATTTTCGTGTTTCACTAGAACACACCCTTAGTTGTTATGTATACGTTTTATTGTTCTTAGGTTCGTTATCTAAAGATTATAGAAAAGAGTGGCTATCAGGTCCTTCCATGGCTCCGTTTTATTACACAGAATGGAGGTATGTTTACATGTATATACCACTTTTAATACTTATGCGCAGTGAGCGCACAAGTTAAGGTTTTGCCTCTGTTTTTCTTTTCGGGTCACATTGTGTAATGCAAATTTATGCTCACGTCTGGTATATGTAAATTTATGCAGATGTTTTAGATTAAAGTTGAATTCCTGCCGCGAGATTATACGCATGCATATGAGTATAGGCTAGTTGATTTCTCGTGTTACTCGTTTTGTATATCGTTTTCTTGGGTCATTCTGAATGTAAATAATACAGACGGTGAGTCGGAGGAAAGGGCCTGTCTTTCTTCGAAATCTGTGCGGTAAATACTCAGAGGGAACTCCTGAATTTCTGATGGAAGTTTGCCCAGTTCTCCAAATCCTCATCCTATTTAAGACCAAAATACGCCATTTTCGATCCCATCTTCAGACCTGTTTTTAGATCTGTGGAAATTGTCCTGCTGCCTTTGTTGTAGTATTCTCATTAAGGCACTGTTACACTGGGAAAATTTTCGTGCAGCTTGTCACTTTTTCTGCAATGCACTGAAGTTACGCAACAATTGCGTGGTGTGTGTTCCCAGAAATGAACGTCTTGTCAGCATTTTAATCTCCCTTACCATTCCAAACAACACATGTCGATCTCCGGCCTTTCCCTACATCAAGGTACCACGGAAGGCCGTAAAAATCTCGAGCAAAAACTGATCTTTCAAATTGGCACTCTTAATCCCCACGGTATCAGTGAGCGCTTTTCATTCAATTAATTTATTCCTGTTTTTCACGTTACCATGTTACCACCAATAGCGCAGCTCCATTTTCTGTATATAAACCATGGTAGTATAACCGGCGTCACTCAAATACCGCCTTGGACCAACATCCTCGTCGCTTTGCTCCTCGAGTATTGGTGGGCAGCAATATTTGACTGACGCCGGTTATACTACTACTACTGTAATACAGATGCGCACAACCCGCATCATCCACACACCCACACCGCGCAAGCAATTAGAGAGAGGTGGGTGCGGAGTAACCAAGATGGAAAACAAACGGGAGAGAGGACAAACCACTGGGAGGGTGCGGGCTGTAAGAGAAAGGGTGCCAAAGGGTACCAACGAGCCAGCAATAGGAATAACCCCAAATTTCAGAACCGTGCGTTGTTTGAAATGCACCGGCTGCAACGAGAAGGACACTTGTCTTAGAACCGGGGCTTCACCCCCCCCCCCCCCCTTTTGGGTGGGGTTGAACGACTCTCCTGCTTGGGCGTGGGACGAATGGTTTGGAGTTTGGTATGCGGCTGGAGTGGGTGATGTGGAGTAATATAAATATTTTTCGGGGCGGCAGAGTATGTGCGCGGGGTATATTGCCCACCAATTAGAGAGAGGGGTGTATGTGGCAACACCGATGGAAGCTAGCAACAGTTCGCCCACTCTAACCCTCCCCAATCCCATTTTAATGCAAAAGGGGTTGAAACTCCGAAAGTCTCGAGTCTTAAGAACGATAGCTGAAGATCATATTGTGCTTTTGGGAATGGCTGATAGATTACAGCTTGCGGACAAGGACGAAATTTTTCTTAAAATTATGAATGAGTTTTCGAAGAAAAACTTGAAGTTTTTAAAATATATAAAAATGAAGGAGGTTGTAAAGACTATATTAAAATACTTATCTGTAGCTATATTTGACGAGACTCAAAAGACTTATATTTTGGAAGAAATAAAACGTGTTGTTAATTATATTACTGGATATAATGAAAATATTGACCAAAATTTAAGCGGACTACTTGACCCCATTTCGATTGATATACATAATAAAACGAAAGGAAAAAATCAGGAAGACGAAGAGGAAGAGGAGGATAAAGAGGAATTTGAAGAGGCGAAAAAACAAAAAACCAACACCTAATTAAAGATTATCTTTTTATTCTTCAGCGCGCCAGGGTAAAAACAACACCATATTGGGCAGGCGTATTAGAAAAATCTAAATAAATATAAACCATGACCATAGATCTTTTCTTCCCCAAACCCACCAGGGGCGAGCCTCTTTTTTTCTTCCTTTGCGCACACAACCTATCCTTTGTAGGGGTTAAAAAAGCGGCACAAAGGGTCGTTAGCGATTATTTACGGGAGTCAACCCGCCACAGGAGAAGAAGCAACTTAAACAGGACATACAAAAAAGACGTGAAACTTTTTTTAAGGAAAAACACAAACCCCTTTTTCCCTTTTGGCACCCAGTTGTTTTGGTTTTTGATACAATACAATACAATACAATATTCTTTATTATTATATACATAACCCAGTAAAGAGTTTTCTAACACATGGCCCTCTATTTAATCATTTAATCAACGTGAGCAACGTGAGACGTTATTACTCCTTTCTCGACTACTATAATCAATACGCGTGCACGACTCTATTAGAAAAATGTGCGCAAGGGTATACCCATGACCACAGCCGACGTGCTCCGTTACAATGCCCGTATGGCATTGATTGAAGAGATCGACGGGTGGTTGGCGAAAATGAAAAACAAAAACCACCACTGCTCCGACAAACAACTTCGTTACGTTCGTGACCTTTTGAGCCAAGACATGGCGCCCTGGCAATACATAAAGAAAACAAACGATTACAGGTTCATTGATGAAGCCGCCTACTTATGTTAATTGTAAGATATTAATTAATACCAGAAGAAAAAGAATTCATGGATAAATGGTTAACAAACGAAGGGTTTTATGATACAGTTTACTAAACAAATGGGGCGCCCCACGACCGACCATTTTTCCCCATACCCAATTTATTAATTTTTTTTTGGTTATTTGTGTGGTGAACAATGGTGGCACCACCTTATTAAAGAAATATGTGCGTGAGGTATAATGGTATCTTTGACAGAGTGGGAAGAATTAATGGCAATGATGGGGGTGGAATACTACGATACCACCCACGAAAAACCAAAACCAAAACCAAAGTGGCCAATTCCTCACCCGCGCAATGAAACTCCGCTGCAAAAAAGGCTATTGGGTCTTCCGCCAGAGTTGAGGGATATAATTTATAAAAAGGTAATTAAAGAAAACTTAAAGGAGAGAAAAAGGATGGGTTGGGAAGGCGTGCACGTTGAGATGTGGTGGGCCATTAATGACACAAAACCGTACTGTGAGTTTGAAGATTGTTACACAAAGCTTCTTGTTGATTACGAAGGTTGTATGTGTATAGCATGTATGTTAAATAGTGATAAAACCCACATTGTATGCTCGGTTGATGAATCATTTGACAAGCACAGACCCGAGGTGTAACTACAAATGTGCAAAGTCTTATGACTCAGGCAATTGGCCCAAAATATACAAAGGATATGCAGGAGAAAAATATGCTGTTGTTAAATTTGCGGGGGTATTAATTGATTGGTGGATGGTTAAAAAGGCCGTAAAAGAAGCACTTCGGGAGAGAAGATTTTATTAAAAGTATATGGAGCGAGGCGGGTATGCCCCAATTACACAACAGCGTTCAAAAATGGATCTGTTGGTATGGGTCAACCAACGGTTGAGGGAAATGCTCCTTCAAGACACAATTAAAGCCCGAAGCCAGGACAAAAAAAAGGCTGTGGAATAAAGTGCACAACGAGCTTCACCTTTTTTTCGCCACCACCCCCTTCTGTGAAATAGAAGGTTGCTACACCAGGATAACAGAATGTGGGAGATGTACCTTTTGTCGGCGCAATGGATATTGCATGGTTTGTATGTTAAAAAACCGGGAGCACCGGTTGTTACGCTGGGATGAGCGGATTGAGGATATTGAAGAAAGATGGCGGGTAGTAATATACCCATGGTTGCCACACTATTGCTCGCAGTGTGTTGGTGGGTGGTGACCCTCGCAAGTAAAATACAAGGATGGCCTAGAACCCTTGAGGAAGAGATCCGAGACGAATTCCAGCGAGTTGTAGACGAACTCAACCGCGGGGAACCCCCAAACCGAGCTTCTGCTTGGTGTTGATTGCGTTGCGGGCCAACGCATTGCCCCACTGTCTCTGTTTCCACGGAATCGCGTCAAGCTATTTGACCATTTTTTTGTCAGCCGCGTGCTTGCATTTTTTTTTCGTTCTCGCCATACTTCTGTGCACGAAAACCACAACTGCTGTAATCAACATTGTGCTGCATTGCAACCGCGTCGGTGGGACCACTGGGTTGTTGAAACACTTCAAGAATCTCCCCAGTTTCAGGATCAAAGCTCAACTGTTGGTGTAGTGGATTGTAAGGCCCAGTGTAATTGTGCCCGGGTAGGGTCCATCCTTTTTCTGGCGCCGGCAACTTACCAATCAGGCTGTGAATATCCACCCCAGTTCCATAGTAATTGCGTAAAGTTTTCTTGAAAACATTCGCGAAACCGCGGTGTTGGGGGAGGGCTTTACCGAAAGCTTTCAAAAACTTGAGGTCAGTTGCGAGCTTAGGAACCAAAACACCTTGCGAAATGAACCGGGGGTCAAACAGGCTTCCAATACCTCTCCCATGACCCTTCCATTTTATCCAGGAGCCATAGCTACGGGAACCCCCCTTTTTCTTGTAATCCCCATACTGGCGTTTGTATTCAGCCACCATCGCCAGCCCCTCTTTTGTAGAAACTTCAGGACCCTTAAAAAGTTTGGGGTTGGAAACAACATCCCAAAGTTTCTTAAAATCAACAAAAGGGAAAGGTATTGGAATCCCTTGACCCACTAATTCCCCTGCTTCATTTTTTTTTTTCGGGGCCGTTCCCCCAATTGACAAAAGCCGTGTTTTCGTTATCCCACAGACCGCACACTGAGCTTTCCCCATTTTTCGCCCGTTTTTGGCCATGACAGTCGTCTCAGACCCCGGCACATTCGGGGTTTTGTGTTTGTCCCGCACACAATACCAATCCCCCATTGGTTATATCAAGAAAGTAATTTTTCACAACCCTTTCGTTGTGGTGCACATCGGGGGAAAACACCTCGAGAATGTTATTGTAACTCGTGCCTTTGCTGCGTTCGTTCAGAAAAAGCAAGCAGAAGTACCCACACCTCACACTTCCAACCCACCGGATTTGGTTTTCATTCCAAAGAAAGGTTTTGTGCCCCAGCTTTTGCATTTCCTTTTCCCACTCGTCTGGGGGCGGTAGCCCGAAGGAATCGAAATATTCCATGTCTTTCCCGCTCCAACAACAAACCCAATGTCTGCCCAAACTTCCGAAATCATCCAGGTTGATTATGCAGGGTGAATGGTGTAGGGGTTTGACCTCGTTGCGTGGGAAGATACCTTTGAGGGGGATGCCAAGATACTTGCACCAATTGTTAAGGTCAATGTCGGAAAGGGGCACCTCCCTAAACTTCAGGGTTTTTTTTCCCGGCCGACCATCGGGCGACCCCAGTCTTCCCACCGCCCCCAAACAGGTGGAGGGCGCATTTGCATTCCTTTACCCCCAGACCGCACTTGCATCCCACCCCCCAACACCTTTTTGACAAGGTTAATGGCCAAAGGAACCCCGATGGAGGCCAGCATGCCGAGAAATCCACCGTATTGCGTGGTGTCGCCACCACGGGCCATACCCTTACCGACAAGATACTTTTCCAAAGACCTTTTTTGGTCGGGGGACAGCATCTGGGTGAGTTTGTACAGTTGCACCTCCTGGGCGCCGAACTCACTTCCGAAAATCTTTTTTAAAAGTTTCTCTGCGCCGAAGCTGAGACCGGCCATTCCCAAAGCCTTGGCCGCGGTGGGGAGTAAAGGTCGGGCCAAACAGAGCGCTGTGGAAGAAAGGTTGCCGCCACGCTGTGCAGTTTTGACAATCTGCGTTTTGCTCATGTTCACATCGGCGCCGCGCCTTTCGCTGGCGCCTTTTTTCATTCGGTTGATTTTGGTGGCGGCTAGGAGGAGGTCGTAGCCATGGCCAATTTGTTGGGGTTTGACGCGCACAGTCACAGCGGCTTTCTCGGCAAAAGCCTTTTGGAGGTTTTTCTCTAGCCCGTCAGTCAGCGCAATCTGTTTAATCACAAGTTCCACCTCATTCAGGACAGCGGCGTAGGTAGTGTAATTGTGGGTGTTGGCGGTTTCGTTCAACCGGTAATGGAAAATCAAATGCTTCGGGTCGCCTGTCACACTTTCTTTGGCCCCCCTGAGGTCGAAGTAAAGGACAGAGTAAAGCCTTGCGTGGTTATCTGTATTCAGCTGGGTCCCCGTGTTGTAATCGTTTTTCCTGTACCTCTACTGGATGAGGTCGCGGCGAATGCGCGTTTGGTCATCGCCTTCATACTCGAGTAGGGGGTAATAATTCCCCCCATATTCAAGCCGGCAGGTGGACAATTTCGCCGAATTGTCCCCATCGAGATCGAAGGTGTCGAAGCTGTAGGGGTTGAATTGCAGGGCACTTTGTTTCCGCGTCTGTTGGAAGAAAACAAAGACATGTTTGGGGTTTTTCACGCCGGCGGTGATTTGCCACTGTCCGCTGGCATCTCCTCGACTGCTGCTGGTGTACAGCGTTTCTTTCAAGTAGGTCCACGTTGCGGGCTTCATAAACTTTTCATTGACAAGCTTCTGTCCTTCTGGAGACAGCTGCAGTCTCGGAATCCACAATTCGAACTTTCGGACCACAATTCGCCGCCTAGTGCCGTCATTCTGAAAGATCATTTCATTGTCGTCCTGCAGCTCAATCTCAAAATCAAGCTGCATCGGCGGTAAGAGTTTGTCCGCCAGCTCTTCAAAGAAAGAGTAGCGGTTGAGGGGGATGATAGTCTTGACCCTGGCGCCATCCCGCGAAAGGAGATTCCTTGCGCGAATGTCCTTGTTGTCCAATCGCCAGTTTTTTTTTTCCTCCACTTCAGTTGATTGTTACCGAAAGCTTCTGCAATGTTGTACCACGAGTAGTTCATGGTGATCAGCCTGTTCAACGCTGCTTTGTAATTTTTCCCCGACTCCAACTTAATCAGCGGTTTGAAGAAAATTGTAAAATCCTCAGGTTTTTGGACAACCCCGTTTTTCTGCAGCTTTGCAAGGCGCGAGTCGAGCAGCAGCTTGTAACTCATGCGCTATAAAATTGTGGAAAGTTTTTTGCCTTTGCCACTCATTCAAAACACCCCGTTTGACAAGTTGTTGGAGGAAAGAAACAATCTGGGCTCAAAGTTTCGTCGAAGTGTTGTGTCCTCTGATCGAACCAAGTATTACATACAACTGGTCGATCATTTCTTCGGCGGCGGCCCCAAAGCCAGAACCTTCAGTTTCCCATTCTTGCTCCTCCTTTTCTGGCCCCTCGATCGAAGGGCGGCGAGACAAAAGGGCATGTTCCCAGTCAGTGGTGGGCCGGGCTCTCGTCTTTTTTGGAGGGGTTGGTTTCAGCGTCCGTTTCCCTGCTTGAAACTGCTGTGGCGAAACCCCCCGCCGCTTTCGTCTGTATTCAAGAATCGCGGCTTTTTCACGTTCAAGATCCACTAAAGACAGGCCGTACAACGGCGATTTGGGGTCTTTTACTGTTTCTTCATCGGGGTTTGGTTTTCTTTTCATTTTCGTGATAAGACTGCTAATCGTGCGCACCTGGTTTGATTCGGCGCGTTTTCCGAGAAACTTTGGCGCTTCTGACCGTTTCCATGTTGGGCGTGGAGGTGGAGGTGGTGGGCCGGCTGCCTCCTCTTCTGGGGACGGGGGGAGGGGAAACTCTTCTTCTTCTTCTTCCACGATTGGTGATGGAGGAGGGGTTGGGGCCTCCGGCCTGAAATCCTCCCACCCAAGTGCGTTGACTCGGTAAAACAAGTCCATGCCGTAGTCGGGGACGGGATCTTGTGTTGCCGGCGCGGGCTCCAAACTTTTGTCTATCCTGGTCGTGATGGGCTTAAAAAGCTTTTCCACCTCGACATGGCCGAACTCTTTGGCAATTTTGTGTGTTTTGTATTGGCGGCGGATTTCATCCTCCTGTCTCTCAACCTCAGCTTCCGCCTCTGCCCTCTCTCGCCACTTCTTCACAGACATTATATAGGAAATGAAAATTCCGAACTACGATCCTGACTTTTCTGCCACAAAAAGTTTCCGGCAGGGGCATTCGGCCATGCCCGACGACGTTTTTCGAATGTTGATCTGCGGGCCCAGCAATTCAGGCAAGACGAATATCCTGCTCCACAGCTATACGAGCTGCAAGGGGTGCAAGGTTACGATGGCGACAAAGCTGATGCCGGCCCCCGCGGGGTGGAACGACCGCGCGGTGTTAAAGGACTCAAAGGCCCACAGGGTGCACAAGGCCCGCAAAGACCGCAAGGTCCGATGGGCTCGTGCGACTTCAAAAAAGGCGGCAGCATCGCGATGAAGGGCAACCTTGACATGGGGCGTAAACTGATTTTCAACATGGCTTACGCAAAGGACGACCACGACGCCACGAACAAAAGCTATGTCGACTCTGAAATCGCTCTTTGTTTGAAACGGGACGGAGCCGACCCGGCGATGGGTAATCTGAATATGGGTGGGTATACCATTGAAGATTTGAAAGACGTCGATTCCACCACCCCCGCTGAAAACGCCGTCAACAAAAAATATGTGGACCAGGGGTTGCGAACCAAACTCGACGCGATCGCACAAAAAGACTTGAACATGAACGAAAACGCAATCGAGAATCTTGCGCCCCCCTTTAATCTCAAGGACGCGGTGAACAGAAAATATGTGGACGAGTATTTTGTGAAAAGAGATGGCTCGAGTGCGATGTATGGGGATCTGTCGATTGCCAACCACAAAATCAAAAATGCCGGAGCTCCAGCAGAAGACAAAGATGTTGCGAACAAAATTTATGTCGACCAAGCTCCTTTTCTTCCACTTGCTGGTGGACAAAAGGTAGGAGCAATTGACATGCACAACAACGAAATTGTGAATGTGAAAGACCCCGTGAACACTGGCGATGGTGTCAACAAAAAATATGTCGACAAGACTCACGTTGACTCTCCCGGCCCGCAAGCCAATCCCTTCAAATATCTTATGGAAGATGTTGATGATTCCACAGCTGAAAACAACATCGACGTCAAAGGAATTCAGAGGTTCCCGAAATCTCCACACCCAACCAACAAAAATGCCTACAATTTCACACTCATTGACAACAAAGACGGAACTGAACAATTTCGTTCCCGAATCAGTTTTAATCTTTTCAGACCTCCAAAAGGTTATTACACTTTCGTTGTTGAGTTTTATCCCCCAGAAATGAGAAACGTCAGTGTCTTTGCAAATGCAGACACCCTGTCCTTCGGAGCACAGACATCGAAAACTTTTCAACCCACCTCGTCGACAGCCGGCTACGTTAAAGCGGTGCTGCACTTCGAAAAGCGACAGGTTGGTCAACGAGAATATCTTTATCTTGATCTGCATGGGAAAACCGCGCACCCTGACCCCACCGGCCACATGATCGTCTACGGTGTCAATGGCACAATCGCAAATGTTTCTTCCACAGTGTATGACCAGGTTTTCGTTATAAAAAATGGACGAATGGAATTACAAACTGACATGGATATGATGGGATATAGGTTGATGAACAACAAGCAAGGAGGCCTTTCTTTCGACGCCTCGACTTGATGAATCAGCCTTCGTGATGATCTCAACACCAATGGCCACAACGTGGTCGGAAAAATGGGGGTGGGTTCGTAGTTGATAATAATGGTCGGTTGAAAATGCACGAAAAATTGGATTTGAATGGGCATGGAATTCATGAAGTTGTTTATTTCCAATCTGGGAGAACCAGGCTGTTGACAGATTTTGATCTGGGTGGAAAATGGGTTTACAGTGGAAGCACACCATTGTTCGGTGAAACCCATCGACAGTTGACGATGACAAGTGATTTGCAAATGGGAGGGCGTCTCATTTACCAAGCAAAACTTGGCGGCGATCTCAATTTGAATGGTAACCAAATTATCGGTCACTCGCTTTTCATTAACGCCTTCGTTGAAGAAAAACAAAACCATGACGAGAATGTGTTGGAAAGCGTTTTCATCGACGGGGGGTTCAGATGGTTGTTTTAAACAATTTGTATTTTAAACGTTTTCACTAGTTCTACACCTAGGAACATTCATGAACTTTTTATTCATTCATCTGACATTCATGCATATAATACGCGTTTCTCTTCCGCAGATAATTTTTATGTACAAAAATCTAGATTGCATGTGAAACTCAAGTCTTTCTCTGCGTTTGGTACAAGATTATGGAATTGTCTACACCCCGTCTGGCGTAAGCTCACGAAAAGAGCATTTAAAATAAAAACTCATAAGTTGCTTTTAACTGTACTTGGGATTGAGGACTATTATGTTGACGCCCATTCTCTAATATTGAAACTCAATACCAGTAATTACTGTGCCATATAGCTATATACTTTGCTTACAGACGTATACCATAATTCTCCCTTCTCTACTTTCCAGTCTGCTTTGCTTGTACTATTTCTTTCTTAACTTGTAACTACATGAAAATTGTCTCTGCCAGTTAGCGTAATGTAGTAAATCAGTTAGCGTAATGTAGTAATCTAATGCATATCTAATAGTAATATTGTAATAGTTTAGTGACTTTTTATTTATTTATTTATTTATTTATTTAATTTTTTTAATTCCTTATATATAAATGACTGATCTGCCTAGATTAGCCAGTGCTTTTTGCGGATCAGTCACGTTTGTAAATGTGTTTTTGAAATCTTAATTAAATATCATCATTATCATTTTCATTATTATAATTCAAAACGCTGAGGATGGAACGTTGTTTTTCGCGAATAGACAAGAAAGCAATCCACTCGCGAGAACATTACTTCGCCATACAATCACTCAAACTTCAAATTTAACAACCAATAACGTCAACCGACAATTAACCCGAGGCTACTTTTACATCGACTATTCACACCCTAATTCAAAACCTTTCGATTTGTCTCTTTTGCTCGAATTTATTGTCAATTAAATTTTCATTCACTTTATAAAACAATGCCCAACCACGTCGTAAGTTTTCTTTGCACATACACCTGGTGCGACTGGTGTGACAAATGTCGTCTGGTGTGTTCCTGCAGAAACCCCAAACCCAAATGGCGCGAGCGAGCAAAACGTTGCGCAGCCATGCTCGCTGCACAATTAAAAGGATCTTCTTACGACACCCTTGTTTAAAAATTTCAAAAAATATATACGGTTATGCGGTTGCCAAACAGAAAACCTCGGCCTCTCCCTGTTAACATCTTTGACTTCAACCACATCGACCCACTCCTTCCGAAGGACACGGTCGAAATGTTGAAGCGTCATTTTGCCTTTTACCACAAGAAACATTGGGCTATGAAAAGCTTTTCCGGACGTTTTAGCGCAGAAACTTGCTTTGCAACGCGGTTGCGGGAAAAGCTGTTGTAACTGGAGCTGTCGCGGGAGGGGCTACTCTCCAACACGCTGTCATTGCAAGTCTGACCGCTTTCGGTGCTGTTGTCAAAATTATCACGACGGCAAAGAAGTACGACAGAAAGGCAGAAAAAGCCAGCTTCGCTCGAGTGGAGTACAAAAAAATATTGGATGCCATCCGGTTCCATCTCCGGGGGGGAACCTTTCGAGGCAAAGGAGTTTCTCGATAAGCAGAAAATTATCGACGACTTCGTTTCCTACCACTGCATGGAAATTCCCGAGAAACTGCAGGCGAAGTACGCCAAACGCTTCGTCGCGGAAGACTAAAACAATCCCCATCACTTATGAAACCTTTCTGCCGCCCGGCAACGTGTTGCTGGGCTAATTTTTTC
The DNA here is from genome assembly GCA_016490735.1 of Pachyseris speciosa. Taxonomy (NCBI): domain Eukaryota; kingdom Metazoa; phylum Cnidaria; class Anthozoa; order Scleractinia; family Pachyseridae; genus Pachyseris; species Pachyseris speciosa. The sequence goes on from JAEMWC010000443.1 coordinate 148,978, forward strand.
GATGGAAGGAGAGAGCTTCTCGAGAATTTCTTTTCTACCCGGCCAAACATTTTCTGGAACCTCTTTAAAAAACTCAAACAAAAAGCAAAGGTAGTTAACCGAGTTGGGGGCAACACACTTTCTGAAGTCGTGAATGAAGTTTCCTAAATATTTCCACCGCGATAGGTCGACACGTTCTTGCCCGGTGTTAACGGCGTTGAATAGGTCGTGTTTCTGAAGAACTTTGCGGAGATTGGTGTACGACACGGGGTCGGCTTCCCATCCCACCTCCTGCCTGGTTCGGTTTGGGGTGGCGAGTTCTTCGACTTTTCCACACCTGCGGTACACAAGCTCGAAAGAATCAAAAACCTTTTCCATTTTTTCGCCACAACATTTTTTTATGTCCGCACATGTTGGCCATAGTCTTTCATCCTCATCGTCGGTTGTCATTTCTGGAATTTCGGGTTTCCCACAACGCCGACACATCAACCCTAAACCATAATCCTCGATCCTTCCTTCGTCACAACACTCGAATTTTTCCGCGTTTTGAATAATTAGCGGAAGAATATGCTCTCGTCGTTATGAATCGTCAAGGGATTCGGCAAGAGTATTTAAAGAGGTGTCGTGTGTAGATTGGCCCTCTTGGTGTTCTCTCTGGAGGCGCTCACTCTTACTTTAGAATTCTCTTTCTGGTTTTCGCGACTCATGGGCGACGAGGATTCTTCATCATCCACTTCTATTCCTTCCAACTTACATGCCATTTTGGAGGCGCAGAAGGACGTTATCCTGTCCGCAGTAAATACGCAGATTCAGGGCCTACAAAGCAACTTGCTTAAAGCACAGCCGGAGTTGGCTTCGCAATTAGCTTTACAAGTACAACCAGAAACCCACGTCTTCAAGAAGAAAGGGAATGAGCAACAGTTCAATTTCAACTGCAAGGTGATCAAGAAGGGTTCTGCCGCATTAAAAGCTTTGGAGAATGGAAATATTGGCAAGGCGAAGGAGGAATTGAATGAAGGTATTTCCGTGCTTAATAGCAGACAAAAAATAATTAAACTAGCGGACAAACCGAATTTAGTTGGGCCACGGTTCGAGAATACGTTTGTGATGATTTTGCCGATGATGACGCGGCCGCCTCAAAAATTAAGAAGGCTGAAAAAAAGAGCCGCAGCCAAGCTTAAAACTCTTTAAGAGAAAAAGAGAAAATCCAGCGCCAAATTTTCCTTCTCCGCGCTTTCCCCAAATAACGCTTCCAGAATTGGTGATGCGTCCGGTTCTTTTCCTCCTGCTGGTAGTTATTTTCGTTCCCAAGGTCGATACTCCGGAAACTTTTTCAGAGGCTCCGATTTGTGTTTTCGATGCGGAAAGAGAGGTTACTGGGCCAGCTCTTGCCCCTCCAAAGATAAACTCTTGTCGTCAGGATCGAAATTATGAGTTTTTGGACTTGGATCAGTGTGAATTTGTTCTGTCGGAGCAGGACGTCGAAGAATCATTTTGTATTCAATGGAAGTTTCGAGCAAATTTTCCTTTTTGGCGTGATGTAGTTGGAGCTTCAGAGTTTGTTCTCGACATTATTCTTAACGGTTACAGAATTCTTTTTCGGGAATCGCCCTTTCCGTATTCGATCGAGAATCGATCTTCTACTTTACATCGGAGAACGTTTGTTCAGGGTGCAATTTCAGAGTTGTTGACACGTGGCTGCATAAGAGAGTTCCGGTTTCCCCTCACTTTTGCAATCCTTTACACGTCGCTGTGCAGTCGTCAGGCAAACTTGTGCTTATTTTGGAATTTTTTTTTCTCATCTTAACAAATTTATCATCAAGAAGTCCATCAAATACGAAGACTTGAGAACAGTTCTTCAAATGTTTCCTCCTGGAATGTTTGTTTTTTTCTTTTAATCTCAAGTCAGCTTATCACCACATTGATGTTTGCGAGGAGCACAGGAAATTCTTGTCGTTTTAATGGCCTTCTTCCGATGGAGTTATGAAATTTTACGTATTTAAGGTTTTGGCTTTTGGTTTGAGTTCAGCTCCATATGTCTTCACCAAAGTGGTTCGTCAACTGGTTAAATACTGGAGAGGTCGTGGTCATCTTACTCTTATGTATCTCGATGACGGGATTGGAGGGGATATGGCTGTGGAGGGTGCCTGAATCCTTAATGATTTAATTCGTCAAGATCTTGCTTTTTCTCGTTTACTCCTAACGACGACAAATCGACTGGGGATCCTACACAGAAGTTAGTTTTCCTGGGATCCGTTTTGAATTTTGACAAAGGTTTAATTCAGATTCCTGAGTGCCGCATCCTTAAGCTCAAATCTTACTTAGTTTCTTGTCTCCAAAAAAAACCAGATTATAGCCACAGATCTTGCTTCAGTTACTGGACAAATTATTTCTATGGCTTGTGCAGTAGGCTATGTTGCCAGGCTGTTTACAAGGAACTGCTATGCAAGTACTGAGTGTACAACCTCCTGGGATCAGCACTTGCATGTTTCCCCTGAGATTCGTAATGAACTTTCTTTTTGGTTGAGCAATATTGACGCTTTTAATGGTAAGGTTATGTCACCTAAATCAAGCGCAGTGATGCACACTCCGATGCTAGTGACTCCGGTTTTGGTGGCTATTTCGTGCAGTGTGGCCTTCATTTAGTGTCGGGCGTTTGGTCCGACGAGGAAATGCGGTCTAGCTTTACTTTCAGAGAGATTTTGGCAGTTAAATTTGTTCTGCTTTCTTTGGTTAACCAGTTATCAGGTTTAACTGTTAAATGGTCTACGGACAACCAAAATGTACCTCGGATTATTTCGTCTGGAAGTAGTAAAGGTCATTTGCAGTCCGAGGCTTTGTCCATCTTTAACTTCTGCTGCAATCATGGCATTTCGATCAAAATGGAGTGGATCCCAAGGTCCCAGAATGACCAGGCTGATTTTCGCAGTCGTATTTATGACGCGGACGATTGGTGCCTTTCTCCACTTTCGTTTCATCGCATTGACTTAGTTTGGGGTGCTCATGCTATAGACCGTTTCGCAAATCATGTGTATGCTAAACTTCCGCGTTTTAATGCGCTATTTGGGAATCCAGGTTCTGAAGGCATAGATGCTTTTGTTATGAATTGGGTCGGGGAGAACAATCATGCCTGTCCGCCTATCTGCCTTATCCTGCGCGTCCTACTTCATTTGCGTAAGTGTAAAGCTTCAGGTTCTGTTATTATCCCTTTGTGGTACTCCGCCCCGTTTTGGCCATTGATTTGTCCAGACGGAAGACGTTTTGCCAGTTTTATTGTTTATTGTTCTCGGATAAGGACGATAAACCGTAGGCCCCGTCTCACAACTCTTCATAATTCTCTGATTCTGTGGGACGTAAAAGAACCACTAGGGACGCAACAAAACTCTGGCAGTGACCATCCCTAGTGTCTGTCTTAATTTGATATTTACATTACGGGGGCACTCATAACTCATCTTCATTAATTGTAAAACTGCGTTATAAGCAGTCTGGCAAAGTCCCCCGGCCAGTGTTGTAATGCGCATTTGAATATTGCATAGAAAATGCGCAATATAAATGTGATATATTATTATTATTATTATTATTATTATTATTATTATTATGTAAAGAAGCTTACGTTTCCGGCAATTGCAATAGCGTGTTTGGAAATGAAGACTTGAAGTTCCGGATAATTGCTTTGAGAGTCCACTTCGATTGTTAGGTGTTTTTTATGTTTTTTCTTTTACGTTCTTTATGTTTTAGCAGGTCGTTGTTTCTTTCTTTGTACTCTTGGGGGGCCATCTTCCCCACTCTGGTATAAATGTGCAAATGGAAAAGCGCCTTTCAAAAATTTTCTATAGCCCACAGGGTTATTGGAAGGGGTTTGCTGCGGTGAAAAAGCTAGCCCAAGCCGCAAAGGTTTCGGAACCTGCCGCCAAACAATGGTTGCAAAGACAGGCGCTTTGGCAAGTTTTTCTTCCCGCGCCGCGGCACATTCCTCGGCCGAAGTTTGACGCGCCAACACCCAACGCGGTGCACCACGCCGATCAGCTCTTTATGCCACACGACAGGGTGAGGAGGAAGACGTTCAAATACGCCCTAACTGTGGTCGACGTGACCAGCCGCTTCAAGACAGCTGAGCCTCTGACCACGAAAAATTCGGACGAAGTTGCCCAAGCATTTGAGAAAATTTACAGGCGTGGGCCCGGGGCGAGAATTTATGGGTGCTGTCTCCAGAGTCATGGAGGCGCATCCAACAAGCATCCGCCGTGGGCATGTGGAAGTGCACCGCGACCAGGCGATTGTGGAATTTTTTAACCGCACTCTTGCTGTGCGTCTGTTCAGACAACAATACGCGGTCGAAATGCACCAGCCGAAGGGGAGCGGGCTGTTGCGTGGGTGGTGAGGCTTCCGAGGGTTGTTGCTGCTCTGAACAACCAAACCACACGACTGACGGGGTTGAAACCCGCCAATGCGATCCGAAAACAATCTGTTTTTGCTCAACCTGCAACTCCGTATTCCAGACCTGCTCGAATGGCCAAAAAAGCCCTCCCTGCGGGTGTGGAAGTGCGCTATCTGTTCCAACCCGGCGAGTTAGAAGGTGGTGCGCGACGGGCTACAGATCCTATTTGGTCTCTGAAAGTGTTTGAAGTTGAGAGGATCATGGTGAAACCCAACCAACCTGTCTTTTATTGGCTTGCTGATGGGCCGAAACGCAGCTTCGTGCGAGAAGAGTTGATGGTTGTTCCGCCAAATACTGAGCTTCCTCCTGCCAGGCCTGGCTAATAATCAAGCGGCTCCGTGTGAATACCGTCGGGCAGCACCCGCTGTTTGTCGTAATACGCTCTCAGGCCCAGCTTCCGCTGGTTGTACGTAACCATCTCCCCTTCTTTCAGGCGGAAACCTCGGTTCGCCGCCATGTCTTTGTGCCCCTCGAGTGCAGCCTTGAAACGCTCCCAAATAACTTTATTTTGCCTCTTAGTCATCCCCTTAGTGCTAAACTTGCTATGTTCCTCAGAACCTTCGACGTCCACGAAATAGCACTTCGAGCAGGTCGCAATCATTCGGTTTCCCTCACACTCCAACTTGAACAGTCCTGGGGTGCGCCCGCTCCACTTGTCCCACGCCAGCCATTTCTTTTTGTCGGCCTCAAATTCCGCCCGCATTTCCGGTTTCACGACATCTTCCAACTTTTCACCGCTAATCGCCATGTAATTACTGTCGGTGTCCATCTGGATCAGCTCGGAGTCTTTGCGTTCGACGTACTTGTCCAGGAAGTCGAAGTAAAACTCGAGCATTCTGAGTTTGGCCAGCTGGTACACCGCAATGCCGACTTGGAAGGGTCTCTTGATCACAATTTTTGGCTTCCGACTTTCCAACTCGTATGCGTCCCCGATTTTGTCCAGATCCTCGAAGAACGGGCTCCGCAAGGCTCCGTCAACGACTTTCTCATCTCGCGTGTAAATCACGTTCGTTTGCCGCTCCACCCCCTCAATCGTCTTCCCGTAAGCGCTGTTACCCAACAGCTTGAATATGTCGGCAAGGAGCGCTTTGCTTTTGTCTGTATCGCCCGTCCGCCGGGCGGCGGTGACTTCTTCCACAAACCAAGTGAAGGGTTTGGCGGCCTGGTAGTCGATGGTGCGGTGGACTGCTATGATAACAGCTGCGTGGTCAACGTAACATTTCAGCAGGGGGGCAAAGACCAGCATTTTTTCTGCAGAAAGCGCTCCCACCAGTTTTTCCCCGTCTGAGCGTATTCTTCCGGTGCGCTGCAGGTATTACAACATATGTTGCGGGACAGCTTCGATGGACACCTGCCGGTTAATGAAGAACGAACACATCTTCTCGAATTTCGGCCACAAAGGTCTGGGAATCATGATGTCCACCTCAGCGAAACCACACCAGGCCCCTTCTTGAAGCCTTCGCGTGAAACCCGGCGCCTCTCTGCCCGCCTCTTCGGAGTGCTCGACCTTTTCCTTTCCACAAGGCATGTCTTGCAGCACTGTCGAAAGGTACAAAGCGTTAGCGTCGTACCCCACGATTTTCCGGCACGGGTGGGGGGTCGGGACTTGGTGGCTGCGGATGTTGGTTTCCCCTACTTCGTGGTACCTTGTAAAACCGATGCTTCGCCCACCCACCACCGCACCTTTCAACATCTCGTAGGCTTCTTCCCCCTGCGTCCACAGCTCGGTCCCTCTTTCGACAGCCCCCCGGAGGAGATAGTGCATGCTAACCCCTGGGATTGACACCGCGTCTTTCAAAATGTCAATGCCTCTGTGTAGAAGCCCCGCATTTTGTTCATGGCCTCCAATCCCGGAGCCACGTCCAAGTTGTTGTAATACCGCAGCCAATCGGCGAAGGTCCGCATTCCCGTTTCTCGAAACAAGCGTTCGCACCGCGCGTATTCATCCAGCGTCAGTACATACTGGCGACGAATTTCGGAATACCACTCGGAATAAGGTGGGAGCCCTTCGTTATCGAGCTTGTCGGGTTTGTCAAACCATTCGTATGGAAACCATGATTTTTCCCCTTAACACTCGAAAGCTTTTATCCATTTGTCGTAGCTGGTTCCTTGTCTAAGATAGTTGACGATGTCGAGAAATCGAAATCCAGTTGTGGAAATAAACATAATCTTGTTGGCTCTTTTCGCAACGGCGGGTTTTTTAGTCATGTCGGTCAGCCGCCCCACAAAGTGTTTCCTGATAAGATTCAAGTCATAATTGTCAGAGTTAAAACCGAGGGTTGGAACTTGGTTGCACCAGTCTTCGATGAACCCCGCTGCTTTTTTGGAAGAAACGAAAAGGTGGAGGGAAAGAACTCGGCACGCACCGCCTCCCGTATGTTTTTCCTCTTCGCTCCAACTCTTCAACAAAGCGTTGGATCAGAACAGAAGGATCTTTATCACAAATGTGTGTGGGCTCTGGTTCCAGTGTATCCCCAATGGAAACGGAAATTGGCATATGCACGTTTTCAATTGTAAGGGTTTCTGTGGGAGCCTTCCGACGGTTCCAATCTCCAAACGCTTCAAAGTCATACAGGATCGTGTGAGGGTAACTTTTCGTGAAAGGCTCGGGCAGTAGCTCGCTCCGCAGCGGACCAACTTCGCACCCCCACATCTCCACAACTTCGAAGCCGGCCTCGCGCAATTTTGTGGTGCGTTTTTTTGTGTCTTCAAAACGTGATTCCAACGTTATCTCGTTACCCTTTCTCCCCTTTTCAATTACCACCTTCCGTTTTTCAGAGTGGCACCTGGGACAGCCGTGAAACCAACACCCGTGAAATTGAAATACTGTCTTGGTCGCCGGATCGAACCCATCCACTGGCGCTCCCTCAATCCAACACTCACCTCCATGTCCACACATCGCGTGGTGAATGTGAATTTCACGTTTGCGCGCCTCTTGTTCCAGCCAACATGTAGCGGTGCGCGAAAAGGGGGCCTTGGGAAAAAACGCCTTCTCAAAACATGTTTGGGTTTTTTCAAGCTGTTCGGCTGGGCAGACAACCTTTGTTTCTCCTTTCAAACATCTGGTGTTTACATGGCGGTGAGGGTCTGAGTTTTTCGTAAACCGCGCGTTACACTGGGGGCAAACATAAATACGCGCTAGTTTTGCGGTGTCCCGAATCTAAAACGTGTACCCTTCAAAAATCCCAATTGTCAAAATGTTCTTCAGCTGGTCGGCTGGGTTCCGCCGAAGGTACCAAACCAGATTTCCTTCAACTACCTCGGGCTTGTAAACGCGGACGCCAAGCCACTGCGAGACCGCCAACCCCCGATTGAAATGCCTTTCAACTTGGTCCAACTCGCCCAACGAGGTTTCGCGACAGTCGTTTGGACGGGTGGGAAGTTGGGAATAAATTTGCGCCATTTCGCGCGCTTTGTTGGTGCTTCTGTCCGGCCTTGCGCCGCGGTGAACGGCCAAGCAGCGCCAGAAACAGAGGTTGTCTTGAAAGGTGTCAAGCGCGATCATTGAGCACCCGTGGGCTAAGTTGCGCAACCAAGTTGGAAGTGGGCCCGTGCCAAAGTCGCGGTCGCGGTCATACACAACATTAAGACGTTGACGATCTTCAGACAGCGGCTCGCGATCAAGCACAACCTTGACATCCACGAGGTAATAATCTTCAAACACCCATTTCATGGTCGGGCGCCGAACCTTTATTAGCATCAAACGCGCTCTTTCCTTTTTCTTCAACCATCTCTCGGCCTCCTCCAGGAAGTGAAACCAAGGGGAGCCGCCGTCTATATTGTCGGCATACACCATCAGTGTATTGTCCTCGGTGTTACACAACCGAAAGTTATTTGTGTATCTCAAGTAAAAAGATGCGTTGACGTTGTTTCGTATTTTTCCCATGAGGTTTGTTGTTTGGTCATTCTCCAAACCATCGTTTACACGCCAAAGAATGTATCGTCTCCCGTGACTGTCCTCCTCAACTCCAAATTCTGTTTGACCCAAAGACCGAAGATTTTGCTGATAATTGGCCGCAGTTCTCCGCCTTTTGACTGGCGTTTCAAACTCTCGCACCAACTCAGCCAGCTTCCTTTGCTTTGCGGTTCTTGGCGTGGGTACAGGGCGGGGTGGCCGGTATGGACGAAGAATGGGAGGAGGGTGCCGTACTTTGCGTTGGGGGTTAACCGTTTCTGTAAAGGTAACCAACGGCTCGCCCGCTCCTTCAAACATGGGCTGCGCGGTGTTCGCAAAAACACTCCCCCAAAAGGCCTCAAGCGCCTCCCAATCGGTCTCATCTTCTGTTCTCTTCTAGTTTCCCCCCATCGTATACTATTGATTAAAATTTGTTTGTGCTTGCTGGCGGATACCCTCTGGCACCCTTTCTCTTACAGCCCGCACCCTCCCATTGTTTTTTTCTCTCTCTCGTTTGTTTTCCATCTTGGTTACTCCGCACCCACCTCTCTCTAATTGTCTGCGCGGTGTGGGTGTGTGGATGGTGCGGGTTGTGCGCATCTGTATTACTGTAGTAGTATAACCGGCGTCACTCAAATATTGCCGACCACCAACACTCGAGGAGCGAAGCGACGAGGGTGTTGGTGCAAGGCGGTATTTGAGTGACGCCGGTTATACTACTAACCATACACAACCCACAATTCCTCGATTCGCCCGACGAAGGGCTAACGCTCGAATCGTCAGCTAATCGAATCCCTGTACGGTGGTGAATTTACATTATCAACTCTATTGATAAACCAAAGTTTCGTTTTTTATAGATTTTACTCTGTCTAAGAGACAATTTTACTTGTCAAAGGGAGACCCCTTGGGAGTGAAAGGATTAAGAATAGTTTTAGGTACAGTTGTATATGTAGTGTTATTATATCTCTCGTGATCACTTAGTATGTGCACTGTGACTGGTCACTCAATTTTGTGGGTCGTATTCTACAGTATGGCCCGCTTGACATTAACTGGTTATCTTTCTTTCCTGATTAACCTCAGAGATATCATGAATATCTTACTAACCTCGCTTTCTCGGTCCGTACTGTAAAGTCATGGATTCTCGTTTTCCCCCCTTAATTTATGGCCTGTGTGCTTCGCACTTGGGCCATAAATCAACGGTAACAAACTTGGGCTATAACTTACAGTACGGACCTTGAACTCCGCTAGTTAGAGATATGTACGGTGTTGTGGAACAGTCTGCCAACTCAGTTGCAGCAGGCAAGATCGCTAGGAACTTTCCATGTTGGCTCCAGTGGATTCTTTTAGCTTTACAATTTAGTCTAAATACAGCTCTCGTGTAAAGCAGTTTACACCATCTGTAGTTTTAGGTAGGTTATATTACGAATTCTTGTAAATAGTATTGGTATCTGATCAGATCTGTAATGATGTACTTGATGTAGCAGATGAGAAAACTGTGGTCAAATAAAGTTATTTGATTTGATTTCTGTACTCAATTTATTCCTTTTCAATACGACATCAACTCCTGTGAAAAAATAATGTAGTGTCCTTGATACAGTATTTTGCAAAATGTAAATACACTAAAGTTATACTCTTAGCATATAGAGAGAAGAATTAATTAGTACACAACTTTTATGAATAAAATATTGATTTGGTGATTACAACTACATTATTTACCTGGCAAGCCATTTATGACACTTTTTGTGACACCTGCTGCTGCATGAATGCCGTTGGATTCGCTATGACTTGCTGCATCACCATGTGTTCCTCTCAAGGGATTTGTTTTGGACTCATTTGGTCATTTGGTTTGGGTCAGCATTTCCAGCTCTCTCTGGACATTTTCTGCATAATCTTTGAATAAAATGGTAAGAAGAAAATAATAACTTATAAGTTTCTGGTGTAGGCACATTTACCAAGGGAATGACCAAACACTGCCACTCTATAACTCCCAATCAGCTCTTCACCCTACCCCCACCCCCCTCCAACACATCCCACATGTAAAAAGCTGCGCTTCTGAAACAGAAAAAAAGAAGACAAATTGATGTTCATTCCTGCGATTTTTTTAATCTCTAGCACTCATTTTGCCACTTTTCCAACACACTCTCTCGGGCATTTTATTCCAATAGAAGTGGCCAACAAAACTTAAGGCATTTTTCTTCCAAAAAACGAGTGTTCCAAATGCAAGATGTTCCATGCATTAGCATTAGTAGTTTTTGCTTTCTCATCTGTTGGGCATTGGAGACCACTACACACACACACACACACACACACACGCACACACACACAGACACACACACACATACACACACATACATACATACATCACCTTTATTTTATCTCGGATTTAAAAGATTAGCTATATAGCATATTACTAAGAGAAAAAAAAGAACAATATAAAAAATAAAAATCCTATATCATATACAGTACATTAAAATTACTATTTACATAAATAACAGTTACACTGACGTCCAAAAGAAACATGACATATTTTTGTTCTGAACTCAAGGACGTTAATGACCTCAGGTCCACTGTTAGTTTGTTCCACATGTTTGCAGAAGTGTATCTGAAGGAATGAAGATCAGAAGTTGTTGTGTTAACGTATGGGATGACAAGTTTCCTTGATCCTCGTAGGTTGCGTTCAGTATTTCTCATTTGAATAAGATCACGTATGTACTTCGGCATCGTTTCAAACTGGATTGCCTTAAAAACTGTTTTCATCATGTCTTGGCACCTGATACTATACAGACCACATCATATGTACCGGTAATTAATATAAATATAATGGCCAGTACATGTATCGGCAAGGTTTCCTTAATGCACCTAACTACTGTCAGTAACAAACAGGGGCCGGTTCCTGAAAGGTATGATAACCCTATTCCAGGGATAAATCTGCCTTATTCCAAAAGGTATTCCTGGAATGGGGAGAGGGGAAGGGGCGAGGGGAAGGGGGGAGGGGGAGGGGAAGGGGGGAGGGGAAGGGGGAGGGGAAGAGGAGGGGAAAGGGGAGGGGAAGGGGGCAGCAAGGTTGAGTAACCTGCAGAGCAATCTACTTGTAATCTGGAGCTCCCAGGTTCAAGTCCTGCTTTGGCCACTAATAGCTGGAGTTGTTTTTCGGTAGTCCCATGTTGAGCTCCTTGGCTACACTTGAAAATAGCCCACTGGTCTGCCTCTTGTCAGATGGGATTCTAAGCCTTTTATGTTCTGTTTGAAAATTAATATTTTTTTCTCTATCATTATCTCTGAAAAGCTCCTGACTGGGAGAGGATAATAATTTACAGCCTGTAAGTACATTTAACAATTATTCACCGAAGTGGAGGTGAATAGCAGTGGATATTTACCGAGCTGCGAAGCAGCGAGGTAAATACCCACCACTTTCACCGACACTAAGGGGAATAATTGTTTTAGTATATACCACACAAGCTGAATAAGTAGTGCAGGACCAAAACATTATTTTATGTGTGACAATATACCGACAAGCAGTCGGAAATTATAAAATCTTGCGTGCCAGCTGCTTGGATGTGAATAGTACTTGCTAACCACCTCCGAGTTAACCAATCAGAGCATGCGAAAAACACTATTCACTTGAGTGGTATATACTAATATTAAAACTAATATTAAACAGGGCCATCATTAAGCGCAATAGGCAAGGGATTGTTTCCCCAGCTGCTTTGATAGAAAAACAGCATACTGACTGCACCCCAATAGCTGGATTCCTTGGCTACTTTTCAAGAAAATTCCAACCTGCTTAAAAAATGAATGACAGTACTTTATAATAGCGACATTATCTCATGTACATGTAAAGGCCTATTAAAAGCTCCATTTAAAGAACGATAAAAAAAACTGTGCACTGCTGTAAAGAGCATCTTCTTCCTGACCATCAGTGGCCATCACTGTGCAGACAACAAAGAATACTTGTTTATCATTAGGAAGCTTAAGCTACAAGGACGACGACAGCAACGAGAACGTCACAAATCAATAGGTTTAATGAGCAAATACAATGACTCTGCACGTGAGTTTTACGTTTTGGTACATATTTCTTTGTTGTCCTCTGCAAAACAACAAAAATAGCCAAATTTTATGTTTTTTCGGCAACGTGAGCGAATGACGGCAATTCTTTCTTTCTATTTTCTTACTTTGATGTCGTCCATAGCAATTTAGTCCCTGAAAAGTTCGCCAGCATTTTTTAAGTTAAACAATTTCGAATAACCGTGGAAGAGTTACAAAAACGAGAAGTTATGTTTTAAAATAATGTTTTCATTGCCGTGGTCGTTTTTGCTTAAGCTCGCTATTGATAAACCTCACATGAAGAGAGAGAATTCTTACCAATTGGCATAGTAGCCAGTGGCGGTACATGGCACTGCATATTATAGCCTTTGTCACAAGCATCACAGAATAAATAGCTACTCTGTAAAAGAATGCAACACAGTACTCCATAAAGTTAGTCTTTCTGTCTTCTACTCATGTCAGTGGAAATCCCCTTTCATTTCTTAACATGGTTGTCATCGTTATTTCTTCCAATGTTGCTCGTTACTGATTCCCACTCCAGCTATGCTGCCCACTAGTACAAAATATTTTGACAAGGCAGTGGGTGGCACAACTCCACAATAAATAATGGGAAACTCTGCCCTAGCGCAACAAAAGCGTTTCAAAAAACTTACAGGATCTCCACTGTCATTGCATATTATACAGGCTTTACAGTCTATGCACTGCCATGCACTTGCATCTAAAGTAATTCTATGCACCTTCTCTGGAGAGGAATTCATGCAACTTGGGTGAGCTGGAAAAAATACAATTTTATAATAATGACATTAGATTTTTTCTTTTTTGCTGAAAGCTCCTTATAGAGCGTTTTCATTCATGTGACTACCAGCCATATTGGTTTACTGAAACAAGAAAGTATTTCATAAAAATGAAGATCAATTTCCAGAGATTTAGTTTGGAACACCAACATGGCCACAGTTTCTTTGTTTTGGGACACCAACATGGCCGCAGTGACGTCATGTGAAAACACTCTACACAATCTAAAATGTTCCAGGGCCATGACAGGGCGCAAAAACGGCTGGACATGCGCAGTATGAGTCCAGCATTCATCGGCTCGGACTCCCGCCATTCGATTTTCAAAATAGCGGACAACGAATCAAAAACGAACACATCATTAGAGAGCCCACAGAGCCGGTGATCTCCGCCCAGCAGTTTTATGATCTCGCTAGAAAAATAGTGCCATCAATCGAGGACTTACAAGATGTGGTTGTTTGTGAAGTCATCGGCATAACGATGCTGTCAAAATCAGCTGCCATTTGTGGCTAATCTTTGGGCCAAAAGTGATGTTTCTTGTATTTTGTCAGGAAAGGTTTTTGCCTTTTCGTAAGATCACTGCTTAATCAGTAAGCTCAAGAAAGGTAAATGTTTGAGATTATCACTTTGTCTATAACCTATCAAAAATGACTTTTTTTCTCATTTCTATGAAAATTTGTAAATGCCATTTAAAGGAGGACTGTTGCTGTGACACTCTTCGAAGAAGAACGAAGATTCTTTGTCACAGTTGTCTGCCAAGACTGCGGCTCAGTGAGTAATGCAATCACTTAACAATGCAGATTGTTTATGAATATAAGCTTAGAGTTTTTTTTAAATAACGTTGCTGCCATAGTTTTTTCAATTCATTTTAGTTTATAGTAGTTGGAAGTTTTGTAATTTCTTAAGAGCATTAAAGAGGTTTGTTCATTTTAATGAATTCTTCGTCTCTTTTTGTCTCTTTCTGCTTTGCTTGCATTTGCACATGCCATTTATTTCCCCGCGCAAACTGCGGCTTCAAGGGAAATTGTTGACAGCCGTTGTTTCTGGTATGTAAGAGTTAATGAATTGTTTAAGAGCCCCACGAGCGTTGCGACAGACGTCTGTTGTCAATGAATGTTGGGGTAGTTAATATATCTTTGTTGGCAGAATCACAAGCACGGGCCTGTGGGTATTTGACTGAAGCAACGCTATGCAAACAAGCACTACGACGAAAAAATTAGCCAAAGCAAATTAGATTGCTGCTTCCCATTACGTGAAGGGTCATTGCCGTGGCAATTGTTTTATGTCCACGGCAATTACTTCCGGCGTTCAACTGTTTTCAAAACCTTTCCCACACCGGAACATTTCTCTGTGAAAAACACTTATTGCTGGCCGATCGTGATAAGAGGATCTGCAACAACGAAGGATACATTCCGCCAAAAAAGGTAAGACATTTGCGTTGTTAAATTCCACCCACTCCCGAAACGTTACTTTGCATAACAAAACGATTTGAAGACGTTTTGGACAACCTTCCCCTCCCACAGACACACCCCCAGTCATACATTGTTTTGTTGGTTTGTTCGTTTCTTAATCGACTAGCGCTCAGTCTCAAAAACCCGAGTCCACAAAACCCTGACAGGGGAGAACTCCTAAGAATAATTGAAGACCTTTAAATGGGTAAAAAAAAAATGGAAGAAGAATAGAGGAAAGCAGAAGAAAAAAAAACACACACTTCTGTTGAACACAATAGAATATTGTGAGAATATGTGAAATATGTGAGACTGTTACCATGAAACAAAAATTCTCTGGATTCTACAGGACTTGAAATGATCAGTTGTGTTGAGATAGCGTGCAAGACAAAATGTGTACCTTCTAAAATGAAAATGTTGATGATCACAAATTATTGAAATTAACGTCTATGCCAAATTGCCACGAAAAGAAGCCATCTTAAAGACCTCAGTGTTTTAGTAATCCTTTTAAGAGCGAATCCATGCAAAAATCGACCAAAATCGCCGATTCGTGGCAAGGCTTAAAAAATCAAAATCGCTCTTCTTTTGCATACTGGTAGACCTAAGTAAGTATACAAACGCTATGTAGTTTTTTATTCAAAAGATCCGTTTGTTTTCGAGAAAAACATGGAAAACCGTTTCAAGGCCCGTTGTCAATTTTGCAAGCCAAAAACAGGGTTGAAATTTACTATGATTCGCTTGGTTCGCGTTTCAGAACAGCCGCGCTAGAAAAAAGGCATATTGCTAAAATTTTTAGTATAACTTGTCGTTGGGCCAATTATATAATATTTTTAGAATTACAACAATATCAGTAATTATAAAAAGCTAAAGCGTACAGCTACCTGTTGTTTACCCACGAGAGGTAGTTGAAAAAAGCGACGATTTTCATCATGTGCCTTTAATTTGATCAGAATTTTTTAAGATAGAAGGTGAAAACACTACAAGCAACAAGCTTTCATATTATGTAAAAATTATTTTGGGGAAATCATTTTGAGCTTCTCTGACAGTTATTTCAAAATCATGTTACAGACAACATAAAGTAACGCCATCTTTGACATATGCATAACAATCATCATCCACTGGACCAGGCGAAGGTTCTGAAAGTCTGTCCTAAAAAGTCTTGGTAATCTTGACGAACGAAGTAATAAATAATTAAGTACTTTCCCTATTCTTTGTTTAAGGACTAGTTTTACGGCCTCAAAATGTTTCCCGTTGTCATCTTTTCAAGTTTGTCATTCTGTAAACACTGTTTGTGACTCAACCATCACGCATGCTTTCCTACGAAGTTCGTTTATGTTATTTCAAAGCGTAGCAAATCCTCTCCGACTTTCTGACAGTCAATTTGGTTTTCGTAAACATCATTCAACTGAATATGCATTAGCTCTATTATATGATAAAATTTCTTCTGCTATCGATAATAATGAGGTTACAGTAGGAATATTTATTGATCTGTCTAAAGCTTTCGACACTGTTAATCATCAAATACTTTTAGATAAGTTGCAGCACTATGGTATTCGCGGCATTGCATTTAACTGGTTTTCTGATTATCTAAAAAACAGACAACAATCTGTCCAATTTAATAGCTGTCATTCTTCACATCATTTTATTAAGTGTGGTGTCCCTCAAGGCTCCATTCTTGGTCCCCTTCTTTTCCTAATTTTCATTAATGATATGTGTGTGTCAAAAGTTTTAGACTTCATTCTATTCGCTGACGATACTAATATCTTCTTTTCACACAAAAATGAAAATATAATCGAAAAAAGTTTGAATGAAGAATTACCGAACCTAACAGACTGGTGCCAAGCCAATAAGCTTTCCATAAATAAAAAAAACACTAATTCTATGGTATTTAAACCTAGGCAAAATAGGCAAACACTTGACATCAATCTAGAGATTTATAGTCGATGTGCCATTGGACGAGTAAAAGAAACCGTGTTTTTAGGTGTTATTCTTGACGAAAATTTAACGTGGAAACCACACATTGCTAATGTGGCTAGAAAAATATCAAAATCTATTGGCATAATTTATAAAGCAAGTTTTTGCCTTCCCACCTCCTCTTTGTGCACCTTATATTTTAGCTTAGTTTATCCTTACCTTGTTTACTGCATATCAGTATGGGGATCGACCTATCCTTCTAATCTAAATCGCATTTTTTTACTTCAGAAAAAGGTTTTAAGAATCATATCAAGAAGCGCATTCGATGCTCATACTGAACCAATATTTAAGCAGCTGAAAATTCTGAAACTCTCCTGATGCATTCAATGAAACGTTTTTGCTGACTAATCAAATTCATCATTATAATACTAGAAACTCCAATGCCTTTTACTTATTTTCTTGTAGAACGAATATCCGACAGTTTGGAATACGCTTTCAAGGACCTAAATTGTTTAATTCTTTCAATACAGAAATTCAGAATGCTGACAGTTTTTCTCTATTTAAGTCTAAATTAAAAACTTTCCTCCTGAACTGACTTCCCCTTATTTTGTTCATTTTGTTTGTTTGTTTGTGTTCTTGCTGTTTAACCTAAATGTGCTTACAAATTAAGACACGCCTAAATTATCATTTTATAGTTTTCTTGAGGTGCCTGTAGCCCGAATAAGCCCTAATGGTTTCTATACGGGCATCCTAGCCTAATGCTTTTCTCTTATCGATTATTTAATATCTCTTGTAGTTAAATACATATTTATCTTGTTATTTAAAATAACAATAAGTGGCAAAAAATTAACTGAAACTGAAACTGAATCTCTTTGTCATCTGCCACGACAACTTTTGTCTCAAAATGCTGCTGAACACCGAAGAAGCGCCAAGCTGAAGGATGAAGCGCCCTATTAAACCTACATGCCGCGAACGTTTTGTAACTCAGTATGCAAATTACTCTCGCGGTAATATCAGATTACAGCTGTTAGGATCCAGGATCCCCTAAAAGCACACGTAAAACATGCTTTATAGAAAATTTTTGAAAATGAAGAATTTGTAGCCTTGCTAATGATTTTAATTTTACTTCGAGACGCCTGTATTATCAAATCAAAAGATCACTTAAAAGAAAATTTGTGTACATGTTTTCTTCTCATCAGCACAGGTGAAACTTCCAGGCTGCACGTGGGTAACCCTGCACGTGCGTTATTTCTGAGTGCCTTCTTAATGAAGGACAAATATTACTTCTGCTGTGCTAAATGTCACTTTTCGTGAATAGAAACAAATACTATTTAGGCCAATAACTTGAGAAAATGCGTCAAAAAGAGAAATGATGAAGTTTTCTTGCCTTACACGTAGACCTGGTACTGATAACAAATATTTTTGAAACTCGAAACAAAGAAGTTTCATCTGGGAAAACGTCTACTGTCATTTTAAGGTGCCACGTTGACATTTGCAGTCCTTTACAAGGTCTCTAAGGATCTTAATGTAGGGCTGCTTTCGCTTGATCTTAATGTTGGAAATGTCAAGGCCAAATGAGGAACAAATTTCCTGCAGCATTTTTATCGAAAACGATGCGAGTTTAGACTTTTGCACGATTTCACAGATGTTAAATGAATCGTAAACGATTGGATAGGCATTTTGGATGGACATGCTTGTTACAATGTTATGTCTCATCTGCTGTAAATGGTTTTCATGTTGTAAGTGAGCAGTGTGATCTTCATCCTCATCATCGTCTTCCGTATCCTCGTCGGTGGTTTTCTTCGCAGCTAAATGGGAAAAAAAGCTAGCAACGTGTTGCGCAGTAAGAAATTCGGTACCGTCAAAGAGCCGTTCACCATTGACATCCTTCGCTTTCCGCATAGCTATAGCCACACTTGCAGGATCTGCTTTACGACCAGTGCGCTCTCCGATCTAAAATTTGGTGCTCAAGTACTCTTTCTGTTTAGTAGAAAAACGAGTACTTCTGTCGCGAGA